>BOPP01000029.1:6317431-6329824 GCA_017312745.1 Gryllus bimaculatus
CACCACCACCACCACCACCACCATCATCATCGTCATCATCATCGCTACCGCCTCCACGGTCACTTCCCCCGTCCGCTGCGTCTCCACGACCGCCACGCCACGGCGCGCCACGCGACGGGCAGCGGGCGGCGAGCGGAGGCGACACGTCCGGTCCGGCGGTTCCTGCGGGCCTTGAACTAGGCCGAACACCGCGCGCGGCTCGGACGGCGCTCGGGGTGTGGGAACCGCTGGATGCACTTGGCTCGAACGGGTTCCGGAGCGCGCGCCAGCCTCCGCCGCAGCGATAACGTAGTAATATTGCGTGGTGGGTGGTTCCCTCATTCATCATGTCGGCGGAGGGAACGCGGGACGCGGCGAGTTCGGCTGTTCCCTCGGTGCCGGTCGCTAACCGCACCACTCATTTGCTGGACGCTGCTCTCGAGAGGCAGAGTGCGAATCGCCGTCCTCGCCCGATGAGCCGAGGGTATTCATTGACATCGCCGCGCCGAATTGTGGCGAGTGAATGAACTCGCGTCCTCAGGAATGGATCGGGCTGTCCGATGTGAGAAAAAAAAACATTTGGAAGAGTGGATGAACCGGAAATGAATGATCGAAAAATATTGAGTATAATTCGAACGAGAAAATGGTAGAGAATGAAATCTTGATAGATTCACCACACGCCGGAAAATCGAATTACAGATAGCTTAAATGAGTTACTACCAGTTGAAGTTTAACATAAATAATAATAATAATAATAATAATAATAATAACAATAATAATAAAGTAAAAGGTTGTTAAATAAATAAATTTAAAAGGTAGAAGTTATTCATATAATAATAAACAGACATTTATAGGTAATTATCTTTCGCAATTATGATTTGAGATCAGAATCCACTGCATTAACTGGACAGACATTAGGCCTTTACCATATATTTTTTCATTCTGTACAATATATTTTTCATTTTCTATAATGATTATATTATTTATATTTATGCATTTGTTTAATCAAGTTTTTTAAACTCAGACCTCATGTTTATTTCATAGTTTATCGAGGGATTATATTATTTGGTTTTGTCAAATGTTTTAATAATGTCATATTTTTCTTTAGAATTTTCTTTGATAGAACGCATAACATGTTAAATATTGTATTAAGAGAGAATTATGAGCATAAACTGAAAAAAACATTTGCAATTAGATATAGTTTGCTTCAATGAACAGACGTTAGTTAATATTACACGCGTACGTCCATGAAGAAAAGCACTCTATTAATTGGCTTGGAATACACGTTTTGAAGCAAGTTTTTTTAGATGTTTGCTCGAATGGAATGTAAACTATATTTGTAAACAGTCGAACTGCAAATGATATTTGTTATAACTTACCGTGAAGAAGTAGTAGTTTTAATTTGTTAAACATGGTACGCCTGGTATCCATTAGGAAGTAAAAATGTGAGTTTGTCCGTGACATGTGTTCGCAAGTGCTAATTGATTCTCCACCTCGCGTAGCTGAATAAACTTAGAGGAGGCTCTTGCCAACAAGTATTCACACTTGGTTTATTTTCCTGACTGACTTTTTGTTGCGAAACAGAAGTTTACAAATGAGACGGTTGCTCGAAATTAAATTTTCATTGTTCTGTTCCATTCGTTATGTATTTTTCCCTCAATGTTTTCTTCAATTTTATATAATTCAATATTTTCTATTAGATTATTTACTGGATTCTTTGGGAACCATTTACCTATTAATTTTGAAGTCAGATTCATTGACTGTAACTATTATATCTTTTGTGTTCCTCGTTTTACGTTAATTGCGAACTATTCTTTATTGCACACCATACACGGAATGTTCATGTCTTATAAAAATATATCAACCCAAAGTGTTGCTAATTTGGTGACAAAACGCGTATAAAGATTTTATAGATAAGTAGGTTGGGAGGATAATCTGCATTACTAATTTCCGGTGCGTGCAGAAACTGAATGAACTCTATGCAGACTCCGGCTACGTGCGGTATCTGTGGGTTTGTTAAATACCCAGAACCCTGGGGGAAAATTGAAGGCTATTAATTTCGTTTATCAGCTGTCAAACAGTTTCGATTTTCACTGATAATTGCTAAACGTTGATTGTGTTATTCCGTCTATTGCCGAACTGCGCTTACCAACTGAATTACGTTCAGTGGTCACTGCTTACGACATTGCTGACATCATGCAACAGAAAGACTCCAAAAAAGAAGCCGCCCACCATTGAATAATTGTTATTCACGAGTTGCATTACGGATCAACAACGGTTTTTTTATGTTTTTGGCACATTAAGAACTGTTGTACTGTGTGTCCGTATGTACTATCATATAGGGTTCATTCAATTTGTGCACGCATTGGAAATTAGTAATGCAGATTGTCCTCCCAACCTACTGATCTTGACAATCTGTATTCAACTTTTGTTACAAAATTAGTACATTTTGGGGCAAATAAATGGTTGATATATTTTTATCATAAGTCATTGCAGTATTCATAAATGCTGTTTTTATTTAATAATTTTAAGTACTTTTTATGTAAGTTTATTGCTGTGTACGAGAGTATTTTATTTGCTATTATTGAGCAGTGACCGTGCTATGTTTTAGATAACCTCTTTGTGTAGTTTTGTTCAGCAGCTTCTTTTGCTGTTGCAGGCTTCTAGTTCTATACCTTTTCAATAACCTTTTCTTGTGAAGCTTCCCTGTTCATCTCTGATCTCATTCTTTGATATGAGATGTTCACCCCTAAGATCAATCCTAAACTACCCCGTAAATTATTCAAACACGTTATTTACACTTAAAACCGGTATAAAAGGTAATTAATCACATGTGAGACCAAAGTCTCAGTATTGAGGATGCGGTGAGATTATTGGGTTAATAATTTTTGCATTTCAGCCATTCACGTTTTAAACTTTCAAGACTAGACGTTTTGAACAGAAAATGCAATACATAAAATCAGATTTCTAGAATTCACTACAACTACGACAATACATCTTTACAGAACATTTTATTTCAAAAGAACTTACGATCAGACCTTAACCAAAAAAGTTACGTTCAACATAATGAAGGGAATGGGAACTGTTGGAGGTATCGAAAGTCGGAAGAGTAAGACTTCTCGTACGTGTCTAACGTGTTTGGATGACTGTCAAAATTTCGGACAGATGCGAATGAATATACATACGGACCTCTTCCTTAATCGAACTGGCCGGAGCGTGGGTCACATGATATCGAGCGAGTGCGCGAGCCAGCCCCCCAGAGGCCAACGGTGTCGCCCGGGCTCGCCGCGGGGCCCCAGCCGCTGCTCCCGTTTTAGTGCGGCCGCCGGTTTATGGAGCAGAACTGTTAGGTGGGAGTAGTGGGGCGGGGCGAGGCAGGGAGGGACGGAGCGGGGCGACGCGTGGGCGGGGCGGGGCGGGGTTGGGCGGAGCGGGGCTGGGCGGAGTCGGGGCTGGGGGAGCGGGCTGGGCGGAGCGGGGCTGGGGAGCGGGGCTGGGCGGAGCGGGGCTGGGCGGAGCGGGGCTGGGCGGAGCGGGGCTGGCGGAGCGGGGCTGGGTGGAGCGGGGCTGGGCGGAGCGGGGCTGGCGGAGCGGGGGCAGGGACGGAGCGGGGAGGGGCGGGGCGGGGCGGGGAGGGGGGGCGGGGGCGTGGGAGCGGGGCGGGAGCGCGACCGGGCGTGCCCAGGGGCTGAGGGGACCCGGTTGCGGTTCGCGGAATCGGCGGCGCGCGCCTTTGTGCACTGACGCGCGCGCAATCGGTCGAGTGCGCGCGCTTGGCACTGCACGCTCCGCTTAGGACAATCGCCCACTAGCTGGAGCTCTGTCTCTTGTATGCAGGTGGATTTTTTTGCGCGGTCCGCGAGTATCGGAATGACGCTATTCTCTCGGATCGGGGCTGTTACTTTTTTCTATCATGGATCGTCTCTCGGTGTATAGCGAGAACAGCTTGAGATCGATTGCTCGGGAGACGGCGTTGAGGTGTTTGAGGATTAGTTAAGGCAACAAGTAGGAAGGGTGGCAAATGGATTTCATTAAATTTCTACCCGTCGCCTGACGTAAATGTGATTGATGTATGCATTTTGTGCATTTGCTGGCAAAATCGGTATGCATTATTCATCTTTTCAAAGACGATTTATTGAGTGAAATTAGAAACAATTAGAAAATTGTTGTAAAAGTTGTGGAAAAATCATGAAGACATGGAATTATGAAGAAAGTTATTCGTTTAAGAGCAAATTCGGAATTCAGAAAGATGAACCTAATAAAAGTTGTTAAGCTCTCAGTGATATAAGAACGTGATTAACAGTTATGCTCTGATTATAAAGGGAGTAATCCACTTTTATGAAGTAAGTACATTTAAATTTTGAGTAGTAACAAAATTACACTTCGTGATAAGTTGATGCTTCTGCTATGCTTTAATAATACGTCTATCAATTCTATGCCTCCAGTATGATCAAATTAACAAGACTTTGTTGGTTTTAGTGAAATTGAACAAGAAAGTTTTCTATTATTGTGTGTCATTACTCACGTTATTCAATTTATTTTATTAATTGATAGACTTCGTATTTCGACTTCCTTTTCCATTTCTCTCACAGCAGATTCACGTCCTCAAAGGCGTACAAAAGAAAATTTGCAAATTATAAGAAACTAATTCTGACCTAAAGGTATGTAGTTTGACATAAAAGTTTTTACCCTGGGAGGGGCCTACTTGCAGTCGAAGATTTCCATGTTGGTACCAGTTGGTATCTGAATTAACACAATCTCAGCGTGCTTGGACTAGGCCTGCACTCAATGTAAATAGCGGGCTTCTACTTCGATGACTTACGAGATCATGCTGGCAATATCTGGACTAAGTTCCGAGTGGGTTTGAGGCACAATCATCTTATTGCTCTACCTTAGCACTACGAACGTGTATACCGTGGAATTGAACCCAAGCTGCGAGATTTTCAATTCACGCCGGGATCTGTCTGGGACTAACGTCACTTCAATTCATCTGGAAACTGAAATTAAAACCAATGAATTAGTTTCCATTTAGACTGAAAAATACACATTTTAATGTATTATTCGCTTATTTTCGCACTGCACGTACCGACTGAATTCTTCTGCTTCATTGATACGACACAGGGGAGATAATGCAGATGCAAGAGAACGGCAGTCGCGTGTGGTCCCACAAAGCATGAGAACGGTGGCGTCGCGCGCGTGCAGGGCTGTGGGTGGAGCGGAGGGCGCGCGGCAGAGCGGGGGAGGCGAGGCGAGGCGGGGCGCCGCAGGGTGTTCGCGAGCGTTGCGGGACCTGGGGCGCTGGGGGGGCGGAGGGGCGGAGTGGGGAGGGGGCGGGAGGGAGTTGCAAGCGGGGACCGGGGGGGCGGGGCGAAAGCGGGGCGGATGGGACACTGGGATGGGCGGGGCTGGGCTGCTGGGCGGGGCGGGGCGGCGCAGGGGCGGGGCGGCGCAGGGGGGGGCGGCGTTGGGCGGGGCGGCGGAGGCGGGCTGGGGCGGGGCAGACAGGGCACGGAACGTCGCGCTAGGCAGCTCCGAGACGCACCACAAGAAACGGTCGTCGGGCAAGGCGATGTGCACTTGGCCGGAACGCCGCCGCCTCCGCCGCCGCCTCGCTGCACCCGCAGCCATCGCCTTGGCCGCTCTCCTCTCGCTGGCCGTCGTCGCCTTCTAGGTCGGTCTCGCTTCCTACATCGCCTTCGCCTGCTACGTGTTCATCATGCCTCACGCGACCTTCCCTATCTGATCTACCATCGCCATATTGATCGACCACAACTAGACATATTCCCTTCCCGTAGGTTGCAAATTGATACTATTCTTCTGTACCATTCTTGCCTTTATTACCTCCTCCATTCTAAGATGCTCTATCTTCCCGTATGCCCCTTTTTTCGGTTTTCGTTTTCACAAAGGAAAAAGAAAAATACCCACCCCTGTATGAAGTAGGCACTTTCTAGGCGTTCCATGTCATTACACTGCGGTTACGGAGACAACAGACATTTACACCTCTACTGCCAGTGTTGCCACGCTCGACTCCCTCCAAACATTCACATTCAGCGGTAGTTGAACACGAGAGCCCTTCGTTCCCAAGGCGCTTACCCAGTCCACCCCTACCAAGTCTCGACTCTCTCTCTCTCTCTCTCTCTCTCTCTCTCTCTCTCTCTCTCTCTCTCTCTCTGCCTCCCTCTCTCTTTCTCGCTCTATCTCGTTGAGACAAACAGCATTCACGGTGGGTAGCTTCGAGTCTACGTTATCACGGCTACAGCTGTAATCATCATCTACAGCTGCAACCACACAGCTGGATCGAATTCAACCCCTGTCTAGAGGACGATTGTAGCAGCCAGTAGGGCTGATGGGAATTTCCATAATCAATACCAGGTGACTGTGAGGACAGTGCCTTACCAAATGGGCCACGGACAGCGTGCGATCTTTCTTTCGTATCTTTGGCTCCTCCTCTTCCCTTGCGCACACACTTACGTGCACTACACTACCACACATGTCGGGAGACAGACGGAAGCTTCGGGCTTATCCCGGCCGGGGCGGTGCTGCGACGACATATCCCTGCAGAGGAGAAAACGCCGCAAGCCGACCTGGAAGTCTGCGCTGAACTAGACGTTCCAGTGCAAGAATACAGCCACTTCACTGGATGTAACAATCACTACACTTGCAAGACTAACAACCATAGTTATTGACATTCCCGGAAACAAAACAAATAAATAATCAACTAACCCAGCATCGTCGTTTTACCCGTGTCGTTGGTGTTCCACTGAAAGAGGAACACCGCGACCTTACCGGCTTTACCAATTGCTACACTTACGAGATTAATGGCAAAAGTTGACTCTCCCGTAAGCAATACAAATAAATCAAAGAACCCAGCATCTGCATCACCTTCCCTCTCCAACATTGTTAGTGTGGTGTCCCGGGAGGAGATATATAGAGGCGGGAAAACTCCGCAAACAAATCGTGTAGGTCGGCGCCGAATTAGACGTTCCATTGGAAGAACACCGCCACCTCACGAGATGTAACACACAGAATCCTTACAGGACTAACGACCATAGTCGTTGACACGCCCAGAAGCATAAAGTATAAATAAACAACCCCTGCATCTGCATCACCATCCCACCCAGTGTCGTTGACGTGGTTCCCCGAGAGCAGGTACCTCGAAAGGGGAAAACTTCATTAGTTTTCGTCTAGGTCGGCGCTGAATTTTAGTCTTCAGAGGAAAACTACCCCTCGGGTTAACAATCACTGCACTTACGGGAGTAGTAACTATAGTTGTTTGCGAGCCCGGAAGCAATAAAAATAAATAGTCAACCTACCGAGCATTTGCAGTACCAGTCTACTCGTGTAGTTGTGAAGGGCAAAGGGGAAAACATTGTAAACCAACGTATTGATCGGCACCAAATATCGCCAAGCAGTCAAAGGAAAACCCATCTACCATGATAAAATATTGCACTACACTTATGGGACTAATATCTATAGTTGACGATTCCGGAAGCAATAAAAAAATAATCAACCTACCCAGTATCTGCATCACTAACCTACCCGTGTAGTTGTGAAGGGCAGAGGGGAAACCTTTGTAAACCAACGTATTGGTCGGCGCCAGATCTCGCCAAGCAGTCGGAGAAAAACCCATCTCCCGTGATAAAATCTTGCTCTACACTTACGGAACTACGGTCTTTAGAGGAAAACCACCCCCTCGGGATGACAATCACTTCACTTACGGGACTAGTGACTAAAGTTGTTGACGAGCCCGGAAGCAATAAAAATAAATAACCAACCAAGCCAGCCAGCATCTGCATCTCCGTCCTAGCCGTGTCGCTGGTGCGTGAGCCCTGCTGCGTGGTGGGGTCTCGAGCGGCGCTTCCTCGCCGCATTTCGCGCTCGAGCGGCGCCGCCATGCGGGCGCGGCCGCGGGCCACATCCGGGCGCGCGCGCGGCGGCAAAGGAGGAGGAGGAGCAGGAGGCGGCGGCGGCTCGGGGCGGAGGCGGCAACGAAGCGCGCAGCCCTGCGAGACCATTAGCTGGGGCTATTGTCTCTCTTCGCCGCGCCGCGCCGGTCGGCTCGCCGCCACTGCAGTAACCGGCTTTTTTTTGTGGCCGGGCCCTCCCGAACCGGCGCGGCGGTGGCCGCCGAGGGCGTGGAGCTAGCGGGCTGCGGGGGCGCTGGTCGGGAGCCCAGCGCAGCCTCTGCGCACGTCATTGCCACCGCCCTCCGTCGACCCGGCGCTTCCGCCTTCGCTGGCGTCACAGCTATCGTGGTAGAGTCAATCACGGGTGGAACCGTACCTATAATCGCGGCCACAGCTTCGGTGCGGGAGCCAACACAGGAGCCGCTTTCAAAACTGTCAACAACGCATCTCTGTCAGGGTGGCTGACGTTTCGCCCAGCCTTACTCACAGCCTACTGCGATAGACACGCGTCTCGACCCGGATAGCCTAAATAATACAAACTTCGGCGGCGGAACCTTTCGCAAAAACGTCATACGTCTTGCTACAATCACATTCACGCTATCACCATTGTAGTGGCACCAATCTCTATGCTGAAACTATCTACAACTTCCTCTCCACTTCTATTGTTATCCCTGTCACTATTCTGGCATAATGTGTATCTTCGCCTTCAGTATTTCATGTTTTGAACACCGATCGAGCCTTTCTCGACCATTTCAACTTACTACTTCTCATTCCGTGCTCTGTCCCCCTGATTTTTCTGATAATAACTGTACTGATTCTCCTTACGTCTCATCTTGTACTGGTATCGGTACATCATTCATTTAGCTCGCTACAGTACTTTACCACTCTTTAGAACCTCAACTCATTACCCATTTTCGTATCATGTGTTCCGTTTTTATTTCCTTTCTTGAACAATCACTTCCGTCGACTCTTCTTCAACCCGAGCTGTGACTTCTGTCACACTCCCAGAACGCAGTCTCCCCACCTGCGACCCAACTGCGCCTCCATGTCAGCGGAGTAATTTAGGGGCTGCGACTGCCGGTGAGTGTTCCTCTGCGTTTTTCCTCGAGGCCAAGAAGGGAGTAGGGGCGACTGCGACGCCCCTGGCGGTGGAGCATCGCACCCCTTCCCGGGGCGGAAGACGCTCTGCGGTGGGGCTCGGCCGCTTGGCTCAGGAATATCTAAATTTCCACTAATTGAAGTTGCCTAATGTATAATTTGTGGTGGGGAAGTAATTACTATGCGAGTAATTAATCCATGAAATATATTATCTTTCCGCGTCGCCTCCCTATCTCGATTGTATGTTCGGCTTCCCATTATTTTTTTTCCTCTCTTTGTTACCCCCCGAAGTATCCGCCGGAGATAAATAATTCTTATGGAAATTATGGAAAGGATAGTTAATGAGTTAATTTAGTTAGCACGTTTGTTTCTAGTCCTTTGTTTAATAGTTTTGTTGTGAGTGAAAGCTGCTGTTGTTCAACGGTTTGGGCAGAGTTCATTCCACCGTATTATTCTTCATAAAACCACTTACAATCAAGGATATCTCTTTTGTTGCACATAAAAAAGACCTAATCAAGCTTCGTTCATGCTTACAATCATTCTTATCAATTTGTTCCTGTCTTTCTTATCTGCTCGTACATTTATTACATTTCTTCTTGGTGATTCAGAAACAGATGACTTCATGAAAACTGTATTTCAATTTATTTTTATTTTATTTTCCATTCTTTGAACATACCTCGAAACAATGACAATTTTTCAACAACTGCAGAAACACGACGTCCGTTACATTGAAGAGACGTTAGGTTTAGATCACAGTACTAGCAAATTTGTCAGTGATATTACGATATAAAGTCCAGGAAATTGGGTATAAAAATAAGAAGGAAAAATACAACGATTACAGTTAATTTTTGTTGTCATGAATTTTGAAATATTGAGCGACTAATTAAAAGAAAAAAGATCATTGAGTTTTTATCTATTAACATGCCGGACTTGAGACAGGATCGTAAAAACTGTTTAGAATATTACTTTTTCTTTAATTTAAATTACTGACTGCATCTTCCTATCACTACTTATCATTATGTATTCTGCATTTTTAAAATGGAAGTTACCTTTTATTAATTTTAAGACATTGTTCAACAATTAAATACTATTCTCCAACAAAACATTGCATACTTATACTAATAATTTTAAAAAAATATTAATATCCTTTAATTTTTTTCAGCAATGTGTTTCGGACACAGCCAATTGACGGAAACAGACACATTTTATTCATCGTGAGCGTTTGAACACCTTTTAGTATTTCGATGCATTATAAGCATTTCATTACTTGCTGTGACGTAGCGGTGGTTGTCGGCTTTGCCTTAAGGAACTATCCATCTGCCACGACGACGTAGATCCTTTTCACCTTTCCCCCGCCCCTCTGCAACGCGGAGGGGCGGTGCATCCCTGTGATGGATGAAATCTGTAATTGAGCTTTCTTCGGAGGAAGAGAGACTCTTGCCGGGAATGAAGATTGATTAAGTGATTATAGGTTGATACAGCGCTTTAAGTCCTTAATTTATTTACCCCGCGTAATTCGATATTTTTTTGTCGTAGTCGCATGTAAGCTTCGTTTCATGCTTAAGGTCCGTTAGCCATTATGCAAGTTTGGTTTTTTCTTCCCTATGCTATAGGACACAGAGGAAAATCCTAAAATCGGAATGGATGAATAAATTGATGAAATGGATAAGTTTGAATTGGAATTGATCGAATTGGATAGGATTGGATTGGGCTGGATTGAATTGGATGGACGGATGGAAAGATGGACGGATGGAAAGATGGACGGATGGAAAGATGGACGGATGGAAAGATGGACGGACGGACGAACATGCGAATGGAGGTGTCACGCATAACTGTAGTAGCTTTTAAACTGAAACTCGGGAAATACGCCAAGAAGAGATTATAATCCAGTGGCGTCGTTCTGGGGACTAAGATATTTTGATTTGGAATTATTTTACATTATACATCTCTGATATTATCAACATTTTCAAAGGAATAACTACAATTGTTTCTTAAAATTCTTTTGTAAAATAGTAAAAAGAGCATTCATAAATGTAGTTTCGTTTTTATTTTATGTAAAATCTCTGAAAGTTTGAAAATTATGAATTTTTCCAATCTGGCCAACATAAATATTAAAGAAAAAATGTATTTTTCAATGCAATTTATCCAAAATTTTTAGATTTTTAAACGATGTCAAGAACATTAAAGAATATGAGTAGTTGTTAAATAGTTTTCAAAGAAATCGTGACATATTCTCATAAATTGTAAACAAGAATGTGTCAAAAACATATTTTTTCTTTATACGCCTTGTAGGATTAGGAACACAAAACACTGAGTTATTATATGATTCAGATGCCGCCATTTTGATGAAAACTTGAATGTTAAAAAATTATACATTCCTATTTTTCGTCCTCTCGTTAGTAGTTCTTATTTGCATCACATATATATTTCTTGATTTACTGCTCCACATTTTTCTCCAAAATTTTCAAATTAATTTGAACGTTTTTGACATTCCTTAAGTTTGATTTCGATGAAACTATATTAAGGGAAAAAGGGGGAAAATATATTAAATGGTAAGCATTCTATTGTAAAAATTGAATATTTGAAATTTGTTTTACTGCAACAAAACATTTACCCATCAAAATTACTAGATTGTTATCAAAATTTTGTGTTCTGCATTTTGTGTGATATATTTTAAATTCTCAATTTAAGATTCTATAAAATGATCGGTGAATTTCGAATTTCAAAATCTATTAGTTATTATATAGTATTATTCCTATAAATTACATGAATTGTTTAAGAGATAAAATAAATAGAAATTGATACGTTGAATTTAGAAACCCGTCAAAAACCAAATAATTAAAAAAAACGAGTTAACGACGGGGTATTGTTCTATAAGGATACACATCGTTTAGTGCAGAAATAAACTATGAGAACCTTCGCAATGTAGTCTGAAAGACAAAAATCGTATTTAGAACTACCGCTAAGCGATGTCGATTCACGGAGAGTAGATACATTTCGACATATGCCTCTGTGGCCCGGGCGAGTGGACGGGCGGCGAGCGAACGGGCAGGTTGGTGAGTAGGCAGGCGAATGAGAGAGCGAGCGGACGGGAGGGCAAGCAGACGGGCGGGCGAGGGGGCGAGCAACTGGCATTCTGGAGACATCTCTGAGCTAATTAGGCGCGTTTTACGTTCCACCGCCGAGACGCGCTCTGTCCGTACGGTATTCCGGGCTTAATCTCATTAATTCTGTGCGCGGGGCATTCAGATGCCACGCGGCGGCCAGCGCGGGAGGAACGCACCGCGGCGCTCGCTGGACTGCCCGCAGGTCTAGGCACCCCACGCCACACCGCGCCCACCGGAGACGGCCTGCGCAGCCCGCTCTACTCCGCTTTGCCCCGCGCCGCCCCGCCCAGACCCGTCCCATC
>BOPP01000029.1:6363260-6495928 GCA_017312745.1 Gryllus bimaculatus
AGTAATTTATTGATATGTCAGTAATTTATTGATATTCAGTGATTTATTGATATGTCAGTGATTTATTGATGTGTCAGTAATTAATTTAAGAAGGAGGATTTAGTGTCTAATAATTCGCCAGAATAACATTGGTTTTATAAGTTGTTGAAAGTCACTTTATCCAAGAAATACCGGTGACTCGATAATCTACTCGTAGACATGTATCAGGCACTTCGTCTTGAAATCAATGTATTTACAGGCGATGTATCACCTATGAACCTCAAGAAAATTTAGAGCGTTTGATTAATGACGGTTTTATATTATCAAAGATTTGTTAAAGTATGAAAATAACAATAGAAATATTTTTTTCTTTTGGCAAATTATGTGCATTACATTGTACACAGTTGTATTAGTTTTTATTAATTGGTGGAATACAATAATTAATTTACGAAATATTATAAGTAATTGTTTTATTTATATGTACGTAATTAGTTTTAACGTAATATATAACAAACCTTAATGTATTATTCCCATCTTAATATACAATTAATATTAGTGGAGTATTATTATCATAAATAATACAAAGAACATCAAAAATCTTTGGTGAATCTCAGAGTTACCATGTGGCAAGCATCAACTTATCAATGCACTCGTGATATTTAGTTTGATTCTTTGATAAGTAAAAAAGCTAATATACTCCAAACAATTAAATAAACAGAAGGCAAAAAAGATAGATATTATAATTTTAATATCACATCCTTCTGGGATAATTTCATGTAAAACATGGAAGTTATCTTAAGAAAATCCACTTAGAATGTTTCGTTCATAGTCTAAAATACCTATTCAGCAACAAGAAGTATAAAAACAGCGGGCAACAATACAAGAAACTATATTTGTTCGATGAAGCAATGGTCGCATTGCACATTTTCCTTAATTATTAGAACGGAGTAAATGTTGCAACATGTTTCAAATACTGTTAACATATTCAGATCAGTTAAAGAATATAAAACATTTCTAAGAAAATAAAAGCGAACCTCGTTATTATTTATTATGTTACAACTTAACAAGTCGTAGCAGTTAAAGAATAAAAACCATAGCTTGCATTGTACCAAATGCCCATAGTTTTCATTGTAAAATTATTTTGCCTGAATAATGAAGAGGGAATTTTTTAACTTATATTCATTAAAACGGTCTCTGAGAGCGTTGGTCAACTGGCTCTGAGAAGTTTATCGGCTTAAGCTGTAGAAAGCTCTAACAGCACACATTTACTATTCTGAATGTACTTCCATTGTAATTGCAGACGAGTATGATTAAAAGGAATCGATAAACATATAATGATCATTAATGTACAAATATGTGTTTCTATTTATCCCTAAACATTAATATAGGTCGCAACTAATGAAAAAGGTATAAATGCCGTTCGCTAATTAGCGCTCCTGAAGCAGAGGAGGTAGTTCCTTATAGTCGTACCATTTCCTGGAGTTAGCTTGTTCGAGTTTCTTGTTCCATTCGGAATACATGTTCTTCAGCTTAAACAGTTGAGTTGTGCAGGGAACCTTAGGAATTGAAAAAAAAAATGGATTGAGATGTCTTAACAGAAAGGTAATACTTTTATTTTAAAGTTGTTTAGTAAACTGAATTTTATACAAGACGGCTTTGGTACTTACGATTTCAAGATCTGCAAATATTTTCAAAACGTCTTAGTTTTGAAAATATAGTAAAATAGTGGAGTTTCTGCAATGGTCGATTAGCAACTATACAATTGGATTTAAAATACTTTTTCCGCTTCCTGACAAATATTTTTCATGGCATATAGCATCCTACACTGAGGGGAATTAATGAAGAAGTATATTCTTTTCGGGTAAATTATTTTTTATTTTACTTTATTCGTCTCTCGCCTAAAATATATTATGAAATCTTGTTTTCAAGATACAACTAATGACACCTTCCTTTTCTTTTTACCATTATTAGACATCGTATCTCCTTTCTGTATCAAATAACTTTGGGATTAGTTTTAGGATTAAAAGCAGGAAACCCGAACAGCCAATTGTTTAAGAACTAATTAATTTCTGGTTATGTTCATAATAAGTTCAATTTCATTTTTTTCAATAATTTCGCAGTCATTTAATTTTTTTCGTTTTTAAAGTGCTAGTATGTTTGTGTTCCATAGTTCTGATTCGTGTGTTGATATCCATACGTATATACGTGATGACATAATACATGGTTACAATGATTGATTCAGTACATAATATACATGATCTATGTAATGCATTTCATTCGCTGGTATTTATGTGCATCAAATCAGCGTTAGCGAATCGTAATGAGAATTGAACGTTTATTAGAAAGTAATGCATTTTCTAGTAGCTTATTGGTATTTGTGGAATTGACAATTTTTATTTCCAATTTTACTTTGAAATTAATTAAAAAATATTATTATTATTATTATTATTATTATTACTATTATAATCATCACAACTCATTTGAATTCTTAAGAGAATAAATTTCCTGCTAAGAACAGAATCTTACAAACTCAAGCTTCTTCAACAACTGGAGAAAATTTAAAATTTTACAATATACGACTACTGAATTAATATACTTCAAATTATTTTTTGTAAGTAAGAATATTTACAATATATATTAAATTATAATAATATCTCTTGTAATTCTTATTATAGGGGTACGGTATACAAACTTATCCATCGGGGCCAAGTGGAAAAACGCCACGCGCCGAATTGGCCGCTCTGGCCATTGCACGCCGTTAAGGCAGCAGTGACCGCCACGCCCCACCGACGCCGCCGCCGCCCCGCCCCCCGCCGCCCCGCCGCCGCCCGCCGCCCCCGCCGCCCCCGCCCCGCCCCCGGCCGCCCCGCTGCCGCCGCCGCGCCCCTGCCGCGCCCCCCCACGCCGCCGCCCCCCCACGCCGCCGCCGCCACCGCCCCCCCGTCGCCGCCACCGCCCCCCCCGTCGCCGCCGCCGCCGCCGCCGCGGCCGCCGCCGCCGCCGCCCCGCCGCCCGCCGCCCGCCGCAGTCGCCCCCGCCGCAGTCGCCCGCCGCAGTCGCCCCGCCGCCGTCGCCCCGCCGCCGTCGCCCCGCCGCCGGCGCCCCGCCCGCCGTGCGCCCCGCGCTCGCCCCGCCGCCGTCGCCCCCGCCGCCGTCGCCCGCGCCGGTCGCCCCGCCGCCGTCGCCCCGCGCGTCGCCCCGCCGCCGTCGCCCCGCCCGCCGTCGCCCCCGCCGCCGTCGCCCCGCCGCGTCGCCCCGCCGCCGTCGCCCCGCCGCCGTTCCGCCCCGCTGCCGTCGCCCCGCCGCCGTCGCCCGCCGCAGCGTCGCCCCGCCGCCGTCGCCCCGCCGCCCGTCCCCCGCCGCCGTCGCCCCGCCGCCGCGCCCCGCCTCCGTCGCCCCCCGCCGTCGCCCCGCCGCCGTCGCCCCGCCGCCCGTCGCCCCGCCGCCGTCGCCCGCGCCGTCGCCCCGCCGCCGTCGCCCGCCGCCGTCGCCCCGCCGCCGCGCCCCGCCGCCGGTCGCCCGCCGCCGTCCCCCGCCGCCCGTCGCCCCCCGCCGCCGTCGCCCCGCCGCCGTCGCCCCGCCGCCGTCGCCCCGCCGCCGTCGCCCCCGCCGCCGTCGCCCCGCCGCCGTTCGCCCCGCCGCCGTCGCCCCGCCGCCGTCGCCCCCGCCGCCGCCCGCCCCGCCGCCGCCGCCCCGCCGCCGCGCCCCGCCGCCCGCCCGCCGCCGGCCGCCGCCGACCGCCGCCGCCGCCGGCCGCCCCGCCGCCGCCGCCGCCGCCCGCCGCCCGCCGCCGCCGCCGCCGCCGCGCCGCCGCCACCGCACCGCCCGCCGCCTGCCGCCGCCCGTGGGCGAGGGCGCCGCGTCGCGGCAAAAACGGGAGGCGCCGCCCGCAGCGCGCGAGAGTCGTTTGTTCGGACGCGCGTCCACCACAGGCTTTTGTTTATGTGTTGCGCGACCTCTCCGCGGGCGGGGCGCTCCGGGCCTGTGTCCCCGTCCTAACAGCCCCCGAAACGTTTTGAATAATCTGGACACGGCGCGGCGGGCAGGGGACGCGACGCCAAAAAACTCGATCACCGACAGGCAGATTCCCGCGTGCCTCCACTGGCGACTGGACACCGACTCGACTGAATCTCGGCCGCTCCGAATCTGGCAACACGCGGTTACTTTCTATATTAACTACATTTCTATTTGGAACGCGAGTGCTCTGCACTCGGAAAAAACGTTATAAAGTATCAGAATCTGTAGCTGGCTGTTGGATTTGAGATTCGGCGTCTCGTATACGTAATTCTGCGGTGGAGTTTCAGGTTTAATTATTTGTAAATGCTATGAAAAGCAGCAGTCGGAGTGAATGAGCTCTCTGCGTAAAGCAAAGTTTAGAGAAGTTGAACATTTCGTATTTTGCGATCTATTTGTTCTTCTTTTCCTTTGCTGGCTCTACCGACCACTTCTTGGTTATACGTATTGTTGGGGAGCGCTACAAGGAAGGCATTGATTCCTTTAAACTTCCACTACTGAAGGTTTCACCACCATCTCTTACCTCCGCAGTTTGGATTCTGATTTGTTCGTTGTTATCATCACGTTTCCTTTACCATTATCACTGTTATATTCCTAATTTACTTCAAAGTTTTTTCAGTGTCGAGCTTTGACATTGCTCTAACATTTGCTTGTGTTATTCTAGTTTACCTTTTATGACATTGTTTACATAGTTCGCAATTGAAGTTTATTTCAATCCCTGTAATAATTCATAATATGCGGTCATTTTTTCTTAACTGTAGCGATGCCAATCAATGACCATGTTTTTCTTTCTTTGGGCTGTTTCACGCACTCACGTACGTGTCACATTATCTAATCTTTGATTTTGTCTTATAATATTCATTTTCTACTCCCTTGCTCTTGGTTTCCTTTGCTTCGTCGCCAGCAACGTCGAGAGAGGACGAGAGCGTGTTCGCCGCTGCTGCGAGCGCGTCTTTCTGAAAAGTGGCCGACGTTTAGTACCTGTGCGTGCGACGCTTTGTCAATGCCAGCAAATTATGCGTAAGGTCCTCGATGCCCTCTTCCAATTAGAGGTAGGCTCCGCCCGCGGGGGACCCTGTCGCTTCGCTTCGCGTCGCGTCGCGTCGGTCGCCGCCCCGCGGAGCGGCGTCGCTGCGAGCGACCACCGCGCCACCGTTGCCACCAGCGCCAGCACCAGCATCACGACTACCAACAGCACTAAGGCCACTACGAATACCGTCATTCCCCCCAAAACCACATCTCGAACCATCGCCACCACAATCACTACCTCCACTGCCACCACCACGACCACCACTGACATCACCAACACTACTACCACCACCAATACAGCCATCACCAGCATTACCATCTCCACTCCATCACTACAAATAAAACCATCACTATCACCACCACACCTCTAACCACCGCCACACCCCAACTATCATCACCATCACCACCACCACCACCACCACCATCACCACCACCACCACCACCGTCGCCTCCCTCATCCCCAGCATCACCGCAACAACCACTCAATCACCATTACCATTACATTTCCAACCACCACCACCACCACATCTCCAAACACCTCCACACCCTAACCATCACCACCGTCCCTGTCATCATCACCAGAATCTCCATCATAGCCACTACTACCACAACCACCACTAGAGCCGCCCACCCTGCACCCTCACCACCAAAACCCTCGCTGCCTACCACTTCCCCAATGGTCATCGATACAACGTTCATGCCAGCCTGCACCACCACTGCGTGCTAAGAGTCAGCCATTCCCGGCGTCGCTTCCTTCATCAGTCATCCTCACTGTCATAGCCATCGCTGGCGTCCTCACTTTTGCCGTCACTTGCGAGTCTTCCGCGCGTCCTTCTCCGCAAATTCTTCGGAGCGTCCAGACTCAGGATGCTGTAATGTATTCACTTCATCTGAATACATCGTACTGGCGGCTGTAATTTTGGTATCTATGTCAAAACCGATGAGTTCTTTGTCCTTTAGCTACGAGATCGGGGTATTAAATTATATTCAAATTTGATATGGACATTAATAGCGAGTTTGAAGGGGACGTGGGTTATAAGCCAAAGGGGAGGAATGCGTTATTTATTCTAATCAATTCGGGGGAGCGGCAACGTTTCGAAAACTTCGCCGGGTGTCAAAGGAGCGGCCGGGAGCCGGTCGGGCGACGGGCAGGGAGGTGCAGGCGCCGCTGAAGGCGTAGCGGCTTCCGGACTCTGCCCGTCCTCGCGTCGCCTCCACGTCGCCGCCGCACAGTGGTTACAAATGGGCCGAGTTGTGCTTATTTTGGAAAAACGCCAAAATATCAATTTTTGCCTTGATATTGATAAGATGTTCTCGACTATTGAAATACAAGTAGAATTCAAATGTTATTTTGCGTTTCCTTCGCCATAGAAACGAATACAAACCTCAGTTCTCGACAACTGACTTTTGCGTAAAAAATATATACGTGATAGTTGTGTCAAAAAGACAGATGCTAATTTTTACATTACTTTTAGTATTTCATATTTTTTTTTGTTCTAAAAGTATTATATATTTTTGTTGTTTTTTTGAATATGTACTACAATGCTGCAATATCATTTTATGGAATACGATCTTTCAGTGTCACATCTCAATGCGTTGGCCTTATTCACGCTCACATTCCATTAATTTTATTGTTCTTAAACAAAAAGACAAAAAATAGGTAAACAAACACATTGACACCTGACTCATCCTTCCTAAAATGCCATATATTTAAAACATTAATTAAGTTGACACAAGAGCAGCAATTTTCAAACATTTGATTTTACAATTTGTATTTTTAAATTGTCCTATTATGTCATTATTTGAAATGTTGGCTGCAAATTTACTTAAACATTATAAAATTTAAGATAAGGAACTTAATGTTTAAATTAATGTATTTTAAAAATATTTTAAAAGTGATATTAGGGAAATTTTCGAGTTACCAATAACAAATTTCTGAAAAAAATTGCCAGAATTCAAGATGCAATTTACCAGAAATCCGTTCGATGAAATATTTCGCAATACACCAACTTCTTTGTACACCAGTTGAAGAAATATCTTTCTGAACAGATAAAATCATGACATCTTTAATTATACATCATAGCACTTGAACAACCTTTAACCAAAATTTCTTTTAAAAAATACTACAACACTTTCGAATGAATAAACTCAAAATGGTCCACTACCATCGCGCTTTAGTTCGCGTCCCGAGCACTGTGCGCGGCGCGTCGGGGTGGAGGGCGACCAGAGGGCCTCGCAGAGCAATTCGGACATGCGAACGCCCGCGCCCCCGGCACGCAGATTCCGCCACCTCACGCCAGCGCCCCGTCAGGCGGCCTGTGGCACTAATTACACTGCCGTGCGCTCAGCCCATGCTACCTACGATGCATCCCTGCGATGGACTCGGGAAACTCCATGAATGCATATGCAGGTCCTCGGAAGCCCTGCACAATGCACTCTCGAAACATTCACATAAAAATTGTTTTTTATTCTTAATGAATTCTTTTCTTAATAATTTTAATAAAAATCAACTCGTAAAGTTAAACAAATGATAGTTTATATAAATAACTATTGATATGACCTTAAATAACTATTAATAGGTCCTTAAAAGCCCTGCATAAGCATAGATGTAATGAAATCAAATTTCAGAACCTACCTAAATACCTTCTGAGAATTTTTCCTTTGTGGCTAAAATGAAAGTAGAAAGGTACTAGAACGACTACACGGAGGGCAAGCTCTTAAAAATGGAGCTGCTCAGAGTAAAAATGGGAAATAAAAAACGTTAGAGCCTCGGTGAACCTGTACATGCATGTCAGGGCTAAGCGGGGAAGCCTTCAGGACTTACGCATGATGAAGTCTTCGCCGCTGTAGCAAAGCGATCACTACAGGATGCATCCATGGATACAGGAATGAATAGCCTTCTTTTCATTAATTTTCCTTCCAGTTTTCTTGCGACTACTTCGCTATAATAATGATTCAGTATATTAACATCTCCTGTTTAAATGGTCTCTTTCTGCTGTGTAGTACGTGAAATACTGTGTCACATTTAGTTGCTTTCTATTCACGCCTACTTCTCACAGTGGTTTTCATACATCGTCCTCTCTTTGTTTATTCACAAGGCCGGTCTATATCGAAATAGATCTTCCAAAATTTCCTTTTCTACTAAGTATGTTTCCCAAACTACCATCTGTCATTTGCCTATCAAAATCTGGAGACGAGATTTGCCGTATAGTAATTAACTTCGCGAAACTCGCTTCCGGAAGCACTTGGCGTATATACAATTTTAAATATTTTTTTTGTTAATTAACCCAACGAATCGAAAGTCTTTCTTAACTCAATATGAACATTTAATCTATCTTTAAATTTGTTTGTCATGCTGTCACGACCAAATCTGTATCTTTGTTTTGTTCGAATTTATTGATTAAAAAGTAAGTCAATTTGAATAATTAAAAAAATCATTGATTGACTTACTTTTATATTCCATGTCAAGATACTGTCTGTTTTAATATCCATTTCAGGTTAAGTTGTGTTAACATATTTTTGTCAACAATTCTATTCGAACAAAACTTGATCGATTAGTATTTCGTCAGTTTTTCAATAAATGTGTTAATTATTCATTCATGAGTAGTGCAAGGCAACTATACGATGTAGAGCGGATCTTCGGGTTTTTGACGCGAGTTCTACTGTTTACGGAACTACTAGTATCTTTAGCTATTGTACTTAAATGATTAATCGGTCAAATGATTCACAGAAAAATGTACACTGCAGATTTTCAAATTTGGAAATGTTCATTAATTAAAACGGTCACTTCATTAGAACATTAGAACTGTTTCGCAAGTTATTTACGTTCTTTTGTAAAATGTGAACATACTTTCCTGTCCACTAAAAATGCTCATTAGGTATTTGTTTACTTTTCACCTACCACTTACGTAGTTCAAAGAAAGTATTGTTGTGCTGCAGCCAAAAACGGAGATTTTTTAACGGAAAATCTTACTGTGAATTCTTGATTCAGAAAAAATGGATAAATCTTCCTTCGACATAAAGTAAATAACTTCCTCTAATACATTGTGTAGGTACAATCCACGATCCTTTGATACCGAAAAATTGGTTAACAGGAAAACGTCTGTCTGCCGTCAACGTTAGCTGTTAGGCGATTTTCTCCAAAACTGATATTCCTCGATCATTCTTTTCGAACTCGTGGCACTGTGAGTTTGAAACGGATATATTTGGAGGTACTTTTTATGAAGCGTCAAACATTTTCAAACTTTTCTAAAAAATAGCTCCAAATTTTGTAATTCAACTTATTCCGTGGATAGCGTAAAAGACGTCTTAAAAATAAAGATGATCTCATTTTGATTAAAATATCCAAAAATTGCAATGGTTAAAACTTTTTTCTTCCTACATCTACAATGCGTAAGATAGAGACTTTTCCGTAATATATTTTTATTACTAGGGATTTAATCAAGCTAACGGCCGGTTACGCTTTACGTTCCGATGGGACGCACATCCGACCGTACACTAGACACCAACGCACTTGCGGGCTCCTCTCATCTGGGGTCAGCAGAACGCGAGGCCCTCTGCGAAAAACATACATGAGATACATGGGACAAACAACCATTCCCAATGTTACTATTTCTCCAATGCGCCATTGATTTGTTCTATAGATATTGTTAATAGGAAGATTAATTTGTCCATTTTGGATTTATATTAAGATTGTTTCCGTTTTATTTTGTTTATTTGTAATGTTTTAAATATCTCCAAATGTTCTTATGATATCCCGAAACCATTGTTTGAAATTCCAAAGGGAATCCTTCTACTATTTTATCAGTTCTATATATTTCCACCATACACTGAATTCTGTTTTTGAAGACAATATATTATGAACGAACAGAACTGGACATTATTCACTTTGAACGTTCTTGCTTATCTATCAGACTTTATGACGTGTGAATGATTTTCAGTGGATCTCTTGGTTTAGACATTTTATCTTGGACAGTCTACTTCTTGGGCACTGCGAATCAACTGACCTGATACGGCTCAAATAAACAATCAGATTAAAAAGTAGTGTTTGTTTCATTTTTGCGTGGTAATATTCGACAATAAATTATTAACTTTGACCTTGTGTTGTATTTAAGTGGATTTTTTGCTGTTCAATACCATTGTCTGTGTGATACTTGCAATATACTAATACTTCCATTCCACGTGTCATATATAATGTGTAAACTTTTGATTCTAAAATGTGTGTAAATTTAAAGAAACTAATTACATTTATATAATTTTATAAATAACTACATAAAGATTTCGTGTTTACATAATTATTTACATACAAAAATGAGTTTTATTGCATTTCATTCCTGACATTGAATACTTGCATTTCTTAGTTAAATCGACTGAGTATGGAAACGCGGTATTTCTAAAGAAAGTTAAATATAATATATTATTTACTTTTCAACTAGGTCTCATCATGTACGACGTATTTACAGTTAAAAAGGCTCAGACTTTTCATGTTTAACATTAAACACTGTGGGATGTTTCTGGGTCACGAGTTAGCCCCAGGAATATAGCTCTTTTAGGGGAAGAGAAGAGAGATACCTCCGTAAGAAGTATTTTGTTTTCCTGCGTTGCCACATCCAAACCTTGCAGGAAAAAGAAAAAAAATGTAAAACTGTTATAAAACTCCGAGATATGAGATTGCAAATTTGATTTCGAAATTGTTACAGCCCAAATCGTAATATTCTGTCATAAATTGGAAATGTTACATAATTTATTTCGTCGTATTAGGAATTACATTCAGAAACACTTGCATTTGTATACACTTGTTTGTTCTTAACGAGATAATTGTATTAAAAATTAACATCACTTTACCAGAGGGAAAAGGTTTCTTAATGAACGTTGCATCAGAAGTAATTTATAATTCTGATTTATAAGTCTTCTGTACTATTATTTCCCTTTTTTAACATCATTGCAATATTGAGTGGAATCACGTCGCATTAATTATAATATATAGTTTCGTTCGTGCAGAAACAATTTTAAAAATAGATAATAACCAGAGTATCCACAAGCTTTTTTTAGTGTGGCCTTGATAACTATTAAAAATATGTGCATACAATTAAGCTGTGATTATATTATAATTAAATGGCATATATACTTGTGGTGGAATCATTATACCGTATTATTATTCTGCCGATCGGAATCGTGCCCGCGAAAAGCGCCTTGTGGTACACCCAAATCTTACCTGCTTCGCGCTTCATTCTTTTCGATCCGGCGCCACCGCCGCGAGAGAGGCGCGTAATTCGGAGGCTTGCGGGCGGTGGCGGCCGTGGAAACAATGGGTGCGCGCGCGGCGGCGGCGGCGGCGGTGGCGGCGGGGAGCGCTCGGGGCGCCGCCCCAGCCCCACTTTCCAGGAGCCGTCCGGGCGCGTAGTTAGCCGGCGCAATTAACGTAAAAACGCCGTTGTTTTGCGCGCGGCCTCGCTGTGGGCAACGCGTGCGGCCCGGCCCGCCGCTCGCCCCCCCGCGCGCGCCCCCGCGGGTGGAAAGCTGCGTCCACCGCCCCCGCGGCGACGCCGCCCTGTTTGCCGCCCTCCCCCACGCCCCGCACCCGCACCCGCCATTGCCCACCGCACCACGCCCTTGCACCGCAACGCCCATCGCTCTGCTCCTCTCGGTTCCTGCCGGGCTCGATTGCCCGCCACCCGCCACCCCGCCCACTCCGCACCCCCAACCCGCCACCACGCCACCCCGCCACCCCGCCAGCACACCCCGCCACCCCGCCACCCCGCCACCCCCACCACCCCACCACCCCCACCAACCCCCACCAGCCGCACCACCCCAACCACCCTCACCACCTCACCACCTCACACCTCACCACCCCGCCACTCCTACCGCCCCGCACTACCCCCAACTTCCCCAACCGCACCGCACACCTCGCCCACCTCTCCCGTCCCGACGCCCCATCCGCCATCCTTCCACCGACCGCTTGGAAATCCCACAGGCCGGGATTCGATTCTACTGCAGGGCTCTGAATGCTGACAGCACGTTTCTCAGAACAAATTTCCGTAACTATTCCAGATTTTTTCAAATATTATTTTTTAATTTTCCCCTGACCGTATTTGCTGTTTTATTTGAAACTATTTTAAGATATTATTATATTATAGTAAGACTTGAATATCAGTTTTTTGTCAGTTCCCTTATTTTATCTTGGAAGAAGAAAAATGTGTTTGCTTAGCAAATAAAAATTGTGTCAATGTTACACTGATTTTCAAAGGGATATTTTTTCGTATTTTAAAAATTTTGAAAAATTTTACGGACTGAAGCGAGTTTTTCTCAACATTTCTTGATTTTTCCGTAACTTTTTCCGTTATTTCACAAACTGGTCACCTTGGATTTGCAATTGAAATGCTACTATTTCAGGGTATTTTCAGTGTAACCGGGGGTTACCGTATATTCCAAGCCCCTATTTTTTTCTATGGTAAATCTAGTATGTTCAGTTGAAAAGTCATTCGCTAGATTAACTTTAAATGTATGAATTTTCAATAATATTCATTTCTGCATAAAATCATTTTTCTTCAATTTATTATTCGTTTGCGCCTTGTTGGGAATTCGAAATATAAAACATTGGTTGATTGGTATGATTTTGAATAATTTGAATTCAAACTAATGTTTAGGGACTTTTAATGTATCTATGGTGTTATATAAGAAGGATTTGATGATGTTATATGGCTTCTTGGGTATAATAACTTCTTGGGTATAATAAATTCGTTCGTAAATTACTCGCCAATTTTACTACCATCGATTCTATGTCAATTCAATGATTACATTATTTGTATTTACAATGTTTGATGACTGAAAAACGTACTTAATAATTTGAGATTATCCCATGAGGATGTGTGGTATCCTCTTTCTGCGGTTTGGGAGGAAAATGCGGTTTACAAGACATAACGGAAGGTCTGTTCTTCGTCTTCCGAAACGTATGCGTCATTAGGGAAAGGAAGAAGTGATAATAATTTACAGGAAGTTACATTATCAGTAGCATACTTGAACGTATTATCAATGTCATTAAACGCAACAAATTTCTCAAGGGGATGTACTGTTTTTGTACGTCATTGTAGAGCAGTGTTGTGATGGGTACCTATTCTTTGAAACGTAATCCTGCACTTTTTACGCTGACTTATTTTTCGTCGGGAAACTTAACAAGGCCGCTGCAAATCTTGATCATTTCGTCATACTCCTTAAAATGTGTGAAGAATTACACTTGAGTTTTTTTGAGTTCGCTTGGTCCTGTCCATTTCCCATTTGCAGCTTTGCCTTTATTAATGAGGGGATGGAGTCATATGGAAATTTTTTGTCTTGTTTTTTTAAAATGCACAATGAAAATATTGTAATCATTTGGAGACTAAGTAACAATTTAGAAGTAGAATAGAATTGCCATCTCCTGTCGGGGCTCGTGGCGTAGTAGTTATAGCGACAGCCACGAGCTGCGGGATCTGGGGGTCGAATTTCGGCTAGGCAAGGATGTTTGCTTTTGTGTTGTGTGATGGTGGGGACTATCCAAACAACGAAGTAGCACTTTCAATGCCCCATTCTTTTCCAGTACTCTTGTAATGTCACGGGTTGCTATTGCCATTTGTCTCCACCTAGCGACGGGAGAGCATGTTGGAAGACCTCGGATAAACAAGAAGAATGGTCCGTGAAGTCGTGAAGACAGGAATGCACCGTGAGGGCCTCTCGGTTGCACAGATTATGGGATAAATGAAAATGTTTACATGATTTGCTAAAGAGATTAGCAGTGATACTTCTGAGTGTTTAAAGAACTTGTGAACTTGTAAGACGCAAGTCTGGTCATTAAATTGTTACTTCTGTTGTTGAAAATGAATTAAATTTCTCTGAAGAAAAAGCGAGCGATGGGAAGGCGATGACGACGTATCTGTTACTCTTTGACCGTTGTGACGTCACACTCTCCCTACCCGAATGTTCTGTGTCAGTAGGGTGAATATAACTGCCTGCGCTTCAGAGGAATAAACTGAATAGTGCTGATGGATTGTGACGTGAACGTCACGTGGCATCTACCGCCGATTTAGATTTGTGAAAATTATCTATAAAATTCTAACCCTGCTGGACGATCAAGGTAGATAAATTTTAATCCGTTATTACTTTGGTCCGGGTTTCACTAAAATAAATTATCTAAACGCCATGAATTCACAGACTTTATACTGAAAACTAATTGTTTAAATTGTCACTGACATTAAGCTGACGTAGAGCAAATAACGGAAGCATTAGAAGTTCGAAAACCGAGACGATAGGCTAGATTTGTAAACAACCAAATCCAGAATTTGAGAAATCATTTGTTCAACTCTTTGTTGAACCATATTACAAGAAAATATAGAATCTAATAGAAATAATAAATTCATTTTCTTTCAATACTAGCACTAATTCACCATATTTAGACACAAGTCATTAGTCTGGATAGTGCCTCAGGGACGTTAAAGTCCTAACGGACGACGGTCGTTAAGAGTGTCTTGCCATGCATCTACGTGGTTGTGTTATATCGATATAACATTATAGTATTAACAAAACTCGATTTTAATGCTTTTTGAATTGATATGTTCTCGTGATGACATCTTAATAATATTACCCGACTAATATTACCAGAATAATATTGATTACATTACCCGAGCTATGGCACTTGAATCATAAATTATATAGCGGATGGATGGTGGGAACTGGGCTATGGAAAACCAGCTTAACGGTTCGTACCTCTATTCCCATTAATGCGGCTTAGGGTAAACTGAATAATTTTACAGCTTTTGCATTTAAAATTTAATTCCCCCACCAATGGTTCCCACGTAAATCTTAAAAGACCAGTGAATGCGATGGAGACTGGGAATGAGGGTCAACCTACCTATTGTTGTGAGCTCCCTAAATTTAAGATAAGAGCTATTTTTACGATCTTTGTACTTTACATTTAATTACCTTTTCGGATTTTGTGTTTTGGTACAAAACTGCGGGAAGTTTCACGCCCCCTGCATCATTCATAATCGCGTGTGTAACGGCCTTACTGTTCATGTGTTTACTAAGTTTAGAGCTCGAGAGAGTTTAATATCACCGACCTATGCGAGATCGTACATACACACATATTGTCAGTAATCCTCAAAGCGGATATTACTCACGAAATTTCAATTTCGAATGTTTGGACTAAATCTAATAATTTTCGTCTGAATTCCATGAAGTCCAATAAAAATAAAATTATGAATATCAGAATAGATATGATCTGAATAAAAACGACACCTTCTTCATTTTACTCTCTAATGCATGTTCAGTTTGACCATGTTAAAATCTTTTGCCGCTTTTTAGAATTTTCCGCTAAAAAAATCATACTATTTTATGCTTTGCGTTGCTAAAGTTGCTGTTATACTTGAAGTTACAATGAATTTATCACAAAGAAAGTGAATTAGTTAAAGATACACGTTGAGCACATTGTTTTTGAAATGTGCGGAATATACGTCTTTTTTCAATTGGTTCCAACGCTGCGCCAGGAGACAACTGTTTTGGTGGCGAAAACTGACCAAAAGCGAACTGACAGAGTGAAATTCCTTTATAGTTGTCTATGAAGATTCATTAGAAAATATTATCATTAGATACTTTTTATGTGAACTGTATGTGAAAAATAATACATCATATCTAAAAAAAACACACACATTTATGTACAAAATAATTATTTCAAATCGAAAACGAAGTGGTTCGAGGTTATTCGAATAAGTGTCTGAAACATCATGTCATATCGCGGTTGTCTATTGTAATTGAATATTACCAGTACTCTATAAGTTTTTACACAATATTCTCATTTGCCCGCAGATCAGCTAATTGAAGCTTCTTCTTTTTGTTTTAACCCTTGCACCACTTCGGTGTCTTCCTACGTAAACCAACTCTTCGAACACACGTCCGAGTCGAAGACAGAGCCAATGGTACAGTGGAGGCCGGCCGAGTAAAAACGCCCGCGTGTTGCGTAATTGATATTCCCACGTCTTTGCCTCGTATTGGGTCGCGAGCGCCGCCGACGGCGTCACACAATGGGCGCGGCCTTGGCCCTGTCAGTCGGCGGTTGCGGCGCCCGCGGACACTCTGCCAGCAGCATCCAGGCGCACAGTGGGCCACGGACCGCTCCACTTGCCAAGAGAGAACTTGGTTGATTGATTGATTGATTGATTTGTGCTTCCGGCCGCGTTAGCTGCCGAGGTCATTAGTCCCGCGAGTGTAGTGAATGTGTTTTTATCGCGAGAGAGGGTGGTGATCTTCCCACGCTGAATGGCGAGAAACGGCGCCGACCTAGCGGGTTTTTTCCAAACAAACGTCTCCCACCAGCAGGGCACAGCCCTAGCTCGGACAAGCTCTATACTTCGACGTATTTTGAGCTTCATTTGATAGATCATCAGCTGTTATCTGTTTCGTCTTACCGGGAACTTACACGTCACTACAGTGACGTCACTGTGATAACGTTCAACCTCCGGATTGAAGGAAACCGTAACAGCAGGCTTACGTCAACTGAACCTATGTTTAAATCCAAGTATGAGCTACCGATTGGTCTCCAAATGTGTGTGGTAGTGTAGGATCTGTAAGTGTAAGTAATGGGTGAGGAGAGGGCAGGGAAGAGGAAGGAGAGATCGCGCGCGGTCCTTGGCCTCTTTGTTAGGATACTGCTTCACCATTCGCCTAGTGTTGATCGGAGAAACCAAGAAAAACTACCGAATAATCTACTAGTTATCAGGCTACCAATAAGGTTGCTAGAATTTTCTTCTAGACGTTGTCTAAATTTGACCTGAGAGTATTCGGGAAGATTTATAATATGAAAAAATAAAATAAAATGTGAAGAATTCTGATGTTTTTGTTTGTTTTAGTTGTGAATCCTTAACATAAAGCGTTAGTTCTCGAAGTTTCCCGAAACCATGAAATTTATTATCTTCGGACTGCTCATATGCAAGTATAATGATATAAATAGTAAATTCTATTCTTCTTAATATAAAATCCTGTAAAGGAATGATGCTGAAAGAATTGAAGTATTTCAAAACAATTGATTCCTTTATGTAAGAATTTAGGTAAACGTAAGTTAAGTAGTATTAATATAGGGTGTATCCTTTAAATTAATAGAATGAATGAATATTTTAAGAATATTCGGTTGGTTAGGGTTTGCAAATTTTCAATGTGGAAGATATCGCAAATTCCTGTTAGCGAATCGGGAATGTTTTTCTGAATTGGAGGGATTTTAGAAAATGAATGAAAACTTTCAAATATGTACGTAACTCGGAATAGCAGGAAGGAGCGAATTCTGCGTCACTGGCAGATTTAAGCTCATATGCATGTTCATTTTGACGTCAATATTCTTTGCTTTGTTCACATTTTCTCATATTTCGAAGCAGTCTTGTTTTCAATTTCCCATCACCATTAAGTCTAGTGAGGTGTATTTTTTTTGTTTTTTGTTTTAGGGGCAGTACAAACCTTCGTTGCGAAGCAGCCCTACTTGCTTTTGCGGCAGAAAGTGAGGTAAATATTTACAACATAGCTAGATCTAATCTTAGTATTATTAACTTACATTTGGCATGCCTTAAATTTATCTTTTCACAATAGTCGTTTCCAAAATTTTGAAAATTCCTTAGTTATTGTAAAATCGTTGAGTTTAAAATTGAATTGTTTATTTTTTCTCCCATTCCCTCGCCAATTATCTCCCCCATTTGCACTTGTTTACATAGACCATGCACGACATCCACACGTTCATTTATAGGTCATCCAAACGTTCATTTATAGGACATCCACATGTTCATTTATAGGACATCCACACGTTCATTTATAGATCATCCAAACGTTCATTTATTGGACGTTCATAAGTTCATTTCGGAGCAGTGTGCGGCGCGAGGAGTGGCTGTCGGTGCGTGATGCCTCCCCCTCTTCTTTGCTCTGTAGTCCTCACGTCTCTTTCGTTCCAAGAAGAAACCACGTGATGACAGGAAGTCAGTAGTTGCAGTTGGAGTTTCAAGGTTTAAAACGTCATCTCTACTATTCACTTAAGAATGACACTTCTAATAAAAAAGTAATTTACCTTTTACATTTAAAAAAGATGTAGGGGAATTGCAAATATATCACATATGTCAATGATTTCTGAAATTCCCACAATCAATGTAACTCTGATCAATGATAAATATAAAATGTCAATTGAAAATAACTTACTCTAGTTTCAAATATTTAAACAATGTGTAAAAACGATTTTTGGAAATATTAGCGTTACACTGCATGGTGTTGAAAAGTAGGATGCACAAAAAGAATTGAGATGAAGAAGGTAACTCTTGTTCCATGACATGTAAGTATAATCTTTGAGATGCATTGATTTCTTGGGGAGTGCCATTTTGTATGCTCATTCCCCACTGACTAGCAAAGTCGATTCGTGACCATTCACAAGTGCAATCTGCGTAGAATGCCTATCTTAATTTTGGTGAATAATTGACACCAAACCAAGAACAGACTTAGAAAATAACTTCTTTTATTTTTAATGGAACTGTGTTAATAATTTCATTTTCTAATAAAATAATAAATTGTCAAAAAAAGTTTAGTATAATTTAAGTTTTAAGTTGCATTATGTTTTCATTCAAGCTAATAAACTTCAAGTTAATAAACTTCACACATTTTAGTAATCTCATTCGATCACAGAAGCCAACACAGCGAGTGCCGAGGATACATTCCCAATGTTTCTTCAATCGCCACCGCCACCCCGTCCCCGGCGCCGATTCCGCCTAGGCAGCCGCCCCGTTCGCTCCCGCACCGCCCTTCCACTCGGCCGGGAACACCATCCTCGCCCCGCCACGTCCCCGCCACTTTCACCGCAAACCGCCGCTGTCCCGCCACTTTCAACGCCTCCGTCGCGAGCCAGTCGTCACCGCCACCGCACTCCTCCACTGTGCGCAGCCGGCACACCTACCTCTCTCCGCTCCTGCCCCCGCCAACATCTCCATACTCCCGCTCCCGCCCTGCGCCCCACCCCTGATACCCAACCCACACTCTTCTTCCACCGCGCCACCACTACCCTAGTCCTGTCCCCCACCCCCGCCGCCACCGCCACCGCCACCGCCACCGCCACCGCCACCGCCACCGCGACCGCGACCGCCACCGCGACCGCAACCGCCACCGCCACCGCCGTCAGCAGCCGGGGGTGTAATTTCCCGGGACGCCGGGGGGCGCCGCTGGGTGTCACAGCCGGCGCCGGAAACGCCCGCTGGCAGCGTTAACTCGCCTCCGCGGCCGCTGCGCTAATAGAGTGGGCGTGGCCCAACTACTGTTTCCTCCCACCTCGCGATGCGATGCCTCCAAATGTTGGGTTTGCCGCAAGACGGGGAGCCGCGGAGACAGCCGTCCACGCCCTCCGCCGGATTGGACGGAAGGGTGAAGCGGGCCTCGATATATCACGCGAGGGGAGGAGATCCGAGCCGTGCCTATGGATTTGCACGAAGGGGAGGCAACGTTGGCCGCCGGTGTCCGTCTGAGGCAGCTGAAGGCTACAGGAGATGAGGCGGCGGCGGCGGCGCTCTAAGAGGAGCGAAAGGGTGTGGACTTGAAAACTCAGTCTCGTTGGTTGGGGAGGGAAAAGGAGGCGAGAGCGACTTGTGGTATTTCGTAGCAGCCAGTGGGCTTGGCTGGCTGAGCCCTTGTCTAGCCAGTCGCAATTTTGGTGAAATTTGTGGGGGACAAAAAGCGTTACATTTGATTGACTTTCTCCTTTTTTGTGGCATACCATTCCAACTTTGCGTTAGCATATACTATTCACGTATCTTTATCATTAAATACATCATTCTCCGCTCCTAGTATATGTGAAAGATGGAGTTTGGGAGCCAGGAAATATAAATATATCCGAATACTAATAAAGATGAAATTGGTTCCTAAGAACTGTGGAGCACAAATGAGAAATGAACAGCAGGTCGGAAATTAAATAATTAAATTAAGACAAGTAAATTAGATTAAGTTAAGAATTACGATTAAATTGTTCGGGTGCTCTTCGTACGTAAAGCTTATGTTAATTATAATATACACAGAGAATATTACTAAAATATTATGCATTTGAAAAAAAATGACCCCTCACGAATTAATGAGTAAAATACGTACGTTTCATATTACGTTTACGCTAAGTTTCTTTAGAATAAGTTCACTCGTAACATCACATACTTTCTTTTAGAGTAAGATGTCAATACAGTATATCGTATGAAACTAATGTCGGTTGATATGATTCCTAGGTTGTAGAAAACATTATTCCACTGTGGTCGTCATATTACTTGCATGTTTCATACTTTGGAGTAATTGCAATGCAGCCAGCCACCAATGATTTTGTGTATATTGATATTGCTGTAAGACCTAAAACCTCGAATTTCATTGCAAGGAAAAATGTATATTCTTGATCTTCATACATACATGCGTACACACACACAGACGAACACACACATACATTATATATACTCGATATATACTTGTTATACATTATATATATATATATATATATATATATATATATATATATATATATATATATATACTCGATTTTATGGGAGTTGTGCAAAAATCCTACCTAAGCACGAGCCGACAGTGCAATTTGGAAATTTATAAGCAAATGTTCTTGTATTATGAATATTAGCCTACTAAAAATCTATTTTTGGGAGCTGAAACCATTGCCATGACATGGGGCGATTAATTTGCTATGTTAATTTAAAAATATTACATGAATGAAATAAGAATACGTTGAGATTACGTTCAATTGTGAAACCGATAAAGTATGTAGTGAAATCCTCATGTAACTCAATTGACGAGTGAAAATGTCTAGAAATCTGGTATATCATATTAGGTTATATGATCTTTTCGTTGAAAACGTTATTATGCTCTCGACCATATATTTATAATGTTAACCTTTCATTTAAGACGTGTATCTCTGTTCTCCGTAGAGTTAGATAGGGAATTCTGATGTCTGAATGGGATAAACTGAGAGTAGTATTTGTTCTTAATAGTAGTGGCTAGTAACCAAAAAATAGTGCCTATGGTTAACTGACAATCAGGAGCAAAAGCAGAACATTCGTGGTCTTAACTCACCACCACATTTACTCGTATGACGAGCTCAATGTTATGTACTGTCTAGAGCAGTGCAAATATATCTATATATCTATATCTATATATCTATATCTATCTATCTATATCTATCTATCTATCTATCTATATATATATATATATATATATATATATACAAGTCATTTTATCAAATATTATATATAAATATTTGAGAAAATGACTTTTGAAATCTAATGTATAAGTAGTATTAATGTGTTTAATGGATGTTGTAATAAATAATTAAATAGGTGAATAAAAACAAAATTTAAATTTCAAAGCGGTAATGGATAAACTCTGCAGTAGAAACAAAATTGTTGTCGGCTGCTATTCTGTTTTTGTGAGCTCAATTTTTCAAGTGTCAACAGTCAAGTGAGAATAATCATATCCTGCATAATTCGCGACACTCACAGTAGTAATCACGGAAGGCACAAATGTTTTGTATATCTTTACGTAGATAAATGTTCCCGATGTTAAAGCGCTTATTGACAGAGGGAGACTGCAAAGGAACAATGCAGTAGGTTTTATCTATCAGCATTGCTCGGTTAAACATGTGTCAAAATGATACCTTTTGGCCCGAAGGCAGGCCATAAAGGAGCCCAGACAGGAGCGGCAAATGAACGAAGACGACTCTCCGGCCAGCGGCGGTGCCAGCGGCGGAGTCTGAGGGCGGTGGGGGCGGTCAGGAGCCGGGGGCGAGCGCGCCGGCGCGGTGGCGGCGGAGGCGGTGGCGGCCCAGGGCGGGCCCGCGGGCCTCGCCGCCCGGTCACGCGGTCGTAAATCAGGGCTACCACCTCACCACACCCCGCTGCGGCCTCAGCCCCGCCGCATGACTTACTGCCGGCGGACCACGCCGCAGCGCCCCGCCTCCGCTCCGCCCCCGCCGCCCCCGCCCCCCGCCGGCCCCGCCTCCGCAGCCCCGCCGCCGGCCAGGGGTGCACCCGCGGCGCCCGTCCGGGCTAGCACCCACGTGGGCGCCGGCCGCTGGTTTACCCGTTCAGGGTCCTTGCCTGTTTTATCCGTCCGGGCTTGTGCGTTTCCTGCTAAGGAGGCTCCACACATTCAGTAATCGGCGAGTAGCGAGCGACTGCCCGCCGAATCACGTGTTGCGTTGCTTGCTACGAGTACATGTCGAGCTACTAATATTCGCTGCTCGCCCAACCCCCCTCCTATAGAACTTTCGCACGCAGTAAAGGATCATTTGCCGAGCACATCATCTGCTTGGAAATGGGCGAGCAGTCGCTCATTACTCGGCGATTACCGAATGTGTGGAGACGTCTTTAAACCGGCTGAAGGCGTTCCAGATTTATCTGTCCGAGCTTGTCTTACATCCTTGTTGTCAATTTCACCAAACACATGAAAATACCTCTCTGTTCAGGTTTAAAAAATCTGGAGAAACATTATATTTGCAATACAATCGCTGTTACCTGTACATATGTCGTTCTGTACCTATAATATCTTCTAAATTCATGGCAATAGGGTTTTTGCGATGTTTATCATGGTCTCGTATTTTAAGCGCGATTACTGCAGGTTAAACCTATGTGCAGCTAAAACGCTCGAGAACGGCCGTTTAAGGAGAGTTATCGCTGTTATCAGCTTCCTCTTCTCGATTTGACTTTTATCTTTTTTATCATGTTATATGTTTTAGAGATATTGCGTTGAAGATTATCTAGACGCACTACTAAGTTTTTGAAAATGTTGAGAAGTAGCTTCAATTTCGTTTTTTTATTAAAAATATAGTTGTTTTACCAACAAAATTTACAATGATAGCTTATATAACATTGATATTACGAATCTATTTTACATAAATAACATTTCTTTAGTTTTACTTGTTAAAACATAAAATGTGACAGTTTTTTAAATATTCATATATTTTTTATATTTGTAAGAGCTGTAAGTTTTTCATATTTTTTATATTGTAGAACTTATTTTAAATTCATTAATTTTTTTACTACATTATGGTATTACGATTCCGTTAGTCAATTGCTGGTAGTATCAAAGAGGGTACAATAATATCATCTCGAGTTTACTTGCATACGGTAGGGTACAGTTCTGCAGTTACAAAAACTTTCTACGAAAAGTTACCGTTCCACAATGCATCGCAAAAAGTACCAACCTCTCTATTTTTGCATGCAAACCAGATTAAATTAACCACGTTTATACATATAATTCGTGGTGAGACTCTTGCACATACCCGCAATTATATTGTGAGTACAATGTTGAATGTGATTATTTAATCTCGATTAGAGAGACACTAAAGCGAGTTGGAATAAACCGGAGACGCAAGTGAACCATTTCCATCTTCCCAAGTGAAAAAGTGTACCCGGTGCGGGTTGAATTGAATTGAATTAATGCCTTATTTTTCGTGGCGAGACTCGGGCCATCAGGCCCGCTCTTCCGTCTGATCATGCAAATTTTGCCACGCTCCTTTCACCAACTAGCAGAGGAAGGAGGTATTTCTTGGGAGAGAAACAGGCGATTTTTGAATTTAAATCAGAGGCGTCATTTAGGCTTCAGGATCTTTTACATGGAAGTAAATCTACACGAGGTTTAGGATAAAGTCAATTAGGAGTCACAACTAAGCAACGGATCCGTATCCGAAAATCAGGAGCAAACAGATTTCATTCGTGACAGTTTTATCTCGAGGCTGTGGGATTATACGCCCTTGTTAATCGGGACGGGCAAAATGATTCTGGTAAAACTAGCACATATTCTCAATGTGTTCGAATTCCTTCACCAATCGTCTCTAATTTTCAGCAGTTCTGTCTTTCATTTTCACGGGTTCTTATTGAGATGACTTTTGAATCTGTCATGACATCAGCATAATTTCCATTCAGCTTCATTTTTAATGTGTAACCTCCCAGATCCTCGCCTTCAACCAACCACTTATGTTCTAAGACCATGAAGATTGTATACGTCATTGATGAATTTCTTGGTGTTTATTGTTTTCAAAAGTAACGATCTTTCAAAAATCCATCGCTCTGAATTGGGGTTCCGTGTAAACGTTCTATTTGTGTATGTACTGTGATAGGTGTGAAATTTTAAATTTATTTTTTTTGGAATTTTTTTGCAAGTATGGATGTTGTTTTGTGTTTCTGGCAGTAGTTGAATGTGTTAATAAGAGTAATAAATATTTTGTGGATTGTGTTGAGTCCAGTTGTGGTAAACGCTCATGAGAAAAATACAGCTTGCTGTGGTGATGCTTTTCAAGATCCATACTTTTGAGGTCAGAGCTTTACATTTTTTCTCCCTGTAATCCTAATGGTAATCGTACGTATCTGAACGAAGCTTTGACATACCAATGAAAACAATTTCTCCAGCGAAAGATTTTCCTTTTCTCGCTTCATAAATTTCTGCAATGGCATCGTAAATTTGTGAAACATCTTGAAGATGGTTTCGATTACGTTTTATTCTCACTTGTTCCGAGAACGTACAAATAGTTGATGAAGCTTAATGAGACGTGGTTAAGTATAAGTAAGTTGCTAATGAAGAATATGAAAATGTAGAGTGCGCTAGTTGCAAAGTTTAAATAATATGACTGCAATGATGTGTACCATTACTCTCGTCAATTTTTAATGCGCCTTTTTCCCTTGAAGGAATGCAATAGAAATTAAAGAAGGCACTTTTTTGCGGTGATGCACTTAAAGTTAATAGAGCCATGAAGTCAGTGTAACTTATTTGTTTTCAAGCATATTACTCATACAGTTTTAGAAAAAAAGTATTAATAAGCATTTATTTCGTTCTGAAAAAACAATTACAAATATTTCCAACGTGTCCCAAGGAGATTGGATGTTTAACAAAATCTGGCCGCGAAATTCTTGAACCCCTAGAATGGAAGCATAGCGCTCATAAAGATCACTCGAATATTTATTCAAAAAGCAAGTATGCTGTTCGTTATCCACATGTAATATTTGTTCTGTGATCACTAAATATTGAGGGAAAGAAATTTGATGTATGTTTCACTTGGGCCGAATGTCCAATAATAACCCTTCAAACTCAGTCGTCTTTCGGGAAAAAGTTGTCAAATTTCCCGACATTCTAAATCGCGCTAAGAGCATCTTGTACACCGAAAGTACTTTTATTTTAATATTCATGCGAGTCTGTTCTGTAAAAAAGCACTTTGCACATGCATATGGAAACAAACAGTTTGTTTTCTGCTGTAAAGCAGTGTGAAGCGTCGCGGTAATCTACATTTTCGAGCTACAATTTTATCTCGGATGCACCGGAGCCGGGACGGGCCGCGTGCGGCTCCCGGCCGCAGTTTTGCCCACGGCTGCACCTGGGGCCACGGCGGCGGTCCAGCACGGGCAGCGGGGGCGGAGAAGGAATTTCTCGTGGCCGGCCGCCCCCGCCCCCGCCTCCGCTGCTCAGATAAAGCATTGTTCCGACGGGCAATGATGGTGGTTTTCAAATACGGGCTTAATTTATCTCGCGAAGGCGGCGGAGGCGGGGGCGGGGCCGGGGGTGGGTGCGGGGCGGGAGGTAGCTCCTTGCCGCTTGCCTTCGTGTCTCGCCCCCGTCTGCGCCGCGTGCGCGTAATAACAGGGGTCGTTGGCGTCCGGAGAATGGACGGCATTGACATTTGGGCGCGGGGCGGGGCGGGGCGGGGGAGGGTCGAGAGGGGCGGCCCGGGTGCGCTTGCGGCAACGTTTTAGATTGCCCTTGCGGGCGCGCAGCGGCGGAGCGCGCCCTGCGGGCGGCTGTGGCGTAACGCTGGGCGTTGCGTTCATCCTCGCGCTCGCGGATCTCTAAGGAGACGGGGTCTTTTCCTGGAATCAGCGGGCGGATCAACCGAACTGTTGTTTGGGAGGGGGATTTATGATTATTTTTTATTAAATAATAAATATTTGTGTATTTAAATATTTATTTCTTGTAGTTTATGATGATACTATACGATATAAATGTGTTTTTATATATAAAGAATTCTAATAATAATTTGATTAAATATTTAAATCAATTTTGGCCAAATAAAAGAAGTTTACTCATAAAGCCTGTTGGTCTCTTTGAGGGAGGCCATGGACAATTATCCCCCCCTCCCGGATCTGTCATTGCGTGGATTTGTTGTGATGAGATGTTTTCAAGTAATTGGATTAGTTATTTTTTTTGTTTGTTCCCCAAATGTTGCTATAAAAAATATTTTCTTTTGGTCAGGTAGTTCAGTATGTGGGTTTTTCATAATTTTAACTGTTAAGACTAGAATAAAATTTTTAAAAATTGATTTTCTTTTTGTAACTACAATTCAGGAAAAAAAATTACAACTTTAATAAATTTTTATACGCTTATAAATTCATAATTCTGAAAAAAGTATTGTGCTCGTTTTGACAGGTTTCAAGAGGCAGTCGGAAATTTAGCTGGAATATCAATGCCGATATTCGCATAGATTTGTAATGTTGCGTTTTTTGTTGGACACTAAAACAGAAAATGTGATATCATTGCAGTAGATCATACACGTAAACTCAATTGTATTTCAAGAGAAACAATCTTTGTTGAAATGAACACCTACTTTTAGATTGCACTGTTTATCAGATATACATTTATGAACAAGCTACATCCCTAAATACCGTCAGGTACTGGTACAAATACGTCGACGGTAACTCAGCACCCGCCAAATTAATCACTAGGGGATGTGGTAAAGCTATTTCCCCCCGTAGCGTCCCCGCAGCAAACCGTTTCGGGAGCCTGAGAGTGCGGTCGCGGCGGGGAGGATGGCCTGAGGCGCTGGAAGCCGCGTCGCAACAAGTCTTCCCGCGGGCGCGCTGCCCACAGATGGCGCAGTGGTGGGTCTCAGCAGCGCCCGGCGCCGCGCCGCGCTGGGCGGGGGCGGTCGCCGTGAACCGGCTTACGCACTGGTGCTCTCGGCGGCGGGCGCGGCGGGCGCAGCGGCGCGCGCGAATGCGCGGTGCGAACGGCGCCAGGCAAAGACGCGACGGGAGGGAAGTGCCAGGTGAGGCGGGAACGAGATGCGAGACGAGACAAGGGAAGAACGAGGCGAAAATGCGAGACGTGATGTCGAGGCGAGACGAAAGCAAAGAGGCGAGATGACTAGACCGTGGCGACGAACTAGACATGGCAAGACGACTAGACGAGACGAGGGCGAGACTAGAAGAGGCGAGACTAGACGAGGCGAGACTAGACGAGGGCGAGACTAACGAGGGAGACTAGACGAGGCGAGACTAGACGAGGCGGAGACTAGATGAGGCGAGACTAGACGAGGCGAGACTAGTATCGAGGCGAGACTAGACGAGGCGAGACACTAGACGAGGGCGAGACTAGACGCAGGACGAGACTAGACGAGGCGAGACTAGACGAGGCGAGACTAGACGAGGCGAGACTAGACGAGGCGAGACTAGACGAGGCGAACGACTAGACGAGGCGAGACTAGACGAGGGCGAGCCTAGACTAGACGAGGCGAGACTAAGAGCGAGAGCGAGACTAGACGAGGCGAGACTAGACGAGGCGAGACTAGGACGAGGCGAGAACTAGACGAAGGCGAGACGAGACGAGGCGAACTAGACGAGGCGAGACTGAGACCGAGGCGAGACTAGACGAGCGGAGACTAGAGAGGCGAGACTAGACGAGGCGAGACTGACGAGGCGAGACTAGACGAGGCGAGACTAGACGAGGCGAGATAGACGAGGCGAGACTAGACGAGGCGGAGACTAGACGAGGCGAGACTAGCACGAGTAGACGAGGCGAGACTAGACGAGGCGAGACAACTAGTCGAGGCGAGACACTGTCAGGCGAGACAACTAGTCGAGGCGAAGACAACTAGTCTGAGGCACGAGACAACTAGTCGAGGCGTGACAACTAGTCGAGGGCGTGACGACTAGACGTGCGGAAACGAGATGACCGGACGAGACGACTAGACGAGACGACTAGACGAGACGACTAGACGAGACGCTAGACGAAGACGACTAGACGAGACGACTAGACGAGACGACTAGACAGAGACTAGATCGAGACGACTAGACGAGACGACCTAGACGAGACGATAGACGAGACGGACTAGAACGAGACGACTAGACGAGACGGACTAGACGAGACGACTAGACGAGACGACTAGACGAGACGACTAGACGAGACGACTAGACGAGACGACTAGACGAGACGACTAGACGAGACGACTAGACGAGACGACTAGACGAGACGACTAGACGACGACGACGATTCTAGACGAGACGACTAGACGAGACGACTAGACGAGACGACTAGACGAGACGACTAGACGAGACGACTAGACGAGACGACTAGACCGAGACGAACTAGACGAGACGACTAGACGAGACGACTAGACGAGACGACTAGACGAGACGACTAGACGAGACGATAGACGAGACGACTAGACGTAGACGAACTAGACGAGACGACTAGACGAAGACGACTAGACGAGACGACTGACGGACGACTACGACGAGACGAACTAGCGAGACCGACTAGCGAGACGAGACTAGACGAGACACTAGACGAGACGACTAGACGAGACGACTAGACGAGACGACTAGACGAGACGACTAGACGAGACGACTATGCGAAGCGACGAGGCAAGATGAGTCAATATGGGAAGACGAGGAGAACGACAGGACGATAAAATGACGAGGCAAGACGAAGAAACAAGACGACGAGACGACCGGATGAGGTGACTAGACGAGACGACGACGACGAAACAAAACAACGAGGTTGCTAGACAAGTTAAAGCGACTAGTCAAGACGAGATGAGATGAGGTTTGCGAGACTTGCCACCGAAGGGTTTTAGAGGGTATATATAATTTCAGAGGGTATCGGGAAGTGGTCATGTTGTTTCAGACGTTTAGGTAATACCTAATATTCTTCTTCACGGCTGAAGTTTGGTGCCACATAGTAAAGTGAACATTAATGCAATTAATACAGTTACTTCCATGATATTTATATGATGCAAATAAAAATAGTCAAAACAAATATCGAAAAAACATACTAGCAGAAATGGAAAATAATACTTTATAATGGACGTATTCATAGAAAATTATTAATTTGTTGACGATTGCTTTTCTTTTCTTCTCTTCTTAAATTTATAATTGCAATTCGTGTAAACGTCATTGAGAACGAGGCTTGAGACTACTTCTATTTTTACACTCAATAAGGGATAGGGAATAATGATAATCCAATACGAATATTGTTGGAGGGCAGGGAATATTGATAATACAATCACATTCAATCTGCCAACAATGCAACAAACAATTGTCCTTTTTGTATCTGTTCATATATCAGTGCTGCTAATACATTGAAATTTGTTATTTCCAAAATGTTTAAATTTTTCTTTCGACTAAAGAAATTGGTTATTCATTAATGTTAATTATCAAATCAATTTCTTACACTGTAGGTTTGAATAATGAAATTAAAAAAACTACATTATTTGTATTTTCTGAAATGTATTAGAAATCCTTATTTAGATTCTGCATTCCCTTCGTAAGATAACCTGCTGTAAGATCGACGCCGCGTGCACACGCGACGCGTCTGTCGCCCGGAGAAGTCTCCCACGCAGCGTTCCGCCGCGTGGGCGCGCGGGCAGAAAGGGGTTGTTTCCCCATTGTGGGCGCGGCCTTTCTTGGCGCGGGTGCAATTGCCTGCCCGCGGGCGGCGGGCGGCGAAAGAGCAGCGGCGGCCGCTGACGGACAGCTGAAAGGGCGCGCCCGCCGCGGGGGAGGTGTCGCGCGCCGCGCCGCGCCGCGCCGACGACCGTAGGGGAAGGGAGGGGGAAGGGGTCGCAGGTGGCGCGCGACGCGGTGGCGTGGGAGGAACGCGCTGGACACTGGCCGGGCGCAGAGTAGGTGCAGATTTTCGGAATTCTGCGAAGTTGCATGTTCTGTGAATCGATTCCTTAGCCAGGAATACGCGGAAGTTAATTTTAGGAAATATGAATAACATATTATTTCGTGTTATTGATTACCACACATTTACATAATCTAATATAATTGTTTGCTATTTATTATTATATTTATTACATTTAATTGAAATTATCAATTATATTTCATTGAAAAATATACTACATTTAGTGAAGACGTCAATGGTTGATCAAATCTCCAAATAATGACGTTAATGACATCGCGTTTACTTGAGGCCAGTGTCATGCATAATAGAAATTCTCACAAAAGTGCACAACATGAATGATACTTTCTCGAGATAAACTGCTTGTGTCTGCAGAGAGCACATTTACAACGGCAAATGTTCGGAATAAATATTGAATCCACTTAGGCGGGAATATTGATGTAATAATTTTCGCGTTAAAATACGATGACTACATGTTTTTACTACCGCACATGTGTGAACGAAATCGAGACATTATTTCTTACATGTTTCGCTTCTCAGAATAAATTTTTCTCTAATTTTAATGAGATTTATTTACTAATTTGAGTGTTCTGCTAAAATTCCTGCTGAGGCATAAGCAATATTACAAACATCACGCTCTCAACACACACATCACTGAAAAGACCTTCAGTTTACCATTTGAAATCCTCTTCGTGCTAAGTATGTCTGGGCGAGGTCTTGAATTAAGCGAGGGCGAGGGCGAGGGCGAGGGCGAGGGCGAGGGCGAGGGCGAGGGCGAGGGCGAGGGCGAGGGCGTGGACGAGAGCGTGGACGAGAGCGTGGACAAGAGCGTGGGCGTGGGCGGGCAGCGCTGCAGGTGGCGCGCGCCGGCGCGGAAGCGGCTGCGTCCGCAACGCGTGGTCAGCGGGCAGGCGGCCATTATTTAAATTGGTCGAATAACGCGTCGCCTGATTGCCGCCGCGGAGGCCACGCCGCTTGCGAAAGGCCGCGCGCGGGCCAGCTGGGCGCACAGGGTGCCTCGCCGCCCCCGCCTCGCCTCGCCTCGCCTCGCCTCGCTTTGCGTCACGTACTTTGCCTCTCACCTCTCGTTCCTCAGCATTGGTCACTCACCTGTCGACTCTGACTCGGACCTCTTCCATATCTCCTCTTGCCTCTCGCCTCCCCTCTCTCGTCCCTCGCCTTTCGTACTTCATCCCTCCCCTCTCGTCTCCTATCGTCTCTCGACTCTCAGCTCCTGCCTCTTCTCTTTCGCTTCTCGTCTCCTGTCTTGCTTCTCCCATCACTCGTCGCCTCTCGTCTCTCATCACTCGCCTCTCGGCTCTCACCTCTCCGTCACCTTGTCTCGTATCGCCCTGCCTTGGTTCGCCTCCTACTGCGCCTTTCCGCGGCCCGCTAGATTGAACCTCACCATTTTTGTTTTCCATACACGTGCGAATACGTGTCACGTGCCTGGTTTTTTCATCCGTGTTTATCCGTATCTCGAAGATCCATACACACGCCCAGTTCGACCTGTCCAAGTGTATCGCGAATCATTCGCTAACCGGATTAACTTCACCTTCACAAATTTTAACTGCACCTGGTACTGCCTTACCGGAGCAAACGCTCAGGATACAATAAATCTCAACCCGCATTCTGAGCAAAGTCACAAAATCACAAAATCGATTCAGTGAGAAAAATATTGACTAATTTAGTTCTCTATGTTGCTTGCACGTAATTGGTGAGAAACCCCCAAAAACGGGTATTAATTTTGTTGTATGAAGGAGTACTTTTATTACATAACTGCACACTCGATTACCTTTTTAAGAATGAGTTAAATGTACTATTTCCCCGTTTTCATCAAACTTATTCATGCAAAACCTTCACTTCCTTTCTTAGGAGTTTTAGTTTCCTCAGGGTAAAACAGTCACACTTCCCGAACAAGGATGGGTAATTTAAACCCAACCCAACACAATACTACGGTATGCAGCCTAACTCAACACAACGTTATGCAGCGTAACTCAGTGCATTGACACTACAACTCAATGCTAATATCACTCCTTACTCGCGATGCCACATGACGTAAGTCAAGACAGATCTTCAAACGACACATCTTAGCGTAGCATAATGTCAGTTCGACGAAGTGCATCTCACCATATTTCAACGAGCTTCAAGCAACAACACGATTTCACGCAAAACGCGATAAAAGTGTTTGTAAGATACTCGGGGCTTATGTCGTAGCTGGCACACTTAGTCGGACGAGGTGGAGTATTTTCAAGGTTATAAAGTCAAAATAGTTAACATCATCACTTCCACTGATCTATGGTAATAATTCAGGAGAGTAACAGAGTGATTTTAGAACAAATCTCAGAATTCTATCTTAAGAATTACAAGTCAATTCCCTTCCTCATTAAAAAATTACGTAACGTAGGACGTGAATCCTTTTACACTCTGAAATGTTTAATAAGTGTTTCACTTGATCGCGGAAAGCATTTGCATAGCGTATATGCGTCATCACTACGAACGCAAGCTCTCCACTCCCTTATCATTCATTCATTCATTGACAGTCATCGAAAACGCCAAACCGTTGAAAAGTGTTTCCTTCCTTCTGTTGCTTATTACAAAACTTACCAACAGTAGTTTTCTCTTGAAGTGACGTCGAGATTAACGCTACGACCGCCACTGCCGCGTCCTTGTCTCTGTCATGAACATATGGCCCTCTCCTCTTCCTCCACCTCACATCTCTTTCCTTCCTCGAGGGTGTGACGTCATGGTTAAAAGAGACAGAGGCACGAACTCTTTAAACAGTTTATTTACACGTTATTCATAAGAATCTGTGCACAAGTTCTTGCATATTCTACCGAACGCCAGCCGCAGACGAATTATTCCAACATACATGTAACATTTGAGGCCCTGCCTTGAAAGAGGGAGAGTCTATAATGTCACTCACGTGATAATGTTACCGTGCAAGCCATACAAGCACGTTACGCAGCAGGTTGGGCGAAATTTTGCGCCCAGCGCTGGTTCTTCAAGGTTTAGACCGTCGTGCGTACGCGACTTGGTAATTTTGTATCTGCCGGTTTCATTCCGCCACGGCTCTGCTTACCACAAGGAGTCTTGCAACACATCCAAGTGGTTCTACCTTCGACCAGCAGTAGTGATACTGCACCCTCGGCACAATAGTTCAAATTCTTTGCAGACTAGACAGACATGCGGATCTTGTGGCTGCCTCTGCCGAACTGCTGTAGGACTGCCAAGTGACGCTATAACAGCTACAAATTCTGACTTTAATTGTATATTTCCTGTTTCCGGGCAGGTTAACTTTTATGTTCATTAGCCCCATAAGTGTTGTGCCTGTTTGTATCATGGATGTGGCGGGGCTTCTCGCATTGGATGGTAACATCTGGAACCCACTTACGCGGTTTTACCCATCCAGATATCTCCCACAGGGCAAGCTTTATTTTCTTGGATGATCTCCTTGCATGTGTGGTTGTGTAGTAGAGTAGTGCATTTAAGTGTAAGTGTATGTAAGTAAGGATTGAGGATAGGACATAGAACTGGAAGGAAAGATTCGGTGTGGTCTGTGGCTCGTTTGTTTGGGTACTGCTCCGGCAATTGCGTGGTGTTGATCAGTAAAAACACGGAAAACTACTGATCAGAGCAGTCAGTCATTGGAATTTTCCACCAGAAAACTGCTGAACTGGTGGCAAAAATCCTGTCTCTGACGGGACTTGAACCCTAGAGATTGGTCGAAGGCACTGCAAAGGCATCGGTTGAAGTGTTGAGCCAAAGTCAAAGCCGGTCTAGGCTTAACTTTGACCATTTTCAGAATTTTCGAGAATAAAAGGGGTCCTATTTCCAAAGCATTAAAAGTTCTAGCCAGTTCGAAGCAAAGACAGAATGAGTAGATTGCGGTGACCGTTCGCAAGTTTGCACAATGGGAGGAAGATTCAAATTAGAAAGTGATGTCAAGTTGTGGAGAGAGAAAACGAGGACAAACGATAAGTGCTGTTTCCCAAAGTTAGACTTTGGGAAGTAGATCATCGAGGTAGGCGGAGAAGGCAGCATTTAGGCTCGAGGACGGGATGTCATTTAAAGGAGTGATCGGTCGCAAAATGAGATGATAACCATACATTAAAAGGTATGCGAGGAGGTGGGAAGGAGATACAAGAATAGTCTTGTTTCGCAATGTCGTATTTTGGTGTGTAGATCGTGAATTTTCGTGGTAATTAACTCAGAGAGTATTACGACAGAACATAAAGAGCAATTATATTAATATGAATGTAATTATAAGTCTATAAAAAAATCTAAAGCACACACAGTATTTACTAATATTACCACACAGACCTATTTATAAAATTTCAGTAGTAGTTGTACTACATTCTATCAATTTAACTGTGCGCAGGGTCCTTCGTATACTGAACCTTCATAATATTACGTCTGTATGCCGTAGCACGGGTTTTCTGAACTTCTGACTTCGCAAATCGAACAGTTTATAAGGGCAGGGCGGCTTTAATGGCTTGTGGCGCGACCGCTTGAAAGCATGCCTCGCGCGTCAGCATCAAAAACACTCAAGGTTTTCGTTTAGTAAGTCATTTAAGCTTTCTTCACTACCAAATTTCCTGATGTTTTTCTATAAATGATAGGAAGTAAGCACTTGAGATGCCATCGCATGCTCTGTTAACCAATTTTATAGTAAAAACTAAGAATTAATATCTGATCTGCCGTTCTTTGAATAATACCTTGTCTTATTGTGAGAGTTTCAATCGTTCTATCGAAATCAGTCGTCGTTTCCTGCCGATATAAAAGTTTGAAATAATAGAAAATTAGCCAGTTAATTCGCACATTAGCCAGACGTTATGGATAAAGGATTGTGAATGGCGACGACCGTGTCATTCGGACATAATCTGTGTAAATTGAGAATTAGTCACAGAGCACTGGCTAAAGTGAAGTCTGGGTGTGAGGCGTCTTGTGTTTTCGCAAGAAGTCATTTAGCATAAAATGCTGTGACTTACACAGAACCAAGGTTGTTGCATATACATCACGAAGGTGAAGTGCCAGATACTGGTGGCTCCAATTTAGACATACGAAGCGAAGCGTCAATGCAGAAATCTAGAAATATCTTGTAAATAGAAGATTACGACTGACTCAGTGAAACTCGAAACTACCCACCGTCTCTCTCATCTGCCTTTGCACCAGAAGGCTGACTCTAGCTTTTCATGTAATATATGCTATTTCTCATCATTGTGAGAAATCTTCCCTAGCCACCTCGTGTTGGCTGATGTCATCTTCATCCTGGTTAAGTCCGAACATCGAAACTGTTCCTATTTCGCACGTATCCTCCAATATTGGATAATGCCAACATATAACTTGGAGGGTGGTCCTACTTTGGATTTTATCCCTCCAGTTAGGGACAACGTGAACATACTTATTTCAATGCTGCTGTGACTTCGTAAATTGTCGACCCAAGTTAATATTTACTGGCTAATTCGTGAATTAACCAGATTCGGGCGTTATCCGAATCACAAATAAACCGTCAAAACCTAATGATTTCCAGTAGTTCTCCTTTACTTTCATCCAATTTTGATTTCTGTAAACATTAACTGGCTATTTCACGAATTCGTCACATTCGGGATTTTTCCGAACCACAAATAAACCGTCGAATTCCAACTAGTTTTCTGTAGTTCTCCTTTACTTTCACCCAATTTTGGATGCTGTGAACAAGTAAGCTATTTCACGAATTTGCCGGATTCTAGCTTTATCCGAACCACAAATAACCCGTCAAATTACAACTGGTTTCCAGTAGTTCTCTTCTACTTTCGCCGGGCGCGCACACGTGCGTTTGTCCGTCCGTGAGAGCGCCTGAAGCGCAGCGCTCCACATTCGGAGACGGCGCGCACGCGGAAGCGCGTGCCCGTCGCCTCTCCCACGTCACGGATTTGCCTTGCAAAGGCGCGCGCCTCCTCGGGAGCGCCCTCGCGGCCGCCCGCACAGTGGAACCGATTGCGGCCGAAATTCCGCCCGGCCGACGACGCCCGATCGCGTAACACGTGCTAGGAAATGGGAATGTTGAACGCGAACGACCTCTTTCGACGGCGTCCGGAAACATCGGCTGTCGGACGAAGCTCTGTTTAGTTTTTTTTTTGTTTGTTTTTTTGTTTTATTTTTTTAAGTTTATTTTAGTTGCATCGACAACTGAGGTCATTAACGACTACTTTAAATACAACTTCACAATATTAATACGGTAACTTTACAATATATTACAGTATATATAAATATGTGGAGACAGAAATTATGTGCATTTTTTGTGTTACAGTTTTAGTTTCAGTATCCATACTAATAAACCTGTTACAATTACATTTCTTTAGGAATTTTGCTACCTTTATAGAATTTTAATATTTTATTTTGGTATTACTTGTATGATAGCATCAAGTCAGGTTCAACTTCTAGGCATGTGTTATGTGTGCGATGTCGATGTCGATGTTTTGAAAACATCGATGATTTTATCATCGATGTATTTGAATATCGATGTTTTGTGATCGATGTTGTTTCTTTTCCGATGCTTTGTTTCCGAATGAAAAATTTCCATAAACTTTAAAAGTTAAAATATGAAATATGAATAACAGTTTTACCATAACTTCTTGTGATGGAACCGAAGGAACGCTGTTTGCACTACCTTCATCGATTAAACTCTCTCGCCTGAGAAAACGTCCATGCTCTTGTATTTCCTCTTTCTTCATATTTCGCACATTGAGATAAGGTTAAGAAATAAGCTTTGGGAGAAAGATCAGCCCCTTCTCGTACTCTTATTCGGCGAATTGATGAACACCAACAGTGTCAAATTACATTTGAATGCACACGAATTTAATATTAGAAGCTACCAAACCAGTCTAAAAACAACGATGGTTTTTATTCGATGTATTTTTAACATCGATGTTTTCATTTTGAACATCGATGTTTGCTAACATGTTTCGCTGTCGATGTCGCATCTCTACTTCCGATTGCGTCCGATAACATCGGTTGTCGAACGACGATCTAATTCCTTTGATTTTGTCGGCTCCATTCGCCCCAAATCAGCTGGGGCGAACCGGTTTTTTGCCGAAATTTCGGTCGACCGAGTCGGACTGATATAATCAAATGAAACTTATCTTCCTCCGACAGCCGATGATTTCCGACGCCGTCGGAAGAAGTCGTCCGGGTTCACTATGACAATTTCAGTTTACCATCGCGGTTTGAAGGAATTTGGCACATCGCGTACAAAAACGTCAGACGTAGGCCGCCAAAATTTCGGCCAAAATCGGCTCCGCCAAAAACGCCGTCATACACAAGGGGTAGACAGTTAATGCTGAAGATGAAGTAATGTGTTACTCGAGTTACAAGTCACTTAATTTAGCAATTGTTTCAGGAGTCGAATATTGCTTGTAATTTCTGTTCGGTGCTTCGGTATTGCTGTTGTAATCTTTGGTGATTTCGTGTCATTTCCGTTTGATGATGCCATTACTAAAAATATTCTCGAATGTAAAGTACATGAATCGTCTACGTATTCAGCGGAATGTGTTAATGAAGTTTCCATTGTTCTTGACATTCTCATGATGCGCTCGTCAATGCCGTCTGCTACCTGAGGCGCAATGGCACTCTTCGTTGTGGATGATCATGTTGTTGCTGTGTGTTGACGTGGATGTAATGTGACGGAGTTGAAAGTGACGTTGAAACGATAGATGTGTCACTCATAATAAATGTCACTTTGTTTTGGAGTTGAATCATCGATATCGAAAAATTGATGTTAGCAAACATCGATGTTCAAAACCAAAAAAATCAATGTTAAAAATACATCGATTAAAAACCCTCGAGTTTTTCAACATTGATCATTTTAGACTGGCTTATTAGTCTCTAACATTAAATCCCTGTGTATTAGAATGTAATTTGCCACTGTTGATGTTCATCAATTCGCCGAATAAGAAGTACGAGAAGGGGCTGATCTTTCTCCCAAAGCGTATTTCTTAATCATATCTCAATGTGCGAAATACGAAGAAGAGGAATACAAAAGCATGGAGGTCTTCTCAGGCGCGAGAGTTTAATCGTCGTAAACGATTTCTTCTCAGTTCTGTTTGAGTCTTCAGATCTATTTCCGATCGAGGTGACATATTGTCGTGGATAGAAATAGAATAATCATTTATTTTTTATTAATAACATTTGTCAGACTAATATTTTTAAATGTTATTCCATTTTATTTCTAAGATGTTTACAACAATCACAAGGACAGGCAACAATATTGTAGTGAATGCCTCAACGGTCTGTAATGTATTTGTGATAATTAATAGTTTGTTGCTGTTTAAAACTGGCGGATATGTTTACGATAGCAACTATAAATATGACAGAAGTAATCTGATAGGTACGTCACACTTCTAACACCTACGAAGACGTAGATACGTTTCCTACTTCCGTTGCATCTGTTGTCGCCATGTGCATCGGTCTTCATCGGTTGCATTCGGTGCCAACCGAATTTTATTTGTTCGTTCCAATTGAAGTTGTTTTCGTACCCTTTTGTTACGTTGTTGCAACGTGTGCAATAGTATTTCCCATGCATTGCAACCTGGTATTTCATTCAAGAATAGAATGGGTGGAAGATAAGAACTGCTGTCACATTATCGTAAACTGCTCTTCCACACACAGTGGTGTGTTATCAGTAGCTCTTGAGAACTACAGGGGAGATATGTCAAGTATTGCCGGGGAGTTATGTTCAAAGGTTATGCTACAGATATTGAACTTCAGATCCATTATATTCCTTATTTGAAGAGCATCTCACAATTCCCTCGTTGTTCATTTCGGTAGCTAAAGTAAAGTAGACTCTTACAGCATTTACTATCACAACATTACTATAATTTCTACCTTGCAAATTTACATTATTACTTAAATTTACGTTCTTGAAAAAGGAGGCATCTGTGCTTGGAAACGATATTATTCTTTCAATTTTCTGTGATGATGTATTTTTTCTTTTCTGATGTATCCCATACACATTATATTTATCAGTTTAAGGATATACGCAAATTATTTTCTCTGTAGGATTCTTAGAACTTACATTGGGAAAATAACAATAATCATAGATAAAAGGAATAGAGGAAATTTAAAAATAAGTACATAGATTCGAAAAATATTACGGTGATTATTATTTTAACTATTTTGAACGCTTTTTATACGAATTTTATTATTACATTTGAACGCACACACTGTTTCAAATTATTTTCATTCAGAATATGAATTTTGTGTTACCTGGTTCTTAAATTTTACAGCTCTACGTTCTGAAAAAGTATTTCTATTATTGATGATTAACATATAACAGTATTGAATTTTCATATTTGTTATGAACGTTTTGAAAATATTAAAAAGCAATAATAATTGAAATGAGTGGAGTACCTATGCAGTTTGTCGGTAATTTTAAGATCGTGGAAAAGACACAAGGCTGTTATTTATTCTTCAATTAAGTGACTGCCTAATATCTGTTATATCTAATAGAAATCTATCTAATAGTACGTATACACAGTATTTACCCGGTAATAGCTTAATACGATGTTATCCTACTTGCCCAATTATTGTATCCTCAAAATCTTTCGATGCTTATTAAGATAGTCTCTAAGTTTTAAATGCTTATTATGAAAATAAGGCAATGATTTAATTATAAGTAAGTAATAATTATAGAACTTTAATTACTTAATTTATAAAACTAATAACTACGGGAATGAAGTACGAAAATGGAACCAGTGTAATACCCATTTAAAACACGCCCCCAACGAAAACATCGGGATAAACGACAGAGACGATGGGATATTTTTAGCAGTGTGTTTGACACGTTCACTTACGATTCCTTATACACTTAATACTTAAGAAAATTAGGATTTTAACAGTTCAAATTATTTTAAGAATAAAAAGGATCAACATTCGTCCAAAATGTATCTCTTTTCCACGATTAACCGTTTATTCACTCAATTATCTTAGTTTATGGTATACTATTATATTAGTATATAGTATTTTATCACGCTAATACTGCATTATTTGCAATAACACGAAGTAAATGTTTTTATTAAATTTACCGGTACTTTGCTTTTCTTCTATTCTTGGACTAATTGCACAGCAAAAGGAGCCACGTGTTTTTTTTCTAACTAGACCCTGCATCAGAGCAGAAGGAAGAAACAGTACTGACAATTACTACGTAAACAATCCACCCAGCCGGATAAGCGCCCTCGATTGCATTTCGGAAATCACTCGCCCCGACGTTGCTAGAGTAAAAGAGACGGCCCGCGTGCTCGGCGTAAACCCGAGCAACAAAGCTATAGCCGAGGCGGCGCGAAGGCCGCGGGCGCGCGGCCGAGCGGTAGCCGCGGTTCGCCACGCGTAATTGCCCCCCCCTCCGCCCCTTCCACCCCCCTCCGCCCGCGTACCCGCGCGAGGAGCCGTTCCAAGGAACGATTAGGAAGCGCGGGACGCATGCGTAAAAACGTGCCGCATCCCCCCGGTGGCGGCCGGGCCCCTGCCCGGCCGCCCCCCCTCCCGCTCAAGGGAGACTGTGAAAGAAGCGGAATAAAAAGAGAAGCGACTCCCGGATATTCTGAGCCGGCTCTTATGGGAAATTAAGAAAGAGAGGAGGACGTGGAGCGATTTTCCGACGAACTCGCCGTCTCAATTATGGTTTCCTCGGTTCTACCCCCGGTTTCGGTGGCGAGTTGCCGGCCGGGAGCTTTGGAAGGGAGGGAAGAAGAAGAAAAAAAAACGCGCGCCATCACGAGAAGAGAAGGTATCTCTTTCAAAGACGCCCGCGTGCGCCAGCGCCTTTGAGGTACGTATCTGCCCCGTCGGAGCGGTCGCGCGTGTGAAGAAGAAAGCGCCGGGCAGGCACCGTTAATGCGACTCATAGTTGGCGCACCGCAAGGACGTAGAAGGTGGCCGCCGCTTTGTGCGCGCGAGAGACGCGGCCCGTCGGCTGCTCCGGCGCGGCGGAGCGTCTTCGCGACGTTCGTATGTTTTGAAGTGTTAAAGCCTTCCGCCGTGGCGCCACGGGTGGTATTCCTGCGCGGTGGGTGGAGGGTGGGGCGAAGAGAAAATTACCCCGCAGGGAGAGAAGCTGCCGCCTGCGGGGAAGGAAAAAGCCGCGGCGGACGGTGTCGGGTTTAGTCGCTGAAGGAGCCGAGGTTGTCTTGCCAGACTGTTTCGCTCCGGCGAGGCAGCCGTGGGAGGCGCGCTGGGAGGCGTGGGTGTGAGAGAATGTTTTGGCAGAAACGTGACAACACGGCGTCTGAGTGGCGGTGGTGGCTGAGTGGCGGTGGCGTTGGGGGCGGTGGAGGCGGCTCTGCGACGCTTCACGGAACATCGCTATTTGGCTCTGGTGAAGTCGGCAGCTGCTGAACTGCCTTTGTGGGTGGTTTAGATTGATAAAAAGAATGATGACAGATTGTTTTTTTTGGTGTGGAATATTTTGAATTAACAGAGTTAAAATCTGGTTGCTAATCTGTTTACATAATTTAATATTGAAAAGAGTAACATTCGAAATGGATTATCTTTTAGTGGTATTTCAAAGTGCAGTATGTATACACACGTTGTAAAATATATGTTACACTGTGGTATATATTTCATGCCCATTATCAAGCATGAATGCATGCGTAGCTTTTCAATGAGCTTTGGCAATATGACGCTTTTAAGAATGCATTTGTTTTATCTTTTGTCAATGAAGGATTATATATTGATCTTTTTATTTATTTTACATAAATATTTTATTAAATTCAGAATTCTTGTCAGTATTATCATTTGTAAATATTGTAGAAGGCGGCATAGGTGTAAATACTATTATTTGATTTAATTTAATATGATTTTATTTATTTCATCAAAGAACAATGAAATGTGTTCAAAACGCATGGAAAAGAAGTCACTCTGCGCATGATTTCTTGAGCTCCAGAATCTCTTCCCTACCTTTTAATCATAATTACGAGTAGTTGGATGATGAATGAAGTTAAGCATTACTAACAAAACGAGGATAGCAACGTTTGAAAACTGAACCTTTTCGCACACGCGTTGTAAAAATCGTATATGTTAATGATTTACTAAGGGAAAGGAATTTACAAACAGAAAGATAAGCGTTTATTTCTATCACTGCTGGTTCAAGCGAACTAGAGTGTATCAGAACATTTGAAAAATGCAGATTAATGCCCATCATTCAAATAAACTATTCAACATAGAAATAGTGAGAACCAGTCCAACTGTAGCATCTCTTACGTTTAAGGCCATTATTGCCATTAACAGAAAGTCTTATGGACATGGAGCTTTCCTCGCTTCGTGTCTTTGTAGCCTCCGCCTCCTTCATTTCTATAACAGAAACGATTACTTTCCTACAAGAATTAGTATTCGGAAACCTAGGAAATTGACAATGTAAAGCGGACTTCGGAAACACGAGGAACATTTCCTTTCATTAAATATTATGGAATTGAACTGAAAAATCAAAGCCTTCAGCAGTAGCAGTTTTCCCTAAAAAGTTCCAAGAATGTATAAAGCAATGTTCTTTCTTTGATTTCCTGGTGACGTACAAAGAAAGACTTGTCGTATTGAATTTTGTAGCAGATTATGACACAACATACATCCAAACATAGAGTTCGCGATGTGTTCCTCCTTCTTGAATGCTCGCTAACACACTGCCTTCCTTCCTATAATGATGCATAGTTTCATAAGGCCAAACCGAAGCATCCTCCTTGCACTATAAACCAAATGTTCCTCCTCAGCACAAGGCCGAATGTAGGAAGAGGATCTCTCACAAACTTTCGACAATTTGTAAGTCATAAATAATGTACTGGAAAAGTCAGAAACAGAATTTTCAATGAATGGAGTATGGAATTTGGAGTATTATAGTTTGACGCCTCCAATATTACTCATATCAATTCGTGATTATCAAGCGGGATAATTACAGTCGTAGTTACTATCACGCCGGAAATACATTAAAAAGTGTAAAAATGATTCTGAAACGAATGTTTTTATCATTTTTAATTTTCAATCAGACGCATTCTTGGATGCCAAACTTTGGTAAAATATAATTAATGTTAGAAAAAAGAAGTGTACTCCCATTGATAGTACAGAATTTCTTTTCAATAATTATTTTGAACATTGTTTTAGTACAAACTTGGAATGCCAGATCGATGTAAAATTCATATATACCAAACAAAATGTTTCCAGTAGAAACTTCTGCCTCATTCCGCTAATCTGCCTCCATTCAACGCCCCTTCAATTTTTTTCTGCCCTCCCTCCCCTATCCCATCCTGTATCTTAAACTCTTGGTTACATCAGTCCCCTCCGTGATGTCACCTCCTCAGTAGATGCCGTCATCTTCACCATCAATCACCCGGCCTGCACCAAGCACCCCTACGTGGCCACACGCACTCCTTTAGCACCTCGTCGGGCCCGCACCCCCAGCCTCCGCCGCCGCCGCCGCCACCTGAGCGCGCCCCGTTCCCACACGCCCCCCTCGCCGCGCGCGGCGCCGCGCGCGTGTGCGCGCGGGCGCTGGGCTGCGAGCACGGAGTGTGGCGGCTTCCGCCGGCCGCGGGCGCGGGCGCGACGGCTCCTTGGGAAAAGCAAAGCGAGGCGGGCGAGCGAGCGAGCGAGCAGCACTCCAGATCTTTGCCGGGAGCCGCGCCGCGGCGCCCGCGGCGCTCGTCAGCAGACGCCAGCCACCCCCCCCCTACCCCGCCCCGCCCCGCCAAGCTGCGCCGTTGTTTTCCCCAACTTTCCTTCCGGCCGCGCCGCGCCGCCTCCACCGCCCGGCGCCCCGCCGCGCCGCGCAATGGACCAAAAGCAGCGCGCGGTGATGGAAAGACGTAAATAAATAAAAATGACCACTGTAATATAAAAATCAACGCAATATAAATACAAATTAAACTGTAAAAAGTAATACTAAAAGAATGTAAGTAATATCAACTACTAACAGATTAGCGGATTGAGGCAGAAGTAGTTTGTATTGGCAATATTTCGTTTGGTATTTATGCATAATACTTCGATCTTGCCTTCAAAGTTAATTCTAAAACATAATATTCAAAATAATTATTGGAAAGAAAAAAATACATGATATTCAGCCGATTCATAAAACTAAACGATTTCAAAATCTAAAATATAGTTTTGTAATGAATCTTGGATTAAATAACTGTAAATTAATAGTTTTTTTTGTCTATTCAAAAACAACTATTGAGGTGAGATTGAAAAAGAATGGAGGTTCAGCTCCTCATACTCCCGTGTCGCGCCAGGTGTTAATTTTTATATCTAAATACAATTCGAAAAATTATGTACTATAATAATACTCTATTATTGCCAGCGAATTTCTTTAAGACACGAGAAAAGGAAAAAAAAATTGTCGTGTCAAAATGGTTTGCTGTATTTTCATTCTATACTATACATTTAATTGTACTATGCAAACGAAGGAAATAATGAATTGGAGTTATTTAAATACTGGACTGTTTTTATTAGATGGCTTGTAGTATTTGTTGTATTTGTTGTTTCAATAAGTTTTTTTAAGATGTAAATATCCCGACGAATCCAAAAGAAATCATAAATTTCGTGAACAGAGAAATCGTTTTCTACAGTAGAATCAACAAAGTTATTGAAAGAATAGACCAAATTGTCCAATTAAATCGTATAATGAAATATTTAACAAGTGAAGCTTTTATTTAACTGGAATTTGCTTGTGAATTTTTTAACAACAACTATTTCTTACGTCAGAAATTGTTGTACTACATAATTAAGTTCTTCAACTGAGAAATAGACATTATTATTGACAGCAAGTTAATAAAGGTATTACAAAAAGAGCTCATATCTTTACGTTTTCTATGTGTTAAATTGAACTTAAACGCCACGAAATTAAATAGAAATTTCCAAACGAATTACTCTTCTACTCTTGCTTTGCGTTCATTTCTAGTTATTAAGTGTGTTCTTATCAGTACGAACGAGATCCAATTATAACAGACTTACAAATAAAATTAGAAAACACGTTGTAATTACATAATTAACCTAACATCATGAATTTAATAAACAATTGCTTAAATCACAACACATCTTAAGAGATATTACTTATATACTTTCCACGTGACGGTACACAGCAACGGCCACTATTTATAATATGAAGTTTAATACTATATGCTTTATGATTAAGACAACTGTTTATGTAATTCATGATTTATGATTAAGTATTTAATAATTATAATTGTTTTTCAAAATTTGTCTATTTTAATTGGTCGTCGTTCTTAACCATAATATTAATATATAGAGAAAAAAAGAATGCATCATAATTTTGTCTTCACCAGTTGATTTGCGCGGTGCGTGTGTGGCGTCGGCCCACTGTGTGCGGAGGGCGGGGGTACCTGCGGATGCCGAAGACAGATGAGCGCTGCCTCCCAAGGGCACCTGCACTACACGGTGCTCCGCAGCGCAGCACAGCGCTCTCTTCCGTAGGACCTTGCTGTAGGTCGGCGCTCGCAGGCGGACATGCATTACTACCATTCACTGTTACAGGATGTGCATATTGAGTGTGGGTTCCTACTACATTTTTTAAAATTTTTATTTATCTATTTTTTGTTTCCTCTCTCCTTCGAGCCAGAATTTTGTTAATGTTCAACGCAACTGTGCCTCTGCCAAAGAACACTTAGGGTCTTGTGGTTGAAGGTGGATGTTTTATAATCCAACTCTAGGATACTCTTAATAGGAGTTCATTTGGCGTAGGCTAATCCTCTATGTACAAACGATCCTTTTGCCGATACCTGCTGAGATTAAATTAAAACGGCTTTACACATTTTGCTATCATTCACTCGCACTTTCACTTACTTACATTCATATTAACTGTGAATCACACAGCATTTGTACATGCACTAAGTCGTTTTATACATGCTATTTGTTCGTGTCACAAATCCCAAACTCTTTCGTTTTGTTATTGTGTTTACTAAATAGGAACAAGCTGGTCCCTTAAAAACATTTTGCACTTTGTAAATCACTTTTAAACGTAAAAATAACTTGTTTGTATTCCAGGATTATAAACGACCTTTTTCATTACAAGAAATTGTTCATAAAATGACATCTTATGGCCCTGCTTATGACGTAGTCTATTTGGCGTTTATTGCAAAGATAATTGCGACATCACACATTCAGCCAATCGCAGTGAGAGAATCGAGTGGTGGTATACGCAAAAACATTACGTGTGCAACTCGTTTGTAATGCTCCTTTACTGCATTGGAAAACATTTTAAAACCCGCTCCCATCGGCTTCTCGGTTTCAAAACATGTACTCATGTAATCAAGCATAACATTACAAACCAGCTGTTTAGTGTACTAACATGATTGGAAAACTGTGGAATAGTTTTTATTATGAGTGGTGTAGGACCCGTATTGTGTCCTATTTCACTTCTCCTTCTCCAACTAAAGTGATATTGTTAAATACGAGGAGATTGTACTTCTCGATAGAATATTGTTACTTCTTACCACGTTCGCTTCGTTTCGTTCTGCTGAAATAGGAACGATTAAGCTAATTATTAGTACATCTTTGAAACATGTGAGGATTTAGTTTATTAGTATCATACAAGAGAGCGTGAAGCAACCCGACGTATATGTCACCGCCGGATCTCACCATCCTACGGGGGAGGATCACTGACGCCTCCCACGATAAAGAGCATTCACTACACTAACGGGAATAATGACCATAACACTTGATGTGCCGGAATTACCAACGAATACATCAATCAATCGAGAAATATTATACATCGTAGATCTAAGTTCAATGACATCTTCTTTTACCTAAATTATTACATTTTGTTTATCATATGTCCTGATAGTAATTGCAAAGCAGTTCTCAATCACTAAAAATGACCTTTAACATTCATTAATTCTCTTGAAATGTAAAAGACTACATTTTAAAATTTAATGCTCAGATTTAGAGAAAAACGCCAATAATTGTACAATGGTATGCAGTTGTACAATTTTGTCTGTTTATTATTGGTCTATTTCTATGAAAGTATTTAAAGAATACAGAAAATAACAATGTCATGATATTGTACAGTTTCTCAAATATTTAAGTAAGTTTTGCACTTTCGAGGTATTTTGTACAAATTTCCATGATAAATTTTGAAAACATGTTTATAAACAAAATCGCTGTTAATAATTCGTTAATTAAAAATCAATATTTTGTAGCCAACTTGTGAGGGCTACAGTCATCATCAAAAGTGTAAAGCGGATAGTTGTCTAGCAAATCAACATAAATCTGCAGTGATATTAGACAATTATGTGACATAAAATTATTTAAATTTTTACAAATTAAAAATTACTAGAATAATAAGATTTTCCCCAAATCAAGGAGAGCTGTCCCACCAATCAACAGTTCAGTCGCCTCGTGCATTCGAAAAGGCGCGGGAGCGGGCTCTTAGCCCGACGTCTGAAGGTGCAGGAGCAACATGAGCCACTCAGCGGCGGTGCGTTCTCTTATTAGCGCCCTGTCCTCGACTGCGCGTTCGTGAGTGAAGGACTACTAGTGCGGTGTGCGTAAATCGGGCCGTCGCGGGTGTCCGCGCATTAAATCGCGCGTATCGCGATGAACTTTCCACGGCCACCGCCAGAGCCTTTCGCCGCGCTGCGAGCCGCACGTGAACTTTGCGTTCGGCGCCACCGGTGCCTTCTCCTTTTCCTTCGCTGGGACGAAGTACGCGCCCGGCATCGATGCACCACGCTGTGGGAATGACCTCAAACGAAAACGTTTTATACTTCAAATTGTTTTGTGGGTACTAATACCATCAGTGATTGTCTAATTTCAATACATTGTAACATACGTTTGTTTCCATTTTATATTTTGAGACAATCAAAACAACTTAATGCCATGTAAATATTTAATTAAGTAGGAGACAAGTAGTTTTGACATTCATAACGACAAAAAAAATAAGAAGAAAAGGAAATTTTCAATGTTGCAATAAGGTAAGAGTTGCTTAAACCATGGTGTATGACGGTTGTATTAATCTTTATTATTATAGTTACATGGAAAATCAGTATAGTCGATCATTTACAAAAGTATTATTTTACTGACATTTTTTATAATATTATACCGTTAGATTTTCTTGTTTGTATAGTTTATGATTGCATGATTGTGTTAGTTTTCCCCATGTGTTTGACCGAAGTTCGAAAGTATTATTTAATATGATTGTGAAAATGAAAAATAACGTAAAAATGTTACCGCATTCTTTTAGTAACTTATGAATAGCCGAATAGTCCCATAACGATGTCAGAGATTGTAGTTTTCGAGCGTAATTTACATTCAAAAGATTAAAATTATTTCTTCCACCACGCATCCTCAGTTTTTCTTCTTAATATTCTAACTACATGTAAAATTGTTTTTTATTGTCCTGCCCGTGACGGCAATAATCCAAAACAATTGAAATTCCGCAATCGCTGTTTAATGGCGTTAGGAACGTAGTGTAACAAATCACTGGGCTATTTTCAGCACTTGTTCAGGCTATGTAATTGTCGTCATTCTAAAGCTACCCCGTGCTCGACATGTGATTGCTCAGCCGCGATGCAGCCGCCGGGTCTGTGCCGCGTCTCTGTAACCTTCACTGACCCACCACACCCCGTCCCCTTTTGAGCCTTGGGTGCCGTGCGCGTGATGAATCACGCAGACGCTCATCCTCTATTAGCATGGGAATGACTAATTTATTCGTCTGGATAATTAGACCGCGTGCACACACGCGGGGCTGAATTGAGGTGTTGTCTCGGCGTTGTTTAAAGGCATTCCGGCGCCGCATAGCAGCTTTACGAGGCGCCTGCAGCGCCGTGCTACCCTTCATGCGTGTGCTCATTGAATATACGCCGCATTGTTAACCAGTAGCAGAGAAATAACACTGCGCGTGCGCGAGTTATCCACTGTTTCTCTGTGACCATAATCTCGATTGATAGTCCCCTCTTCCGAACCTATTATTACAATTCAGCCAACTACTCTGATTCAAAGAATCTTGTCAGGCTTCACCTAATTGTTCTCTCGTTTGGGTGTTGTCCGTTTCTGAGCTCTGGGTGGAACTAGACTAGCTCGATCACTTTTCGTTTTGATTGACTTGAAATATGATCCTCTTAAAAGTTATAACACTTCAGGCGGTGTAGTTAAAGCGTGAGCACCTGCCGCGTGCGTACATGACACCACTTGATGGAAGGCTCAAACACCCGGGTGTACCTGTTTTTGTTTGTGAGACACTTCTTGACACACCTTACAGACATTGAAGCTAGTCTGGTCTGGTACAAGTACTCTACAAGAATATTAATGAAATATCAATACTTAACAGTATACAAATTCTACATACTATTTTGAAAACATAATCTTCAACAAAGTTTTTCAGAAATGGCTGTTTGCATGATCTGAGTGAGAGTTTTGTTTATTTGGAGGCGCCAATAGATATCTATTTGTAACCAAAAAACATTTTAGAGTTTTGTACTATAATAAGTTCTAGAATCTTAATTTTCTTTTCTCTGATTGTAGGAGAATGAAAATGTAATGTTATCTTGAACCCTTTATTTTTCAGAACAAAGTATAGACTTTTCATTACTTGGACTCTGGTAGTGCGTATATACAGTTGGTATGGACACACGTGGGAAAATAAAAATACTGTTGAAGAAAAATTAGGGTGTTGGGTATTACATCATTGAACAGTACTTAGCGCTGAATAACATTGTAAACATGTCGTGAAAAACTGTTTTTTTTCTTTTTATCAAATCTTGAATTAAAGATACTGTTTCCAAATTGGATTAAAGTTACTGGTACAAACTTGCGAGCCGTATTTTCGTGCCTGGATGGTACTCTTGGTCTGGTCGTTGATACGGACAGATTACGGTCTCTTGAAATTCACACAATCTAGAGACTTTCATTCTTAGAATGCCACACAGCTTTGTCCTCCAACGTTTGTTATGAACAGCTTCCCAAGTCGTGATTTTTTAATTAAAGAAAATATATCTTAACTCATCTCTGAATTCGCAATAAAGATGCAGCAATTAATTCAACTGTTCATTTAAGTAGCATCTCGTATCTGAACCATGGTGTAAACAATTTGAAGCTCAATGTTTTTATTGAGGAGATATTATATTAATCTGCTCACGTTTTACACTTTCTAAGTCCCTGTTCAAACTAAAATTAGTGCAATATTGTTTTCATACTAATTCTTTCAAAAGTTATTTATTTGTTGCAGATGCTTTTGAACAAATTCATTAATTCTATAAATAATTAATGAACCCCCTTTGTTTTAATTAATCATCAATAAAAGCTCAGAGAATCGAAGGACTTTACATCCTGGGAAAATGAGCGAAAACTTGAAACAGCGATCCACAATGAAAACAACTCTGCTTTCGGAGCAGCGCCGTAGTCTGTGAATGCAGCCTAGCTGCCTATGTGTTTTGGGATGAGCGCGGGATGGCGCGGAGGGCGCCAGGGTAGGGCGTAGGGAGGGGGAGGGGAGGGGGAAGGGCGGAAGCGGAAGCGGGGTGAGGAAGCCCGCGGAGTGCAGCGCCGCCGCTGCCCGGGGACAAGGGCGCTTCCTGCCCACCGGCCCTCAAGGGCCACGAAGTCTCCCCTCCCCCTCCCCCCTTCCCCAAACTTCGCCCTGAATGCACGGCTAGAGCGCGCAATTAAGGAAGGAAAGCACGTTTGTCGTTTCTATATAAGCGTTTCTCGCACAGACGATAAATATGACTAAAAAATTAGTCAAAGCGATATTGTGTTTCCTGATGAATTATGTTGTTGGGACTTACAATTCAATAATTTGTTCTTTGAATTTTGTCCTGAAAGCGAAATTTTATTAGCCGAATTATCGTGAAATCTATTCAATACCGAAGAAGGAGATCTCTACAGTTTTTCGGGCCTGTTTCATTATTCTTTCGTAAACCACTTTCATTTTTAGTTCTGATTGCTTCAAAAATGAAAAAAAGAATAGAAGGAAAAAAGTTTCAGCTGCTTATTTAATGCTCGCGAACATGCTAGCTTAGAACCTCACTGTTGTTTTATTGATTATTTAAATTTGTTTTATTTAAAATAGTTGTTACCTTTTACGAAAAATGAAGTCAACGTTATGTTCGCAACAATAAGGGAAACGGAATTGCCTAGTTTTCGGGTATTTTGTCATTTGTGTTTCTTGTCGTTACGTGAAGGTCGCGAGCATGGGTGGGTCAGGTTGACAATCGTCACGGGGTTTATTGTACAAAGATTACAAAGGAGTAGATTACATTAATTGAATCGTTTATTTCCGAAATCCGTCAAACGCCGAAATCTAATACACGCATTAGCGACGGATTATTGTTTCAAAAGGATAGATACATCGTTTAGTGCATATTTATATGAAAAATATACATTTACCAACTGCATTGATAAATAAAAATATTTTGAAATCAGATAAATTGGGAAACTTTTTATCAGTTTTCTCGGAATGAAGAATATAGAAATACATCAGTTTGGAATATAGAAATGCATCAGCATCGGCACCTTGGAGATACAAATGCATCAGTGCGGTATTTCTGTAATCTTTTCGATAAATGCCTTAAGAATTCCATTCGTGTAATAGAAATAATTAAAGATTGGTCGAACAGATATCTCATCTTTGCAGGTAGAACCTGAATTCAAAGTGCTTCAGAACCCCTCAATGGCTATTCTTTGACTTTAAATCCGCTTCAGCGAGTAATAAATAATAACAATGTTGAATACCGGAAAATATAACCAAATAGGCATTTCTATACCGAAATCATTGCTGAAAATGTCTCTCGTTCATTTCATTGATAATTGATGCAGTAATATTATAATAGTTTGCTGTTGTCATTCTAATATAAATAATAAAAGAATATTCAAGTTCATTTGTTAACTGGGATCTCAAAATTGGAAGTAAAATAGTTTGTTGACTACTCACTGAACTTAATATGTTGATTTATTTCTTTTAATTATTTTCAAATATATACCACTACGATGATCGATGACCAACTACGAGAAGTATTTCTAATAATTACTAAAATATTTCGTTCTGAACGTGACTAATTTGTCAATGTCTACTGGCTGACAGTTCTGTGATTATCCACTATTTAACCAGCATGTTTTTCTAAAAAAATTACTTTCATCTAAAAATATGTTTCCAAAATGAGCGTTTCTTAGGGAAAAGAATAATAAATTACTTTATCCGAAAGGAAAATAGCCAAACAAAGAAGTTGCAAAGTAGTAATTTGAATGCTTGTTGCCACACTTTGAACTTCTTTTAGAAAAAAAATGTTTAAATACTTATATTAGATTACGAAGAAACGCTTATTGAAGCTGAAAGCTGTATATAACAAGACCCGTGACGTTATTTCTCTTCTTTTTTCATTTTCATTAATATGGTCAGATCTTCAGGCAACTTCAGATCATTAGTGAAAAGTACAGTGAATTATGAACTCTCGAATCAATATTTCTTATTCAAATTGTGTATGTGTGTGTAACTCTTCCAAATAAATGTAAATGTAAGTACAAAACGTCATTATCAACGCATCAGAAAATATTTTAGACAGACAAAATAATCCCTAATGTGTGACGCGAGCTATTGTTGTTTACGTTCTCTTTTATAAATAAAATGATTTGGTTAAGTTTCTTACATTACAAATATAGAAAGAAGGTATAATCTATGTTTTGAAAATTGAATATAAGTGTGCCATAATGAAAGATTGGCGTCTATATTGAATTTGTACATTTGTACAATATTTTGCACATTGAATTGATGTACAAAAAATAGAGATGTTAATGAGCGTCCTATTAGAATCGGAATTTAACGGTCCCTAAAAATGTCACAACTGCTTCTCTCTTGAAATCATTTTCGTGATAGTTCCAGCCTGTTGACACCAGAAATTCGAAAACTTGAACAAACACGAATAATGAATGAAATTTGGCCTGAATTTTCCAAAGCGTGTCTGTTCTTTAAGTCCTTTTTGCACGGTACAGTTTTCGTGCAGATTCTCAAAACTTCAAAATCCCAAACTTGAAGTATAAAAGTCAAAAGTTGTGTTTATTCGGTCAGCTCGTTTACTGCACGTGTTCGGTACGCGTTGCCACGAGACGCCACCAGAGGTCCTGCTGGTACACAAAATAATTGCCGAATTGCGTCGTCCGAGTGCATTCATTCGCGGATTTTGTGTGCATGCATTCTGAGCTACTTTATTAACACTTTTTTAAATTATGAATGAAACATGGGGAGAAAAATTCAAAGACCGTCATCGTTGTCGTTAGAAGCATAGTTTAGCTGGTGCGCAGAAGAAAACCTCCGATTTGAGGAAGTCTTCACTGCAGAAATGACATTCAATAACTTCACATTTGCAAGAGGCAGTAAATAATAAACTAACCAGAACATCTGATAATTCGAATCCGTCCCAATATCACGAATTTCACCTAACGTAACCACAAAACTGAAAAGGATGGACAATTTACATCTGTAAACAAATCCATTAGTGAAAAATTCGGCCGCTAGAGGCGCTATAGTGTACATTTACTGTACGAAAAAAATCGAATACAATTGGTTCTCATGATTGATCAGTGTGGACAGAGAAACAATTAGTTGTGCCAACGTTTCGCAATATTTAATTTCTTTATCAGGGCTTACTAATGATCATATAGGTATTATTAGTAATCCCCGATGAAGAAATTAAATATTTCGAAACCTTGACACAACTAATTGTTTCTCTACACTGAACAATCCAGTGAACCGATTTTATTTTATTATTCATCAATAGCCGTGATTCTACAATGGAAAAAGATCGAACGTTTTCAAAGATTTTCATGCACAAATCGTGCAGTGTGGTCTGCACGCTTTCTGAACGACCAATTTTCACGAAAACTGTACCCAGTAAAAGTGCCTATACAGATGGACCTTTTATAATACAGTAGGCAAAATGTATCGGAGTTTTCACCCCCCCTTCCGCGCTCTCCCATTATCTCCGTGGCCGTCACATATCTTCCGCTTCTCCAACGCGACACTGCGCAGACTCCCGCCGCTGCTGGCGCCAAGACTTCCGGGAAGGGGGAGGGGGAGACTCAGCAACCGTCGCGTCCGCTAAGCGCTGATGCGCCCCGCTGAGCAATCCACCCCCCGCCCCCCCACTGCCCCTCCGGCCCCGCGCAAGCTCGCGCGTCTGCTTTTGGTCTCCCCCGAGGGACACTTGCGACGCGGTGCTTGGAGGCTGACAAAGAGCGGTGGTCACCTCGAGGGCTACCGTTGCTCTGGAATTTATGTGTTGTGTTTCGTCTCGTGTATGAAAAAGTAGGCCAACGCGCCAATAAATGGAAAAGTTATGTTACGGGCGCGTTTTAACGGGCTGAGAAAAGTGTTGGGAGAGCTGAAATGACAAGAATCGTTCTTCAAACGAGCTATTTTTCTAATCATTAAAGTTGGGCCAGAAAGTCACTCAACAGTTATTTTCTTAATATTAATAACATAATACGATCCATTTTAACGCTGCGCCATAATGAATATTGAATACCCTGAGTGGCTGTACATGATCTTTGTTGAGAAATAAAATATAGCAATAATAGTATTAATAATAATAATTATTACAATAATAATTATTAATAAAATTCAAAAGAATAAAACATTATTTAACATAATAATTTAACATGATAATTATTTTATATTGTTTAACATAATAGTAATTATTATTACAATGCAAAAGAATGAAACAGTCTGAAATAGTATAGTTTCCAAAAGTAACTTTTAACAATGATTTAATTACTAAAATAAACATGGTACATAGGAAGTAGTTCAATAGTAGACCTACTTTTCACATTGAATTCAATATGTATTTTCAACGATCTTAAAACAAATTTACTGCCTACCAATAAATGTCGTTTTTGTATTGATTTTTCTTGAATTTTTATATTATTGAATATGGATGGTACACGTGATGATATTCAAGGTGAAACACATTTGTTCCGACGTGGTGCGAACCTGTGCGGATCGACGCGTAAACAGTTATCGACTTCTCTCGCGTTATGTAAACACCACAGGAAGCAATCCTCATGTACATCACGCAAACTGTTAACCTTGATGTGAGCTAATCGATCAACAATGTATTTTATAGAACACGAATACACTACTGCTTCTCCATTTGCCATGCTGTAATTCTAAGTTAATCGTGGAAAAGTTGAAGACACACATTCGTACATTCAAACGATTTCAAAATTATGTAGTTCATTGCTTACCGAATGTCACATTCCGACTATTAATTTAAGCTACAATTTTATTAAAAAAGTACGTGGGTAATGTCGTAAATGCGTAGTAAATGGGTAATGAAGCTCATCACTTTCTACTAGAAAATAATGGACGGCAAATCGCAGTTCTTTCAGCTCTTTTAACTCTAGAATACAAGTGATGAGTAAAATTTACTTAATGGCATATATTTTTGCAGATGGTATCAGTGTCGTGGTGTGTCAAGATTCCACCTCCTAAATGTAATACTCACTCCTTGAACGTCAATATGTGCGTTGCCTTAGTGCTGTTATTATTTTATTTTTCTTACAGTAAGCGAACATCTTGAGGTATGCGACTACGATTTTCACACTGCTATGGTGTTGAGGAACTCCGGTCTAGGGATTCGCCGGTAGATAGCCTTTCAAATGATAAGCATTGTTTTAAAAGTTTGTCAATGTTAAATTAGTATTTCTGAAGTCTTTTAACAACGTTGTTTAGCGATATTGTAATTACTAATAGTCTAATTTACAAACTTTTCCTTGTAAAACTTCTTTACTTTTGAAAGGAGTAAATTTTATTCATCATTAGTAACAAGCGATACATTTGAACACTAGCATTCTAGGGTTAAATAAGACTTCTGAGCAGAACATGTAATGATTCCGGTAAAATTCGTGCATTTGCGTTTGTCGACCACGCAAGAAAGCTGAACCTGCTATTCGACACGAGGTATTGCCGAACGCGATATAAGTGTTGTGCATGATCACTATATTCGAAACACTCTTAAGAAGTTTACGAACATTCATTTCTAACGATTTACTTTCTCGCGCCGACTTCCGCCTTTCAGGGGCAAGTTCTGCCGCATTGCAAGAGTTAATTGCTTGAGTTATTTTATCCTTCAAGCCTTACTGCTTTGGAGGCGTTCACGTTATTTTTGATGCGCTGTTAGAAACAAAACACATGTTTGTTTTCAAAGCTGAAGGTGAGTGTTTACGAGTTTCTTTAATGAGCTAGATGAATGTTGCAGACAAATTAAATTCTGGTAATTTATACAAAGCAAGAAAAGAGTAGACAATACGCGATTGTGGAATATAAACTTTCTTTAATGATTTTTACCTCCTGGTATCTAATTAGTAGAAAGAGAAAGACGTTTAATGCTACAGAGAAACAGCTGAATTTCGACGACTTTTGAGAGCCATTGATACCTCAAAAGTAGATTTTTCTTGCTCAAATATGTAGTAAATTACCTTCTGGTATATGTTTAGTAATCAAGATCGTTTTGTGATACATAGAAAGTTGTTTTCGGCAAAGCGTATATCCGTCCTTCCGTCCGTCCGTCCGTCCGTCCGTCCGTCCGTCCGTGTTCAGTCTGTGAACAAGTATGCCCCCAGAACATTTTAAATATGTTCGTGCAGATGTGGCGTACTGAGACATCCATGCAACGGCCCGTGGCCCATGAAAACAAGGCTTCAGGCACCTCGACATAATGCAGCTACGTCGACCACATTACCAAGAGGAGTTAAAGAACTTATTTATTTTAATTCTCAAATACAAATAAACAACATTAACCCAATACACGAACATATTTAGATTAATATGAATTGTACACTCACGATTGATTTCGTCTCTTGAGTGATGAAGGTGTTACGGAGTTGATGGCAAGTGACATTAATGATGGAGGAACAATGAGACATGTTCCCAATTAATATATTTTTCTTTTGGATTACTAGTAACTCGTTTCTTAAACCAGGTTTCCAACATTAATAAATTATAAAACGAATTTTTTAAATATATAATGTATGATTGATTATTCTAGAGTTTGCAAAGATTGGCAAATTTCCTTTGACCGCTATGTATTCAATGAGAATTTCCTTCCATCATCTACCACTGATAGACATTTTAATGAAAGTCTGAGCTCACAGGTTTCACCTAATATAGTTCTTCCCTCCGAAACTTAACAAGGACAATCACTTCAAGTTAAAAATAGATCAATATGTAGACTTTTAGATGCCGGACTCTCAGGTTCACAAACATAATCTACAGATATGTCAATTGTTTCTCCAGAAGTAGTAAAGCAAGGTTTCTCTAAGGCTAAAACGAAGAAAACGCATCACTGAAGGCGTAGACGAAGAACAATGATTTTGACACATACGCCAGAAAGAAATAAACTTCTAGCTAAGAGAAAACCTGAGGACATGAAACGATCTAAACCAAAAACATCCCTTGTTTCAAGATGATAGTGAAGGAAATGACGGTGACGTCATTAGATGATTATGATCATCAGATGATTATGATCTGACCCATTTAGTTCCTAAACCTGAGTTTGTTGAAGTATAAAACACGGACAGACTATCGCTCATAGGTGATTATGTTTTAGTGGAGTTCAAGACAAAAAAGAAAATATATTATGAAGCTGAAGTTTGAAGCTATAAGACGGATTTGTTATGCCTATTGTTTCTAACATTTCTTTTAATGATAAGGAATGAATAAAAATTATTTTGCTTATCCGATGTCAAAAAGACAACAATATGATATTTCATTTCCTATAAATTATGCTTCTTATGATGTTTGCTAGGATTTATGACAATGTCGCATTGTTCTCACTAGTGCTGCGTCACTGTTCCCACCATCAGATTCTCAAGGGTACAGTAAGACAATTTCATTTTCAATTTTTTATAATGTAATTTTAAATCGACAATTGATTGTATGGTAAATCAGTTAATGTCAGACACATATATACCATGAATTGCACAAAAAATTGAGAAGATACTATATTTTTACAGTGTGTAATTTGTTAATCAATCTTTGAGTCTCTCTGTTCCTACTTTTCCTCTAAATGGTGTTATCAATTTATTTATTTCCAATTTTTGTGATCCAGTTAACATTGTAGATGTTTGTGTCTAACACTCGAAATATATGCTATTTACGTTACGTAACAGTGAGATTTGATATTCTGGCCATACAAAGAACTGTTGGATTATATTTACTCTGTACTATGTTATTGTAATATTTGTGAAGACGTTTTGTTGAGATATTTAATTTGTTGTTGTGTCATACGTGACTATTTATTTGTAGCTCTTAAACAGTGGAAGTGCCACATTTTGGTAGTAGTGTTCATTTTCAAGTCCATTTTGTGTGGTTTTGTTCATCAGCTTTTTTGCTGATGCAAGTCATTAGTTCCATTTTAATGCTCCTTGGCATTAGGACAGTTGAATATTGCATCCAGGTGCGGCGAGACTACATTAAGTTTCATGCCAAGGGGATTTTACTCGCCACAAAGCCTGCTTTTTCGACTTATCCACACCTCTCTCGGGTTGCGCTGGGCACGGCAGGCTGGCTTTCGCCAGAACGTATTGCTTCTTCGGCAAATCTATCCACATGAGCCTGGGTGGGGCGGCCTGCTATCCCAGAGCCCCAACTCTCTAGGTTGCAACAGACGTCAATTACCATCACTCTCAAAGTTCTGGGACAAGTTCTTATCCAATTTGCTGTGAGTTGCGGGTTCCTGCCTTTTCGGCCTATACGTAGCACCCTTCGGATTGCACTAAGTTACCGGCTGGCTGGCGGCCGGGTAAGTCAGAATGCGTTGCTTTTCCGGAACGCCTACCCGCTCCAATCTGGGCGAGGCCGCTCTGACAGCGTAGAGCTACCACCTCTCCAGGTTGGAAACTGGAACCGGAGTTCATTAGCAGCACTTGCTAGGTCCCGAGACAAGTCATCCAATTTCCCGTGAGTTGTGAACAACTCCCAGAGGAGGCCAGATTCCAGCTGGAGGCTTCAAGACTAAGGGCCAGGAAGACCAAAGCTCCCAACCCGTATCTTCATTTTAGCACTAACGACGTGGGTATCTCCGGAAATTTGGACACCCAGATTCCCCACCAGGATTTCAAGAGTGAGATTCTGGCACACGCCTGCAGACGCAACTACGCTCGCGGGGATGCACCAGGACGAGTCGGCAGAGGCGTGCGGAGCCACGAGAAGGGCTGCGGTGCGGCGGCTGGTTCGCGTGATCGTCCTCCCGGCCTGAGCCGTGGCGTGCGGCGGCGCAGCGATCGTGCGAAACATCCGCCGGTTTCGTCTGTCGCTGTTGATCGGAGACTCCGCTAAAAGCGATCTCTCTCGTTGACCTCTGGGCTCCATGTGACATATCTTGATTGGTTAATTTGTCGTTGCGACTCAAATGCCCGGATGAGGGCCATAGGGTTGGTACCTGCAAGGGAAAAGAGAAACGTTGTTTGGTTCTGAGGACGTACGAATAAACATTATTAAAATTAAGTGGCATTGTAGTTATCATTGCGATTTTCGTTCAGGAACGAAATGCCATTCTTGACAATTGAAGATATTACCAAACATTAATATTAAAATATTTAAAAATTATTTCTCTACCAAACATAAAACACTCTGATTGTTGAGACGTTTTTAATGGAGTTGAGGAAAAATGTATTCAAACATTGTTCAGTGTAAATTTTAAACAATCTTGTTTGCAAGTCAGAAATTACGAGAAAAAACGGTTTGTTATTGAAATTTTGAAAAAGGTTGTTGAGAATTCTCAACAAGTTGTTATTTTATTTCGGTTTTTACAAAGGGACTTTTGAGTTCAAACAGAGGAAGATTGGATTTTGAAAAATATTGGTACTTCGTTCGAGAAGAGAAAAGGTAGAGTACTTTTGTTCACTTCCATCTTGCTAATTAGTTTTAACTGCTCGGTGAAATAATTAATAGATTTTGAGGGTTGATATTATAACGAAACTATTAACAGTTAATATAGATTAAGACAAAATACCGATATGAAATAAATTTTACCGATATGAGATCCGAATAATGCCTGTAAAATTTTCGTGTGTAGGTGAATTGTTTGAGATATTTTCTTGTTACATGTTTTGTAATCGTGGTAATACACATCTATGAAATACGTCTGTCGACGCTAACTTTAAATTGATAGCTAATCTCAATTATTTTCAACGTTGTATTTTAAAAAGTGAAAATCGTTTCCTTAATTTGCGGGAAGTCTAGCAGAAAACAAAATGTGTGTAAAAGAATTAAAGAAGAATGATTCAAAATATTATATTGTAATTTTTACATAAGCTAGATTCAGCATACTGTCACCTTTTCTTTCCCTTCTTCCTTCCTAATAGCCCAAACCTCGGTCAGTTAGATTTCGGAGATTGTTTTTGTTTGAAGCATCCAATCTTCTTTCGTAATTGTAAATAGATAATCACTTTTCAGTCGATTATCGAACAGTTCACCCTGCAAAGTGCAATCCTTACCAATTAGATGACAACATATGCCATATTTACGACGCATCTTCATTTCTAAGAATTTTTGCAAAAACTTAGCACTTGCAATGAGCATTAGACATTGTCCTCGAAACAGGTAACGAACCAGATCTCGGTTGAATTAATTCCATTGCCCTTAAATTAATTTGCTTCGAATTTTGAAGTGATCATTACTGAGCAAGATATTACTCCAACAAATGAAATCATTGGAATATTGATATAAAAGTGCTGGAATACAAACAAAAATAGCCTATTACCCTAGTATTTACAAAGTCACACCTATTTTAGAGAAGTTATCACAAATCAGAATGTTAAATGGTACAGAAACTGCTTAAATATTAATTACTGTTACTACTTATTCATTACTGTTAAACTGTTATTACTTTACTCATTGTGAATTCCTTAAAAAGAGTAATTAGTTGATAGTGAGAGTAGATTAAGATTAAAGAGAGAATTTAATGAGAGTGAGAGTAGGTAGTATCTACTATAATGAGGCTCTTCAACTAGAGTGATCCTGATAAATTGTAAATTCTTTGAAGGTGTTTGTTAAGTTATTTTATACCTAAACTAAAGATTTATAAGTTTATTACATTTCATTCTATTTATTACATAAATAAAAATAATGTTAGTAGTATTCATTTTTCGCTAACTAGTGTCACAATGATGTCTTAAAATAAGGAATAGCATGTAGCAATGTAAGGCGTGTTAGGAAAGAAACCAAGTTTACTGTCATTCAGAAGTGTATACTCTTCATATTTTTCTCATTTAGAAAAGTTCAGTCCCAAAAGGATCAAATTTATTGTAACCACGTCGTGAACAAATTTTCAATTAACATTTGCATGGCTATCGAAAATATTTATTTACTTGTGTTATACCTAACTACAAACAGACATTTAATAAAAAGCGACCTTAAATAAATAAAATAAAAAAGAGGCGTAATCTATGAGTGGAAGGTATTATCTAAGGGCAAAAATAGATGTTCCTCAAGTAGGTAAAATATATTTATCGTCCTGTGTAACATCTGAATTGATTTTATCTCAATTTTAAATACAACACAAAATAAAAAAGCACGGTAAATAGTCATCCACGCTACCGCTCACAGTACCGAGGAAAGTAGATTAAAAAATGTATCATCCATTGGTGATAACGAAGTACCATAGAAGCATATTATTGCCTACGAAAAAGTGTCTTTAATATAATGGATACAATAAATTAGTTACATTTACTTGCCTAGATTAAAAACATAGTTGCTACTAAATATCGTTCTAAAGACATTGAGAAAACACTTCCTGAAAATGAAAGGTATTAGACTGTAAGTTAGATTAGACGCTCGTTAGTATAGATCTGGTTCGTAATCTGGGACATAAGTTAAAATGTACAAATATTTTGACCAATACCTGATATAATAAGGTTTATATAGAGAGTACATACATATTTTATGAGTGGGAAGAGGAAGATCATGAGATATTTCGAAGAACAAGTGAAATAATACGAGGAAATGAAGGTAGACGTTTTAAAAATATGTGAAGAATTTTTATATTTCATAAATAATTAAGGAGATACTCTCGTAGCGAAAATATTTCCCATACAAATTAAGATGGAAGTGAACAACTTGACTGTGAACAAATGTTTGGTAATAATCTGTTGTGCGTCGAGCACTAACGTCAAATCACTTCGACTTTTTTGCATATCGGAAATGTAATAGGTTCTTACGAACTATTGAGATTTTATACAAAAATAGCATAACATAAAATGACAATACATAATAAAAATTATAATACTGATATTTAGCAGAAATATTCAAAATAAAAAATCTATGGCGCGCTTAATTGCTGTATGTGTAGTATATGTTGTATCATCTTAATATCGAATATATGTGAATATAATAAATTAAATAATACAACAGTAATAACAAAATACAACTTCGATATAAATTATAATAATCGTAAATACGTAACGAATAATAAATGCTGTTTTTAAAATTATTCATCTTCGTAAGATTGCCATAGATAATTGTACACTAATGCTTTCTCTTTCTCTGTTCGCTATTTTCAATATGAAAATGACGTCAATATTAAATCGCTTCGGAAAGAAAACACTCCAAAGAAAAATAGAGTTTTGAATATTTCAGTCACTCAATACGGTCCTCAAAACTAGAAGTCACTCGACTAAACGATTTGCGGCAATACGCTGGTATAGCCACTCGATATACACAAGCGAAAATCGCGATTTAGCACCAGAACTACTACATGGCTGCTCGTATTTGAATGGCCGTTTCAGGAACTTTATATATCACCACACACGAGTGAAGATTTGTATTCTGAGAAGTAAAAACGTTGGCCTTTGTAAGTTCAAAGAAGGTCCAATAGTCTTGTAGGAAACACGTAAAATAATAATAAAAAAAAGACTGCGGCTAGATGTTGAGGCAGTGAAGCTTCTTGGACGAACGCCTCGACGCGCAGGGTCTCTCCATGTCCAGGCACTGTCCGTCAGGGTGATCTGCGGCATTTGATTGACGTTTCAGTATCTTCACATATCACCGCACACGAGTGAGATTTGTATTCTGAGAAGTACAAAAAAAGTTGGCCTTTGTAAATTCGAAGGTCTTATAGTCTTGAAGAAAAAAACAAACACTTGAATGTGAAGAAACAAACGAAGACCGCGGCTAGATGTTGAGGCAGCGTAATTTCTTGGACGGGACGCGCGATGAGTATTGGAAGGAGCCTGGCTGCGGGGCGGCGGCGGCGGCAGCTCCGGCGGCGGCGGGGGCGGGGCGGGCCCGGGGCGGGCCGACTGCGCCCTCGGGGCTCACTCCGTCCCGACGACGACGCCGACTCGAAGTGCTCCCGATGAGGTGGGCGTGTCCACCTCGACGCAGGGGGCTCTCCGCGTCCAAGCCTCCGTAGGGGTGGGTCGCCCATGAGCGCCTCAGGCACAGCCGCTGCGGCGCAGCGTTCCCGCACTCAGACTTCTCCAGGCGAACAGGTGGTCGTCGGCGAGTCGGGCGCCTGGTGGCGCATGAACGCCGCCAGCCGCAGGATGTACTCCACGTTGTGGCCGCTGGGGCCGCGCGACGCCACGATCTGGCGCGCCATCTCGGGCAGCGGCGCGTCCCCGAGCCACAGCGCGTTGCACGGCAGCGCCACGTACACCAGCGCCGTGAGCGTGCGCTCGGGGCAGCAGCCCGGGTGGAAGGTGGTGAGCTGCGTGCGGTAGCCGCCCAGGCGACACTCGCGCGTGTCCAGGTACGGCAGCGCAGCGTCGCCGGTCACCGCGAACGCTCGGCCCCACACTACGCCCTGCGAGACAGAAACACACACGTCAGTACAGGTTTCACGCGAGGCGGGATGTGCAGTCTATTATACTCCGATTAAAACAGTGTCTCTCTTCAATGTCAGGAGCTAGCAGGAGAGGGGGTCATTGTAATCCAATCGCGAGCTTCGTTACGACTTACACTTTTGGTACTGAAGCTGCGGATTCGATGCCAGTGTGTCTCTCTCTTTTCAGCTCGTGATGTTGAAGGGACAGTTTTATTTTCGAAATAGTGTCCTTTCAAGATCTCGAACTGGAAGGAGAGAGGGTGTCATTCAATCGAGAGCTTCAGTATAAATGATTTAAAATGTTACGAAGCTTTGATTAAATGACTGTGTTCCTCTCTTCTCCCAGCTCTTGAAGGAACATTACGTTTAAAAGTAAGTATATGCGTGTGAAAATACTCGCTTCCGAGTACAGGCACTATGCAAGAGGAGAAGAAGTGGAGTGGAGATAACGGGTAGCGAGTGGCACGCAGATGTGGAGTAGTATGAAATTAAGAATATTAACTTTCCTGATTGAACGTCTTACAACCCTATCTAAAATTCGCGCCAACTGGAAGAGGATGATTTCGAGTAAGGCTACGGTCATAGTGCAGCCAAAATATCGCTCGCTCGCTCTCTCGATACCGGAAGACTGAGAGTGAAATCGTCCGACCAATTTCATTCGAAAAACACCAGAATGTTGCAACCGAAATCGGTTTTTCTCATAATTACGCAGTTTATTGTTTGTACCTGAGTGCAAGAATCGCGCTTGCAAGAAGACCATCTACATGTATTGTAGGTTCTATTGGTATTACAGATGGCTTTGACTCTCCAGCTGATTTTGGATGAACGGAACCGACAGAATCAAACGAAACAGAAAACTTCGTCTGGCAGACGGTGTTTGCGGTGGCCGTCGAAAGAGGTCGTTCGGATTCAATAAGCCCATTTCTATTTACTAGAACGTGATTGAATGAATCGGGCATTAGAAGCCGCCTTAAAAGTGTAATCTCTCCTATGATTGGTCAATTTCGTATAATTTACCGTCAACCAGCCAAATTTCATTAGACTTTCCATTAGCTCATTATCCCGTCGTCCAAACTTTATTATGAGAAAATCATTGATTCCCTCTCCCAATAAAGTAAAAATCTGCTAGCGTCTGTATGTATTGTATATCCTGCATGCATAAGTTTTTTCGAGAGAAATGACGAATAAATTTGACCTGATACAGGGAAATTAAACAGTAGATTCTAAACAGTGTTTCAAGTTTTGATAAGAAACATGAGTTAAATAACGTAAGGTCTTCAAGATTCACACATCTTTTATGGACTAGTCCAATATTTCTACTCTACGAGTTTCCTTTCCGTAAAAATAATTTCATTATGAGCCGAAAATTTTTGATAACCGTTCCGCAAAATTAATATCACTTCACGAGGAACAGGAAGCTCAGGTATAGTCCATACAGTTATCTCTTGCGTAAATATCCATGATAGAGGCATTATAATAAGTGTTGAAGAGTTCGGCCATGATAACAGTGGCTGATCGTTCGAGTGAGGAGGATAGAACGGTCCTGGGAATAATGAGCTTATCAGATCGCTTTATCTCGAAAGCACGCGACACGAACAACCACTTTCCGCCGGTCGTATGGACAGCGCGGTGTATCATGTAATGGATGGATCTGTGTTCTTGGATTAGGGGCATATGCATCTCGGTCGGAGCATCGTGTTTCCAGTATCTTTCTTGGAACATGTAGTTTCCAGTACTTTTCGTAAGCGTGGACTGTGAGTTTAGGATAAAAAGTGGAAGTTTATTTTATGAAAATGTACTTTGGTGTCTATTAGTACTTAAAGATGAACTTACCTCTTTTTCTTCGATAAGAGTTGCGACACGACCAGGCTGTAAACAAAAGAAAATGATCATTAGACTAAAATCATTTATAGTTTTATTAACCTAAGCATAATGTATTTAATTCAACATTGTAACATAATATTGTTCATTGGTCGCATAATATTTGGCACGAAACAAACTATTATTAAAATAATACGATCCTTTTGATATAATATTTGATTTACATATAAAACGACGCTGTGCCCTTACTATTCACAACGGAATAATAATATAATGAAATATAAATGACAGGAACAATTTAATGCTGTAATGCTGGCGAATGTGTATCAAAGAAAAAAGGAACGAAAAAAATATGCAACAGATGCTAGCATTGAAGTTTTTCTCCCTTTGAATCACGGCGCGTTCTGTAGCATGAGCCAACGGCGGTGGGTGGGAAGCAGATCCCCGGGACACAAATAGCTGCGAGAACAAGGTCAAGGCGGCGATGACGCCGCGATGCAAAGTGATGTCGAGTGCCAGCCAGCTCGGACTAATGAACTGTCACAGCGATGCACACCAATTATTGTTGCAAGTCAAATATTCCTTTATTTATACTAAACAAAATTGTGAGAAGGGGACGATCAAATGTCAAAACGAAGGATAGAGAAAGCGAACACAGATTTTGCAATCAAGTCATCGGATTACTAATAATGTTTCAAGTATTTTAATGATAATGTAACTCGAAAATAAGTGGCTAAAATACTTATATTTCGTCGAGTACAACAACTTTTGTTATTGCAGTTCAATTGTTTGGGAAGGTATTTAGTAGGAACCATAGAAGGTATGTAGTGACGATGTTTTTTGTTTTTGTTTTTGGTAATATAGTACATAATGATTGATTGATGTTTCCGGGCACATCAATCCCGTTGTATCGTGATAATTTTACTGCAGAGGTGGTAGTGTTCCTTCTTAGCTGGGTAGTGAGATCCGGGGCCGACATACACGTCGGCTCGAGGGGGATTTCACTCTCTAAGTATCTCCCCCAGCGAGTCACCGCCGTAGCCCGGATGTACTCTAAGCTATTGACTGTTTCCCCGACATGTGTGGTAGTGTAGTTCATGTAAGTGTTAGTTTGTGTGGAAGAAAGGAGGAAAAGATAGAGTGTTGTCCGTGGCCTATTTATTGAGATACTGCTCCGGCATTCATCTGATAGTGATCAGATTAACCAGGAAAACTATCGCTCAGAGAAGCCCGCCGCTAGAACTCTTCTCAATACAGCGGGTGATTTCGACCTAGCTATGTAGCTTGGGTTGATAATCCGCCATCATCGGGACTCGAACCCTATGTCTTCCAAAATCACTGCAGAGTCAGCGCCAATTCTGACTCTGAGCTAAACTTAGCCGGAGTATATTACTGAGTATCGTGATCATTTGAGCTAAACTGAAGTAGGGAAAAATCTAATTATTCCTTGCAACCCACATGATAGTAATTTCCCGTTACTCCCAGTAAATTGCCTTGCCCAAGCTCCGTTCGTCGTCATCTGGGGGCCTCGCGCGGCGTGTGGGAACCTCCCTCAGCCTGCATCGATGCGCGTCGCGGCGCGGCGACTGCAGGCGTCTTCCTTCGCACCGACCGCGCCAAAAACATCTGCGGCGCGACGGGCGTCAGTCGTGACCTTGGCACGCTTCTTACGAGCCCCCGCACGCGCCGACTCCCCCGCGGAGTGTATCCGCCCCCGCCGGTGACGCCCGTTGGCAGTGTTGCCACCCCGTTCGATGACTATCGTTTGTCGCGATAAGTGAAGAGCTTATTTTGTGACGTATCTCTAAGAGATACAATTTTTCAGGGAGGGCAAGAATTAAAATCCAGCCTTACAATGATTCTCAGATATTTAGTTATAAAATCTATGACTATTATCTTTCGTAAAACTATTTCGAGAAACGCCATATTTAACAGAATGTTTGACAGCATGATTGAGAAGCGTCTTAAGAATATATTGGTAGGTAAAACTAGAAAAATGGGGTTGCGAGTCTTAGGAAATAAACTCTTTAATTATGTTCTTTGGACATTATTCGAAAGTGGAATAATCATAAAATATTCGCCCGTTGAATAATCTCCTTTTGTAGAATAATTTCAACTAGAAAATATTTCATTATATATCTATAAGAATGCATCAGTACCTGTGTCTCAGAACATGATCCTGCGAATGTACGCAGGTACTTCACAATGCTGTTTATTTTTCAGTGCTGTTTATTCTTCTCTTGTCACTTTCACATTTTCAGAGAGGTATATTTCATTCGTACTATGTACCTTCGAAGTTTCATTTTTCTATCATTTACCACGTACTGGTATAAACACTTTTCAGTAAAAATGCGAATTTCAAATGGAGATCGTAATCTCACATAATAGATGCAGCAACGGATGGAAATGTTGAAGAATATTTAGATGACTGGAAGACACGGTGTTTGTTTTTTTCTTGCCGTTTTCTCTTTGCTCGCCCCCCCCCTCTAGCAGGGCGGCCAGTCCCCTGTGCTCCTTAACCACGCCATAACAGAGATGAAGCAATTCGCACTAATTTGTCGGCATTAAAGGCTCGTATAGGCATTGTGTAACACAATCTTAACTTATCTATTTTATTTCATTGACGATAGACCGTGTTGCCTTGGACTCTCCATGAACTCGTTTATGAACTCTGAAGGATGGATTTCACGTTCTGGTTCAGGTAGTCCTTCTCGTTCTAAGGTGACGTATTGCGAAGCACTCTTGCGACCAAAATAGTCATTAAGCCTCACGACACCTTTGACATACGAGTAAAAAGTTCTTGATTAATGCTGAAAGAGAACGAAGTGGATACACGTGTATCATTAGCGGCCTAGATCTCAAGAGAGCACAGTGCACTTGGCACAAGTTGAATTGACTCTTGAAAATTTTGCAAGAATCACAATGGAGGTCGCCAGTCAATTGGTATCTTACGAGGAATCTATTTGGAAAAAAAAGAAAGAAAAAAAAGTAAAGAAAAAATTCTAAAAAGAGAAGAAAGCAATGAAAAAAAGAAAGGAAAGTGATAAACGAAAACAGGAAAAATTAAAAAAGAAATAAAAATGTGGAAACAAATATTTTTAAAAAAATAGTTTGCTTATTCTTGAGGATGGTTGGTTAGAAAGTGAATGTAACCTATCCAGAAGCAACGCGGAACCTAAGAAATTGCGACGAGGGAGACAGGCGAGTGAAGGCCGCCCAAGAGATGAATGCAGCGGTCGCCTCCCCCATCCTGCGGCCTCTCCTTTCACTGGCGCCTTAACGAGCTGGATAGAATGACGTCTGCGCGGCGCTGGGAGGGGGCGGGGCGGGACGGGGCGGGGCGGGGTGGGCGTCGTGTGGTCCGGAAGACCTCCTCCGCCCGATGCGTCAGCGCTCGCCGCACGTGGAGCGCGTTCGCGGGCGCGGGCGCCTCCCACAGCCTCAAGGGGCTGCGCTGAATAATGCAGGCGCGAGGAGTGCACGCTTACGACAACCGTCTGCTCTGATCGGGAGGAATTTCAGATAAGTTCTATTAATATAAGTATAGTAGTATATGAAACATCAGGAGTTAAGACATTTCATGAATTCAGAATACTTCGGTGACCAACATTTTAGGTTAAGGATTCGCAAAAATCAGGATAAGACACGTCTCTATTTTTTTTAAAATTATAAATCATTCCGAATTATCTCAGGATGAAATTAGCCGCTGCCTGGAGGAGAATTCTAGTAGCCGGCTGATCGGTAGTTGTTCGTGATTTCTCCGATCAACACCAGGTCAATGCCGGAACAGTACTACAGTAACAAAAGGGCCAGGGACCGCGCGCGATATTTCCTTCCTCTTCCTTGTTTTATCGTTACCCCTTTCTAACATACACTTTCACTTACATGCACTACAGTATTATACTTGTTGATACCAATCAGAAGTTTAGTGCTTGTTCCGGCTGGGGCGGGGCCTTGTTGGTGGGAGATACCTGGTTGAGGAATGTACCCGCAAGTCAACGTACGTCGGCGCCAGATGTTGTCAGCCAGCGAGAGAACATCACCGCTATCTCTCGCAATGAAACATGCATTACACTTACGGGATTAATAACCTTAGTAGTTGACGTGCCCGGATTCACTAAACAATCAAACCGAGAACAGTCTGGCCATGATCCTCTCTACACAGTAGGTTTCTGTCACGTGAACTGTAATGGACCCAGGAAGTTGATGTGTGATGATGATGAAACGCATCCAGCAAGGTAATTATTATTATATAGTTTTTAGACACTCTCTAGTTCATAAATATTCATCATAATAAAATTAGATAATTCCCGCTTTCACTAAAGTGGAGAAAGTTTATAGTATCGTTCAAAACTGAGCTCCTCCGTTTAGGATTAGTGAATGTATTTATGCCGGGGGTTACTGCTGTCTATATATTGCGCAATTGCTTCGAGTTTAGGAGGCGCTGTGGCATTCTACCATTTCTAAATGTGCAAAATTGTAGCAGACTTCCCTACTTATCTAACAATGAAGATGTAGCTTCTAAACGAAATATCTGTCGATTCATGCTACAGATCAAAGGACTCCGCCAACACAAAACGCATCTATGTGTAATCAAATATCTGCAAACGTGATTCCAGCGATGAACGAATCTTCGATAACGGGGCAAGTATTCCAGCGCACACGTACTGCTACTCGATTCCTGACCAAACGAGGCAGCGCCTCACGCAACTGGAATTCCGACCGTGGCCATATGCGTTTATCAGAGGCCGTGTGGACCGCGGTGCTGATGCGTGAGGTCGTGCTGGGCGGTCGCGCGTTTGTGGTCGAAATGGCGGTGGAGGGGAAGGTAGGGAGGGCAAAGATGGCGAGACGCTATTGCTACGGCCCGAAAAGTCACGAAAGAAACTGGCACAGGAAGTAAAACGCAGAAAGCAAATACGTATTTTCATTGATTTGAAAGCGTGAATTAAACTTACAAATGAAAAAGTTGCTGAAATTATTAAATAAAAATAAAATGTCATGAAATGAACATTTTGTTTAAATTTCGAACCTTCTTCAATGTTAATGTTCGAGATGGACAATATCAGCAGGAAATACTATAAACAGCCATAATAAAGTGGATAGCGAAAGGTTCCCTTTACAATATCTTTGTGTCTTGTATTTCATGGGGAACTAATTTTACTGGCTATTTTACTTTCTTTTATCATTCACTGAATTAATACATTTGAAAAACGCACTATTAAATATCATTTACATCGCCGTTTACCTAAAGGTACCGGCGATTTCTTCTTGTTCTTGAAAAAGTTGCAGTATTAAATTATTTTTTATTTTGCTTTAATTTCATTCATTCTATTTGTATGTGTTGGCGCGTGTGTGTGTTATGACCGGTCTTGGGAGAGCGTGCGTCTTGCCGGAGCACGTGGTGCGCACACGCGCGTGCCAATGTTTGTCGCGGCGTCGCCAACGCCTTTCCCCTCCCTCCGTCCCGCTGCCCCTCTAGGGATCACGCTACAGCCACGTGAACAGGCGCGGGCGCGCTCAGGGATAGCCCCACCTCGCTCCCCTCTCCACTTTCCACCATCACCTCCCCCGTCTTGCTTCCGCGTTCCGTCCCGCTAGCATCGCCCACCCCGCCTACCGCCCGCCGTTCCATTCCCTCCCACGCCCGCCCGCGCCCCGCCGCCCCACCAACCCAACCCAACCCAGAGCCCGCCCGCCGCCCTCCACCCCGCCCCTCCCCGCCCGCCCGCCCGCCCAGCAAGACCCGCCGTACTCTGCACGTGTCACCCACCGTTTCTCAGTTCTCCTCCCGCCGTCCCGCCTGCCCGCCGCAAGCTGCACCCTACCATATCCCCCTCCACACCCGCCCCGCCTCACGCCACACTGCCCTCCCCCTCCACCCGCCCGACCCGCAGCCCCGCCATAGACCTGCGCCGTTACCCCGTTCTCGTTCTCCCACGCCGCCCCGCACTACCCGCCCCCGCCCCGCCCGCCCCTCCCATCCCCGTCCGCTCGTCATAGCTGCCGCCCTTCTCTTCCAGCAAAGTCGCCGCAGCTCCACCATCCCACCCCACCCCACCCCACCCCACCCACCCCTACCCCTAACACCCCGCCTAGCGCAGCTTCGCGCACTCCGCTCCGCGCCCGGCGCGAACACGACGCCAACCGACGCGCTCCGAGACAATGTTTCATAAGTAGAGACCGGAAAGATATCTACTTAAATATGTCATGAAAACAGTAAGAATATGTAATAAATATATAATATCTGATATAATATGTAATATTCAAATACTCTAATTAAAAAACAAACGTTTACGTAATACGAAATTAGATTTATAGAAAATGTCCTAAACAGATTTTAAAATTAATTCAAATGTTTAAAAAAAAATTTAGAGCACGCGATGTTGCACACTTTGCGTTATAGAACTTTCATGTTAATAGTAAAAAGTTTCATCAATTGAAATCCAGGACCGTAGTCCAGCAGCCAGACTAGACGCAATAGAAGCCATCGTACAAACTGGCGATAACTTCGACCACAAAACAACCCTGCAACATGAAACATTCTCATTGAAGTTTCCACGTCGGCGAGATCCAATTTTTCTCGGATATTAAGGTTACAGGTCAAAAAACGCGGTGTCAATGGCATTTTTTACCCCTAGATTTCGCCAATAACATTAGAAAAATTGCTAATTTTTTAAAATACTTCTTTTCATAAAAAATACGAAATAAAATTGATGAAAATTGATAGATAAAAATAATTTGTGAAAACAGCATAACATGAAATATAGTACTAAATATGTAAAAATATGTAAAGAAAAATTTGTATATTGTGTTAGGAAGGCGATGATTCGCAATAGTTACAATTTTGAACACAGTAAGTAGGAAAAGAAAATAATATGTAATTATATTATGTGCATAAAACTCCGGTCTTTATACATAAACCCGGAAACCGTGCCGCACGTGGCTCCGAATATATAGTAACTGCAACAGTTCGAACCCGTGGGGATGTGAATCGAAGGTTGCTTTACTTAGCATCAAGGTGATTTGAAGGTAAGGGGATCTGTAATTCTAGCGAGAAAATTGAGCTATCTTGCAGGAATCGGTAAGAAGAAATAGTTTACGAGGAAATGCTTGTCTTTCGAACTGAGAACGGAAATAGAATGTTTCGTGACATAGAACGCTGAAGCTCAATACGATTTTGGAGCACACGGAAACACTTTTGTCTAATAGACACATTGCTGAGGAAACCTCGTTTCGTAGAATTAACAGTTTACTACACGAAATTTGTACCGCGTATTTTTCGTTTTGTCAAACTGTTAACAGTCTATTTTCCTTTATTACTTCTCAGAGTAAAATATATACTTAACATAGTGTGATGTATTCATGTATTTATAATTTTTGAAATAATAATGGGAGTTCACAGCTGCTGCCGACCTGTCATTGTCCAATCCCTTCATTCCAGGGTCCAGGCAAATCGGCAATTTTCACCAGGGAGGGGATGTGGAATTGTCGAGTGGAATTGACGAGTGACCATCTTCGCTTACCCAGTAGTCTATTTAAATTCTGATTTACCTTGGAAACACTCATTTTTAATTTACTTGATTTGCATTCCTGGGTTTTAAACGCTCGAAGAGTCCCTGGCAGAAGCAAATTAACTTTTTTCCAGTCGTGGACATCAAAGTCTCTACTCTGATTGTTTCGTGTTTCCGGGCGCGTCAAATGCGAAAGTCATTAGTCCCGGAAGTGTAGTGCGAGTTTTTTGGGGAGGGAGGTGTCATTGATTCCCCCCCCCATCTGAGATGTGAGATCCGACACCGACCTACACATCGGCCAGAGGAGTTTTCTCCAAACAGGTAAATCCTCCCAGGAGGGCATGGCCGTAGCGGGACAAGCTCTAAGACCCCAACTGATCTCTCGGTGTGTGTTGTAGTGTGAGTGTCTAAATAAGGGATGAAGATAGGAAAGGGAAGAGCAAGGAAAAATCGCGCACGGGTCGTAGCCCGTTTGTTAGGGTATTGCTCTGTCCTTCGATGATCGGGGGAACCTAAGAAAATTACCGATCAGAGCAGCCGACCGCAAGAATTCTCCTCCAGACAGTGGCCCCACTGAGGGGGGGGGGGGAGCACGATTTCTGCCACCTTCCCTGTCCATCCGCACCGTGTCTCCGTCATCGTCTCTCGCGCGTGATGATGCACTGGAGGGCGGGCAACGCGCCGCGCCGGCTGCCGCCTCCGCCGCGGCCTCCGCGTGGCCTTTGCCGAGGCCAGCGCGCGTCACCGGCGGCCGGCGGTGGGAGTTGGTGACCCAATAAAGCAGCAGCCGCGGCCCACGGAGCCTCCCCCCCTCCCCCTCCCCCCACGCAAGGCCACCGCACCTGGCGCGGAGCCTGCCCGGCCGCGAACCCGGGCCTTCGCCAACGCGCGCCGCCTACGAATAGCTCCCATCCTACACCGCGACTGCTTAAGGCTTGAGACTTCGGAAGAACATTTCACGATCACGAATATTTTCTTCTGTTGGCGATAACGCGTAAGAGCGAAGTGTACCTCATGGCAAATTGATTAGTTTATTTCGCAAAAAAAGTTAACAACAACGCAGAATCTGAGGTCCTGCCTTGTGTTTTATTCTCCAGAAATTAAATGGAAGTGTTAACTGAAGGAATGTTTCATACCGATCTTTACGACAATTTTTATATGTTTTGATATCGTACGAATAATTAGATCAGTATTTAACACATCTGCATCTAATGTATCTTATTCATTGTTCAGTACTTCAGTCTTCGATATACTCTTTTGTTGAAGCAACAATTCTTCCGTAAAGGGATTAATTATTTTATCTTGCAAACATACCAATCCGTGTTAATAGTCAAGGTTTACAATTCTCACTATCCTTTATTAATTGCAACTAATTTCTTGCTGTTGTGAGTTTCGTATAGGCCAATTTATTCCGCCTCTTCATACATCCATTTCCGATGAAAAACTAAGGTAAGGTTCATAACAACCCTACAATAAAATAACCATTTTTGACTGATGGTACATTCAGTCCCGGGTTCTAAAAAGAGATTTGATTTCGAAATCCTTTGTGTCAAACGATGTTCACTGACCTTTCTTCTAGAGCGAGCTGAAGGTTACTGTTGCGATAGAGCAACGTTGTTGTCCATGGGCTGCAACCTGAAAGACACAGTTCGCTCGCATTTTGCGGTTTCGGATCACCTCAGTTCTCCATCAGTTCCGCTCCGTTTCGCTGCAGATAGGTTGCGAGGGGCGTTTTCTCTGCGCTACATGCGGTTTTCCTCCGCGATTGTTATCGTTTTCGATAAATTCTCGCATCATTAGGGCGAAGTGTGAAAGTTCTTGCCCGTAAATCATTTTTTCTTTTCTTATTTTCTTTTCTGGATTATTTGTTTAAACGAAATCCTTCCACCAGGAAAGAGATTCAATGGAGAACTGAAACGGAGCAATACCTTCTGTATTCACTTCCCGGTTTGTTAGTGGCTATTGGGATTATTCAGTGTGTATCTTTTTTTACAACTTTTTTTACTTCTTGAGTTCATTTAATAAATACTTATGCTGTGGTAAAGGAAAACTTACAACCTTCTGAGTGAATTTTACTACTTAATTTTGATCTGAAAATCGGAAAGGTTTTAAATGAACCAAACAATTTCAATGTCTGTAACTAAATTCATTAAGCATAAAACAATTTTTAGGTTAAAGAAATTAGAAGAGAATGTGTTTCTACGGATTCATCCGACTGCATCCCGCAATCAGTTTTCTCTTGCTCTCACTTCCCAACTAATCTCCTTTCACTTTCCGTTAATTGAGAAGGCATAACCCGATGGTATCCCATTTTGTTTATCGGATGTTTCAGAAGGAATATTTTTGTTATGTTTTTATTCAGATGTTGCGCAAATAGATTTACCCGCACCAGCCCAGAGGAAACCTCGAACGCCGGTGAAAACATACACAATTTCCAAAATTATGCTGTGAAGTCAGGGAAAAGATGCTCGTCATATGAGGCTTCAAGTTTTCTTTCCACCAAATTTAAAGCAGTGGTTTTCAACGTTGGCAGTGCTATATATGGACGTGAGTATGTTTCTTGAAGACAGAAGTCAGGATGAATGATAATACTAAGCAGACGACGGCAAACATAGAAATCAATTCTTGATATAAAGAGCACAAAGGCTCGGAATGCAGTCGGGCTGTGCCTTGTGAGTGAGTGAGTGAGTGAGTGAGTGAGTGAGTGAGGGAGGGAGAAAGGGAGGGAGGGAGTGAGGGAGGGAGTGAGGGAGGGAAAGAGGCAAACAGGCAAACAGCCTTCGAAAAGTTGATAGCAGAATGCAGTCGATTTACGCCGACGCAGGCGATAGAGTTGTTTGAAAAAAATCCACCTTTTTCCGTCCCGCTCGTGCTCGGGGCGGACTGAGATGAATTCGCCGGCGCGGCGGCTCTTTTGGTCACGTGTCCACCCGGCGAGCGGCGGCGGGGTCAAGGCGGGCCACGCGGCGCGGGGCTGGCGCGCGGCCGGCGCGTGGGGGCGAGGGGCGCGGCGGGGAGGATGGCCCGGGCGCGGCTCTCCGCCTATATTTGCCCGGGTGCCGAAATAGCCCCGGCTCGAGGCAGCGGCAGCGGCATAGCAGCAGCCGAATGCCGCAGGCCGCTGGCAGCCTCCCCGCCATAACACTTTCATTTTGCACACCCACACTCACCGGAGGCGCGTTGGTTCTTCAGGCACGAGATTGTAGATAGATATTTCTGTGGCACCGTTATCAGTGGTCATAATTCATTGACTTCCTTCAGATGCTATGGAATTTATGATACAAATAATAATATGAAGGCATCTTGTCACAACTCTGGTGACATTTTGAAGGGACATGGGCAGCTTATGGCTTGTACATTGCCCAGGTTTTAAAAAAAGTTTTGAGAGTGGAAATCTGTTGATTTTATCCTCTTCGGAATATGTCTTCGAACATATGTTAGTTATCACTTTCATATTAGTTTTCAAGGAAGTGAGAGTTTGTTTTCTTTAGTATCGTCACCTAAGTAGTAATGTGTCACCACATGCATCGATACAGAACTAATCTAATGTTGTCGCTGTCAACGTTTCTGTCACTGAGTGGAGTTAAGACCCATGTTTCCCATTCTTATTTGTATATCGCTGAAGATCTCGCTCGTCGTAGGTTTCAAGGTTATACTATCTTATCTTTCATTTTCAGGTCATTGTTTTGACAAACCTATTTGGTTATTGTCGAAATAGTTCTATTTCTTTTTTTATATACTACTCAACATGTTGCCAGAACTGTATAAAGTCATGATTAACTGAGGCTGTCATAGCTTGTAAGCATGCTAACACACACATTCATCCACAAATATCGAAATAATTTATGAAATTGAGGCTTTCGGTGGGTAAATTACGAGCAAGCGTTTTAATAGAATGTTATCTAGTTCTTCTAATCTAAAGAACCCCCGGACTTTCACGAAAGATAAGGCTCACCGGGTTCTTTGAACCTTATTACTTGGTAACTATGTTAGATAAGTAAAACCACAGCTGATACTTCATTCCCGTGAAAGCAATTAAAAAGATTTCACATATTAGTAAACATGCATTAGTAAAACATAAAATATCAACAAAATGTATTTGCCTTGTTACAGAAAGTTTAATAGACGAGCTATAAATATTTTATCAAATTAAGGAATGTACAACATGAGTTCTTAAGTCCTTGTAGCAATTCATTAGTTTATCCAATCTAGATATGTAGGTTTAATACCTTTTTACGTGTTGTTAATAGATTTTTAACCAATGGAATATTAGAATTAAAAAAGTGAAGGACTTGTTTTTAAATATTAATAGAGATAGTAGAGAGACACCTGAAAATAATTGCAATACTTTGCTACTAATAAGAAAAACGGCGAATTTTAATGTCGGACGGGAAATTGCAGCAAGCGTCCTCTATAGGACTCAAGATCTCTTTAATTGTTATCTTCTCTAAGAAGAGCAAAAAAAGGAGAGAGGTATCGCACAAGAAGTGCACTAATGGCCCTCGCCGTTGAGTAAACCACAGAACGGTTTTTGCAAACACTGTCGACAAGATGGCGGACGGCGAGTAGGACACCAACCTGAGAGGAGGCACTGCCCGCCCTCAGACGTTTGAAATTCCTCGGGAGAAAGTAACTCGGGCTCCAAGGGCTGAAGGAGGGGCAACGCACAGAAAACTGACCGATGGTTCTCCCGGGCCGGTCCGTCGGCCTCTTTGTGAAGTGGGCTGCCCGACAACCTGCTTGCGGAAGAGTTCTCTTTGTGGATCTCATGTGGCAATGACTTGGTTGCAGTGTGGAAAGTTATGCGTGAAGAAATGTGTGTTCTGGTGGATAGAGAAATCACCCAACCTTTGAATGAACAAAGATTTGGAATATTTTTATCGGTAATGTTTGAAGAAAGATGCACAACAAACATTGAATGTCCATGAAGGTTTCCGCATTCTATTGTAGAACAAATCAATTAGAGAGTGATTAATCTCGTATATCCCGCATCAGTCAGAATTATTATATTATTAAGTACAACACGATTATAGTCATCATTAATATACGATTGGCTAAATAATAACGCCCCAGTGGAAGTCGCAAAAATCGAAATGACTTGTAGAAGCGAAGGGACTTCCTTGTTTTTCCGTCAGCTCTTTCACAGCTGCAGCATTGAAACGTCAAACAGATGAAGACACGCGCCGCGAGAAATGGGATAGAGCAACAGCTGGTGGCAACGACCCACAATGTTTCAGCAAGGACGTGGCACCTGCGCGGGTCCATTCGAAGGTAACGGGGGTTTAAGCGCCGCGAGACGGGCAGCGCTCCGTGACGTCACGAACCGGAAGCGGAAGCGCAGCTCTTGCGGTAGCTCACCTTGCCCTCGGTGCCTCGGTGCGTGGTGTTGCCCTGCCAGAAGCGCCGCGCCCATCCGCGCACGTAGCCCGTGACGGACTGCTCGTACTCGAAGCCCGGGTGCCAGCACAGGGAGCCGTACCCGAACACCCACAGGCCCGGCGTGCTGCCGTGCTCCAGGGCGTCGTGGGCGTGCTGATGCTCCACGGGCGGCGACGGCGGCGGTGATGGCGGAGGCGCCTGGGGGGGCTGCTCCACGGCTTGCATGGCGGCGGGATGTCACACGGAACGGCTGGCTGTCAGCGGCTGCACTTGTCTCCTGCGCTGTCGCGCCTACAGCATTGTCCGCCGGACGCGGCGGCGGTGGGGGCGCGCGGGCGTCAGGAGGGGGGAGCACACGCGGTCGGTGGGGGGTGGGGGGGGCGCCGATAAGGACAACGCACTAGTGCGTGGCGCGGCGCGCACCCTGAGCAGCGCTCGGCGATCGCGCGGGCGGGCGCAGTGCGGACGCGCCGGCGGCGTGGACGGGAAAGAGGCGCGGGCGGCGCGAGCCTGGTACCGGCGCCCGCGGCTGATGTAACCACGGCCTCCGTCTTCAGGCCGCACGGCAGCGCGGACGCAGCGGTCGTCCGGTCGGCTGCGCGGGTGACTCACGACCCACTTGTTGCAGACGCTGTGGCGGCGGACGGCGGCGGTAAGGCCACGTGGCTGCGCGCTGGATTCGACCCCGAGCGAAAGCGACGGCTCGTTGCGGCGTGGAGCGGCGCGGGAATGTCGCCGGCGGTCGGCCGCGCCCGGACTATATCGCGACGCGCGGCCCGCCCGCCCCGCGCGCCGCCGGCCACGGCTTCGCCGGCCGCGCCGTCGGCGCGTATCATCGCGGACTCGAATCTGCTGCGCGTCGGCCGAGGCGATACCGCCCGCGGCGACGGAATTACGCGCAGAAAGGTTGTGCAGATTCACGGCGCCGTGGCGCCGGCCAGGGGCAAGGCCGGCGCCGCGCCGGCTCGCGCGGGCCGCGCGCTACGTGTTGTTTGGGTGTGGGCCGCCCTCTCCCCCCCTCACACACACGTTGGGCGCCAACCGGACATTCGCGACGACGCTTAATAGGGGAACCGGGCCTGGAATGTCCTTTCCTGTGGAAGTTGGCTTGGGATATTTGTTCGTGGAAAATTCTGGTCAATGCTCGTTTCTTCTTTTTTTGTTGTATTTTTTGGACTATGACCTTGAAATCGGACAAGGTTGTTGTTGTTGTGGAATCCACAAAATAATAGTTTTATTTCGCTATGATAAATACAATTTCTAACGATGCCGGTCATTTAGAAAGTTGTTATTGAAGGTGGGCTCACATTTACGCCTACGAGTATCTTGTTTACTCATTTTCATCTTTAAAAAAGTAAAATAAAAATGCAGTGACAACTGTACGAGGAAGTGGTAAATAGGATGGTTTAAATGCAGATGATCCAGCTGTTCTTTCACATAGGTATTTCACATAACATAGGTTGTGAATTTAAGAACATGTTTTTATCATTGTTTACTAAAGAATCCGAAATCTTTGTGCATATGAGAGGGTACTCAATTGACATCGTATGGCCGATATGGATTACTTTGATTGACATTGGTCTCTACATGGTCACATGAGTTACGAGAGAGCATGTTGAAAGTATGTGGCCACTGACTTCGCAATGTAAGGTGCATTATTACAATGAAAGGAGACTAGGTGAAATAGATGCATGTCGCAAGCGGCCTTGCGGTATTCATCGACAATGACAAAAAAGGCGTTCAGTTAGTTGTGTTATAACAACGAGTATAACTGTATTCTGTTGTACTGTTGTACAATATTTCCATAATGGTATATAAAGCTCGTATAGTATTCGCCAGGGCTATTTTAGATTTTGAAAAGCCGTGCCAAGAAAATCTAAAATACTAAAAATGATATGAAAATGAATTTTTGATTCTGGATTGGCTATTCGACTTTCAAATGTATCAGAAAGACATTAAAACGCTCTGAGGAATGGGCAACAAATCGTTTTACGAATAAAACGAAATTATGGGTAAGTTCCAAAAGACGCTATGGATTTTAGGATTTCCAAACCTGTTTCTTTTTCTTTTAAAACTTCGATCTGTAGTTGAGAACTATACAGGTGGGACTATCGATTATACATTTCTTGATTCTCGATAGCATTATTGGGAAATTCACACAAAAAATTGAAGATATTCTTGGAGGGGTTAAGGGATATACTCGGATACATGATCCACGTATACCTTCAATTTTTTATTGAGTGAATTTCTCTTTTCCGAAAGTACACGTAAACGCGTCCTTCTATTATTAAGCCATCATGAGTACATAACCTATTTTACCGAATTCACATATGGATGACTTTCTCCAAGAAGTCATCTTTGAGCCCGACCTTGAGGGTAAGAATGTGAAGGATATGTCTCGTAAAAGTGTCGTAAGCACTGATCTTGCCTCAAAGGTTTCCTGGGAAAATCACAAAGAGAAAAGGCTAATAAGAAAACCATATTACTATAACGCACGTCTTATGTGTAATTTGCTAAGTAATATATGTTAATGTTTTATGATAAGTAGATAACATAAACACATAAAATTAGAATTATAAAATGTTATGCAAATTATTAGTAAGATATAAAATACGAATTGCGAAAGCAGAATGATAGCAATAAAAATGAAAGGAGAGCATTTTAGTATAAAACGCATTATGTTTAAAATTTTCGGAAATTACTGACAGCTGCTCGAGAATTTACGCTTTCAAGTTTATGAAGAACATTGATAAAGCTGCAGTGAGTAAAGAAGATTAATGCGTTCTCTGAAACCTTTAGTGACTATCGATATGACGAATTCTTGGTTGAATGAATGAAGGGATCACATACTCCTTCAGAAGAGCATCGTGAATTACAAAATACTAAATGGTTGCGCCATAAATGTTGAAATAAAAAAAAATTAAATACGAGAGCATTCTCAAAATAATAGTTTTAATGCTATTTACTATATATTTAATGCGCTTCCGAAACTGCTAAAATATGTATCTGCGATTTGTTGCGACTGCAAGCACACAAGTTTGATAGAGCATCGTAGGCTTTCACATTCATTATCTGAGAGAGAGTTTCCATGCTGGTAGGCCGTGGTCCAGATGGCGGTAAAGGGCCACTTGGCCAATTGGACCACGGCCTACCATCCCGGAAACTTTCTCTGATACACACGTTTAAATTTTAGAACTCATTTAGAACACATGTTAGTATGTAAGTGATAGGCATTTGTGGAAAGTATTGAAAAATTTATTTAAAGTTTATTGGATTGTAGAACTGAATGTGTCATTATAGAAGTTATTCTTCTTATTAATAAACATTACCGTAAAGAATATGTACATTGGAAACAAACAGATTAAGCGTGAAATGATAATCATCAGGTGGAACAAATGATAGATTGATGAACATCTGGAACTGTTCAGAATGCAGTAAGAACGAAAAAAATCGCCAACTTTCAGAACTAGAGACGTCACATTAAAAAAATATACGACAGGCAGAAATAGTTAAGTCCAGATCATAATTTTTAATGAAGAGCATCAAATTTTTAATTCTAGTATATCAAACATTCAGAGCAATACGCTCAAAGTCAATACATAATGTCTAGAAATTACCCGGTCAATTTTAAAGACATTTTCATTAAACGTATTTCGCTATTATTTCCCTCTTATCACTTTTCACGAAGGAATTCGGTGTTATCTGTTACGAGGAAGTCCATTCCACTGATGTAATAAATGATTCGACGCGTGCTGACTTGTTTGCAAACTTCACCGAAGGCCAACTAGCGAACACCATTATGCGACTCACTCGAACAAGGTGCGCTCGGCTGTGTTTTCGTAGCTCAGTCTGCAGCACAAGGTGAAGGTTAATGTCAAGGTTGTTTCCCAAACCACTACGCAGAGACTTCTCTTAATATTCATTGGATCCCATTCATTTCAATTCCCAAGATTACTTAACAAACGTTAGTACAGTTTTAAACTTACAATAAACAGGTATCGGAATATTTATTATTGAAAACGTACATGTGCTATCAAAATTATTAAGTATCCAAATAGAAAAACACTTTCATATCATAATGATTTAGTAATCTTTACATTTACATTGACATACGTTTTTTTGAAATTAGCTTTATATGGGAAAATCATTTATTAATCTAATTACTAATAGCTATACAATCGATCTGCTATTCCGTTTTTTTATTTCTTGTCAGTCTCTAACCATATTTCAAATGAGAGAAGTGCTTTCTTTTGCAAATGATCTGTAGTTGCATTCCGGCGTTCATTTACTATTAAATCATACGTTATGTTGACCTTTGTTGAAGCTTTTATCTAAAATTGCCCGAGTGCACGCTAAGACACTTGCTCTTTCGTGTTAAAATATACGAAGAACAAGTTAGGAGAGATGGTAAAATAATTATCAAGAAAAACCCGTGCGATACCTTCTAAAATGTCGTCAAACCTGTTTCATGTGTGTTGGGTCAACATTAACACTGTTTAAATATATTTATATTCTCTCGATTTTTGCCAAATATTGACTTTATGATGTTAGGTTTTGATGTTTGGTTTCGAAAACGTAATCCATTCAACTTAAGTCAGAATTATATTGAATTTCAAAGAAGAGAAACAGAAATGTAAAATTAAATAAATAGAAAATAACATAGAAAACGCAAAGAATTCATTAAATGAAACTCGTTAAGAATGATGAGAAAATTTTGCCTGAAACAAAAGAATTAGCGACGAAGACATTAAGCGCTTAAAAATAATTTTCTCTTACATTCTGAAAAACATATCAGTGACATAGGTAGAAAGTATTTCGGAGGGGGGTGGCTCTCGTGGTCTCCTCTTTGGATCCGTCACTACGATATATGTATACGTACTATGTACTAAGAAATAGAAAATGGTGAAGGAATACAATCACTTAAATTATTATTTAACAGATCAAAAATATGATTAGAAAATGCATTCAGAAGAATCAGAATCATAATGATTTCGAAATTAAAAATGATGAGAGAACTAAATAATAATAATAATAATAATAATAATAATAAACGATGTAATAAATTATGTATCCGAAACTTGAAAAAATTTAATATTGCTCAACATGTATTTGTCTTGATAGACATTTGATATATGATTATATGACATAGACATATGATCCCAGTTCAAGTTCGAAAATGATGTTCGACTTTGAAGTTATAATGTCTCTTTTGAAAACTAACTGATTGTTTCAAATTATATCAATTCGAAGAGAGCGGATCTGAGTAATAGAAATCAACGTTATTTCACGTTCATGTCGCAACGTTTCACGTCACAACGTCAAAAGGATGAATAAGGAAAATCTACGACAGGAAGAATTGACTTTCCGGTCCTTCTGCACGATCCGGAGTATTGAGAAGATACTTACAATCACTCAGTCATACGTCAAAGAAGCGAGGGGATGCGCTGGTCACCGAAACATTTCCCCGTGTGAGTCATGTGAAAAGGATAATTTGGATATTGAAATCGGTTGAGGAAAATGTAGCTATTTGGATAACAATCATTTCCAGGATTTCACAAATTAGTCAGTAATAATAAATATATCAGGGTTTTCAGTAACTGTGACGTAGCAAGCTCCTGTGGCACCCGAGGCGGGACTTGATAGCATGAGGGGCTCGACCGGCTGGCCGGCCGACGCTCCCGTAGGTTATAGATAAACCTGCACTCTGTTATGCTTTTGAGAACTATTAATTTAAAAAGGAACATATTTTCCCACTTATTGCACCCCAAATAAATCTTTTCCTTTTTGGGGGGCACTTTTAATTAAAAAAGTAACGTATTTTCCCACTTATTGAACCTAAATAATTCATAAGGGCTTTTGTTTGATGTGGTAGGAAGACGTGACAGCGGAACCGCCCTAGCGACCAATCGCACTGCTCTCGCTACAGTACGGCTGCTCAAATGATGTTGCTGCTGTATTCTGCTGTTCTTTGGCCTGCGCTGTTTGCCGAACTCCTGAAAGAAGCTCTGAAAAGTCACGGAAGGTGAGTAGTTCGAGTCACCGCGGGTTCCCGGATTTGTGACCGCCAGGGAAGGCCGGCTACTAACGGCACAGTGCCCCACGCCAATAGGGATAAAAGCCAATGACTGGCTTGACTTAACTAAAGACTAACTTCGCGTAAGTTCAAGGAGTCCTTGTCGAGTCCAACGCCAGAAAGGGCATGCGACGTTGAAACGCAAATAACATAATTGTTTTATGTTTTATTTTTTAAGAAGTAAGCATTAGGGACAAACCACCTGCGATGGATTGCTTGCATGTCACTCGTTTCTCACTAGACAATAGAATGGAGCGCCTCCCCCCCCCCTCCTTGGCGGGCTGAATCGACAAACAGTGGATCGCACTGGTTGCCCGCAGATAGGGGCTGAGCCAGGGCACTCTTACGAGAGCCATCCACTTGATCGATCCTGGGATAAGTGAAAATGAAGAATTTTCCGGCCGTTGGGACTTTTCTTTAAAAATTAGACTTTATTTTCCCATCATTTTTCTTGATGTACGAGTAAATCTTACAGACCAGGGGATTGTGTGTTGGGTACTGAGAACTGTAGGACCAACAAAACGTCGTATCTCATGGGCCAAATTTAAATACTATAGAATATAGTGATTTTTGCATACATTTTTTGGCACGAAAGAGCGTGTATATTCTCTTAATATGAATGAATCATAATCACCTTTGAAACAGCACTTGCAGAATTGTATAGCCCATACTACTGATTTGTATGACCGTACTGGTGATTTACATTTCTGTATCTGAGCTGAAAAGATTCTAATTTGTAGGAGTTATGCCTGACAGACATATCCATACATTATAGAAAAAACAGCAGTTTTAGTTTCAGGTTCATTTCTTAAATCAGACTTTACCACCAAAGTCTCGATCACGAACTTTTAGACATATTCCATTCTTTTAAATCTATAACACGTATAAAACCAGGAAATGTAGACACCGAAAATTCTGTAGACTAGCTTTTAATAGGTTCAGTGACGACGTTCAATTGGTATTTGAACAACCATCCAAACCATTTCGAACATAAATGTTACACAGTACTTAATTCGAGACTTACAAGTTTCTAACTATTACTAAAAATAACTGCTTGACGTGAAGACACAACTGTTAATTTGGCGTAGCTTCGAAGGCGTGTACACTACAATGATTTGTTTTACAACAGCAACGCATATTGAATCCCAAAATACGATGTACGCAAGCTGCAGGTTCCTGAAATAAACACTGCAGTTTCAGAAGCATTATGCCATTCCCTCATCCTTCCCTAATTTTTCCCACTTGATTTACCTGTCGTCTTCCCTGATTCTCCTTTCCAAATTCTTCCTCCTGTGTACATTTCGATGCTATTCGATATTCATCATCCTGCGATTTCATCGTTCCAGATTGTGAGCTTCCGAAACTTCCTTCACGCGTTCTTCGTTTTTCCTCGAAATCCTACGACACTCTTTCCTCTATGGTCGCAGTTCTCCTGTTCCGCTATCGTTCCTAGCGCTTCATCTGCGCCGCCATCGTAATCCGTTTCCTCCCATCATGTATACATTCCCGTCGTCGTCCCCGATGCTCTGCTTCCTCATGCCTTGCCCCGCCCCTCCCCCCCCTCGTCTTCACGCCCCCCCAACTCCTCTCCATGCGTCGCATCTTCCCCGCCCCGCCCCATCTCTCTGGCCGCCTCACCCCACCCGCCCACGCCAACCCGCCCGTCCCGCCCCGCCCCGCCACGCCCCGCCACGCCCCACCCAATTCCGCCCGCCTCTCCCCATCCCGCCGAACCCAAAAACCCACCCAACCCCGTCCGCCTCACGCAAACCACCGCCCCTCCAACCGCTGCCGTGGGCGTTTGTTTGTTTCCCGATCGCTGCGAGCAGCCGGTGCGGTGGAGGTAGCGCCTGGCGGGGCGTGGGAGGGGCGGCAGGAATAGAGCACAGGGCCCGGGCGCAATGAACCCTTGACGACGACGCGTCGGCGCTAGCAGCCGAACAACGCCTGCCGGCACTGCGTTCGTGGTAGCTCAACTCATCGTGTAAAAACTAGCGTGTAAAAAGGAAATTCCGGTTGCTTTCAATTACTTCTTTAGCTGCCCTTGCAACGTAGCTTAAGATAGCGAAGTTCACTTTTTAGAAGAAATATGAAGATGTTTAGATAATTATTTAATTACCACAAGTGAAAGAGTGGAAAAACGTAATAGATCAGGTAAAACGTACGATTAGATTCGTAATTGTCTCTGTGTAAAGCTAAGTGTGCAATGGGTGGGTATGTCACCGACGGTCGAGCCGGGACAGCAGATTTTATTGAGGGTTGCGCGCACTAGGCCGGTACGGCACGGACAGACAGGACGGACAGACAGACAGACAGGACGGACAGACAGACAGACAGAACGGACAGACAGACAGAACGGACAGACAGACAGAACGGACAGACACTTGGGACAGTTTCTGAGACAGTTTGGCTCCGGGATTCGTTTTGTATCATGCACGTGGGCTTGATGTGTTAAGTAAATAAGCGAACGCTTTCTGTTCATTTGTAATAGCGGAAGAAGAAAATGAGGCAAGTAGTCGGAAAATAGCCCAGATTCTCTCCTCTTCTAAACAGAATGAGAATGGGAATTTCATGTATTGTGTCCCGACTAGGTAGAAAATGAAACATTATTACAATTCATTCGGATGGCTGCTGATAAATTTTAAACTGAATTGGATATTGTGAATTCACACACACACACACACAATAACACACACACACACCTACACACACTCCTACACACACACACACACATATATATATATATATATATATATATATATATATATATATATATACCTAAACAATCATATTGAACTAGGGAACAGAATCATAATTGCATTAATTTATTTGGAAACGTAAGAAAATAATTGGCATAAAACATTGACATTGATTTATGAACTAATGTATCATTCCAAAATCTGGCACAATTTATACACCGTGCACAAATGTCTCAAGTTCCACAAATATTGCACAGCTTCTTATAAATATAAATTATGTTAAATTTGGCAAATGTAACTCCTTGATACAGATCGATTAACTAACCAACTAAATTCCATGTGTTGGATCTTACATAAAAGTTAATATCGTGTTGAACAACGCGGAATAATTGAGGATCAACTTATTTAAATCGGACACATTCATGTTTACTGAGCATGAGTCACATAACTTCACATCCGAAACGGCGTAAAAGTCGCCCCAAACCGATGCACATGCCGATGACGTCAAGTAATAGCGCTTACGCAGACGAAACGGGATGTCGCATCGGCATGTCCAGAAGAAGATCTTTCCTCCGGAAGTTTCCGGCAAAGGGCGGAAGGTGCGTCATCCCGTTCCGACTGAGACGGTCTAGCTCGCGCACCCTTCTGAGTCAATTGGTTGGGGTGGATCCAGAGGCGAATTTGATGAGGGGAAATGTATTATTAAAATGATTTGGTCGAATGTGTCATTTGACAGGTAATGTAGAATGATTCAGGGTAAACTCAATTCATGTTGCGATAAAATTTTATTCGTTGTAATATTTATTAAATATTAAATTAATATTTATTATATTAATATGTTTATATTATATATTAATAATATATTATATATTATTAAATATTAAATTATTATTAAATTATTTATTAAATATACACGAAAATATTTTTGCTTGAAAGTTTCGTGATAAGTTAAAATTAGTCGTTACTGAAATATTTTGAGAGGGGAAATTTCCTCATATTCCTCCCCATGGATCCGCGCCTGCGATATGTAATGGACGTTTAAAAAATCGCGCCCGTCCCGTAAAATCGTGCTGTACTGTCTAGAGCGCGTGTGAAGTTAGCGGAAGTTAAAGGCTAATGGCTACGTTACCATTTTATCTGTTCGTTTCTAGACCCGTTGCACTGTTTCACAGGAGGTTGCAGGGTGCTAAATGGCGGGGGAGGGTGTTGTCGCGTAGAATATTCCTTCCTCCATTCATATGATTACATACATACACACACACACACACACACATATATATATATATATATATATATATATATATATATATATATATGATATTTCTTCCTGGAAAAGTCTTAATTAGTTACGGATATACAACTTATCCACATTTTCGATTTCCACACTGATAACGGTTCAAATTAAGGAACTCAGACAAGAAATCTATTCCAAGAGCTTTCTAGAATTTGTTCAGACTGCTGCGTGAGCTTCGTTGGTGGGCTTCGTTCCACTCGTCAATTCATTTCCCACTTTCCGAAAAAAAATGCCGATGAGCATCTCTGGGGATTAAGCACCACGAAAATACACACATTTGTGTAAGATTTCACGTAATGACTGTACCTTACAAAGTACATTTCGTCAATTTTTCATGTTTGTATCTAATCGTCTTGTGGTAGTATCCGAGGGTTTCCACTGCCTAACAACAATGTTGCATTGATGCATCGATGACACATTGGTGATAATATCAGGGTGCCGTAGATATATCAACAGATTTCACGCCTCGTACGATTTGAATTCTCGTTCATAAATATAACATACATTTTGCAAACAGAATGTGTCATACTCTAAACCAGCTCTTTGAGTTTAGAAGAAGAGTCAGTAGTATAAACCAATACCCTTCCAACGTCACTGTTATCCATTTTGACGCATGCATCAAGCATGAATCACTAGTGAGCAATGCCCTTGAATAATATTAGTGTGACATACAACACGATCTACCGGCGACCTCTTACTCGGGGTCAACTTTTGATGATGTGTCCGCCACGGCAACAAAAAAAGAGTGCTATAAAATAAATATTGGTAACACGTTACACCCTTGTTTAATGTATCAGGGCAGTATTCTAAACGAAATATGCCTATACTTGACACAGTTTGGGATGATATATACCAAACCGCCCTTAGGGTGTAATACCTGTGGCTCATTCCATTGGTTACCGCCATTTTCTCCCTACGGTTACGGTAATAACTTCGATAGTACATGCAATTTCATGCATTAGAAGTGATTGTGCAAATATTTATTGTGGGCACTTCACTCACGAAGTATTTTTGTCGAGCTCGGAATATTCTGAACCTCAACTTTACTAGAACTCCCTCGGTTTCAAAACCACAGAAACATTTCACTTCGAAGTCAATTGTAAAAGTCTCAAACACACAAATACGACAAACAGAAATAATTAAATAAAAAGTCTTGATACAAAAACTCCTAATTTTTTAAAATTTTTGAATCACTAGAACGAATTAATAATAGGATGTAGAGACATGACTTCTTATGACAAAATTACTTCAAATTCAGTAAATTGGTTTTAGTCAGACTTTCTCGAACGGATTAATAACGAAATTCCACTGCATCAAATATTAAACGCCGCGTTTGTTTTCTTATTTACGATTATTAGATGTAAGACAATATTATTTCTGAGGTAACATTAAGCAAACACTTTTCACTATGCACAGGTATATAACATTTTTCAAAATAAAATATGAATAATTCGAATAATTAACCTATTTTTAAAAGCCAGTCAAAAGCATATAAAATATAGAAATTAAAATGATTAAATAATAATGCGATGCTTTTAAATTATGCATTTATTTGCAATATTATTTCATCACCTACAGAGCTGCTACCCAGTTACAGTGGAGTAATCCAATATTTTCATGCAGTGAAGGTCGTTGTGTTAGAGTAGGTCTTGACCCGAGTGATATCTCTTCTTCCTACGGACGATGAACAAGCAAGAGACAAAGCACGTCAAGAGGGTTTCTCGAGGCCAGCAGAGATAAGGAAGTTCTGTTGCTGTTACACAGCGTTTTCTGCTTTCTCTCTTGTATTTACATGACTCTGCATTTGCCGATGGAGAATGAAATTTATATCAACGGTGTCCGGGCCTTTATCGCACTACGAGAAAGACAAGCACGTAATGTGGGTTGTTTACACTTTCATCTAGGGAATTTGAGTGATGCTTGATTGAAATCATATACGTAAGAAATTATTAAATATCTGTCTACGTAAAATTCGGAATATGTAATAAGAAAAGAATGGATGAATTTTTTAATAACACTTGAAACTGGTACATATTTGCCACGTGAACATTGTATCAAATTTGTAATTTTGTGGAATAATTTGAAAGATACGACTTAACAATATGAAATAATTATATATCTTTTTAGAGTACGTGCAAATGGTTAGAAAATTTAATAGTTCTTAAGGGGTTGCATATGTCAATTCATGTTTTTTGTGGAATTCTTTCAGATAGTTTCCTTAAAAAGTATTTATGTATAGAAGCTCATTCTGCACCTGGAAGCGAGAAAACCTTGCTACTAAGTAAAGGGAGGATTTTAATGATAAGTCATCTTTTTTTATTTTCACTTTAGAACAATGCAGTTTAGTATAGAAATTCATTTTATTTTATGACAAAACGAAATCACCCATTTTTCCACGTCATTTTTTTTGCAGTTTTCGTCGTTTTCGACTAATAAGTCATTTTTTACTATTTCACGTCATTTTTACGATATTTTTCGTCGATTTAATAGAATTTAATATCATTTTAATGGTACTTCAAAAATTATTTACGAGGTGCAACAAATGTTCACTAGAGTATTCCTGAGTAGCCTATTCGATGTCTTCGCTCGTGTATTGCAATGCAACGCAACGGCTAATGGTGCCACTGTCCATTCGGCCGATTTTGCGATAACAGCAGAGATTTTCTTTTAATGGACGGTCCAAACTAAAAGTATACAGACTTAGTTCACTTGAACTAAAGGAAGAAGCCTCTATTACATCAGTAAGTTATCAAACACCTTGAGTTGGTCATCTGAAGTGGTTCTGATCAATTTTTACGTCAACTTTCTTCGTTTTTAGTTTTTTATAGCATTTTAAGAGCATTTTATTGATCATTTTTGGCAATGTTTTAGGTCATCAGATATATATATATATATATATATTATATATATATATATATATATATATATATATATATATATATATATACTAATACGAATTAGCTCAAATGCATTGGGTCACCAAAACGAGATAACTTCTTAAAGAATTTGTTGGTGTTGGTTACCAGCGCATTTTTGTCTTTAATTGTTACTCGAAGAAAATATGTTTAATATTTATGAGAATAGTTAATGGGGTGTTGGTCACTTAATTAAACGTTTCGGAACTTTAGTGTTCCTTCCTCGGGAATGTGGTTCACTTAATTATACTATTACTACATAGGTAAGGTACAGGCTTGAATAGAATACATTCAAATAATAAATAAAATTTGTATTTATCGTGCATTTTTCATGTACAATAATTTGATATATCATTTTCTTTTGTGTTTGTATGTTTTCTCTATCCAATCCTGCAACTTACTTATGTAGTGATAGTGTAATTAAGGGTTCGAAAGCCCTGTGGATGGAATAATAAAGTTCCGAAATGTTCGCAAACTAGGAGTTCATTTAATTGACCATTTACTATTCCTAGAATTAATACTGTAGAGGTGATTTTCAGATGTATAGATAGTATTATTTATACTAAAATAATATGCTATTTTAATGTGTTTAGCGCTTACAATTCCTTATTTAGCAACTAATGCAGATCGTGACTGTCATTAGTTGTAGGATGTGTAAATCGTTTCTGGTAAATACATAACTTAAATGAGAAGCAACTTAAAAGAAAAATATTCCCCTTGCGGGTAAGGACTTCAGTCCCACATATAGAAGCCTTGGCGAAGAATTGGGAAGCCCTGCCCTGATGGACAAATTATCGGTGAAACTCACATCGTTAATAGATAGATATATTTGATCTTTGACTTAGGGTATCCGGTAGTAGATTTCCAAGAGGTATTACATAAAACATACAATACAAATGAATGTACATAAATATACCTTACAATGTACATAAAACGAATATTGTTACATTAACTCGTAACTATAGACAGGAATCAAATTGACTCCGCCTTGTCAATTTTCTACTAATTGCGAGAATTTTCGAATACGATTAAACTGTATCACCGGTCTATCCTATCTTCAGTATCTCAACACTGATTGTTGTTATTTTGCAGCAAATTGCTTTCATCTGTGCTTTCTTCCTGGACATTTTTTGTCGGTTGCTTTCAGCGGTACACAAGGGAAACACATTGACTCCGTGCCTGCGTTTACGTTACTGTTCTTTTTAAGTACTAGTTCCCATGTTATTCAATATTTTGAAGTTACAGGGCACTTAAATGATAAATGGGTCTGCTGCAAAGGTGGGTGCAGTAAAGGATGACGGTTTGGGGTCTCAGTGCTCTCCGAGTCTGCCCAGCCTGGGGGTGGTGGTCTCAGCTTCGTCGTGGCGGCGACCCACCTCAGATCTTACCAAGATGTTTACCAAGAAACCAGATGTTTGCCAAGAAAATGTCTTTTACTCCTTTTATAACAAGAGTAGTTAGTAAATAAAAACATAATCCGTTCTATACAGAATGAGTGTGGAAATTGATACAATGTCCAACTCGTATGTTGAATAATTTATAATTACAATCATGATAAATTATAATCGCTTGTGGGGAAGATATCGGTTGACCGTAAACTTCGCAACACTGTAGAAAAGAAACTAACGAGTACCTAAAAAATTAATCATAAGAACCCTATGCTATCAAAATTAAGGCAACGTTTTGAAGAAGGGATGCCCATTCACTTGTAGAAAGCGAAATTACACGAATTTACACCTTATTCTCAAGGAAAGAAGAAAAATCAATTGTGGAATTCACACTCACGATCAGGCAGAGATGCTCAATCGGTTTAGGAACTAATTGCCTTGACCATATGTGTCGGCATTTTAATCGTGTATCCTTCGAATAAGCACTTTGTACCGCTTACGACTAACTAGACGTCAAATGGGTCGATCTGGTTGTGCTTATCCTCTCCAGACCGCTTTGTGGGTGGAGTGTTGATAACCATACAAGCTTACAACATGATAAGAACTCTCAATTATTTAGTATAGAATGCTCAATCGATACCTATTCTGTACAACTGAACTTTGTATGTCATTTCTCAATTTGTATCTCGTGGAATACGATCCATTCAACTGGTTAAAATGGATATCGGACCGATCACGCCGTTAGTTGAAACGACAGGGTATTTAATTGTGCCTAGTGGTTTGTCTGACTTTCTATCTGTGTTTCTGTCTGTCTACGAGTATCTGTCTGTCTATCTATCTATCTATCTATTTACCTACTTCTCTATCTACCTATTTGATTGAGCGCCGATCACCTTACTTTCATTTTTGGAATATGAATCTGCACCTCTTCAGGCTGGAAAGCTGGATCTATGAATCGTAACTGTTTCATCGAATCAGCGCATCGGGGCCTCTACGCACTTACTGTTAAAACGCCGCGATTGGCCGGTTTATAATTTCCAAGAATACACGGGCAACATGGTATGTCGAGTGAACTATCCGCAGTAAGGCGGCGCGACCCCGCCACCCTCCGCAGTTTCACAAGAGCACGCTGCGGTGGCGGCGGGTCCTTTTTTTAATAGCACAAACAACTTTATTAAGAGCTTGATTGTACAACGTTTACATGTTAGTTGAACAACACAAAATATATAACAACACTGATAGACAGACAAGACAAATAACACAGTTTAATATCGATGTCTAAAACTAACGAGCACCTCCAAAAGATTTTGTGACTTTGGATACTTAAACGTGATATGAGAGAAAGAAGTTGAAAAGGTATCAGTTGCTTAAGTTTCGGAGTTGGGAGACCAATGCGACCCACATGTAAATGTTGGATACCTGGGACATGTTACAAAAGAAGTCATAGACATGGTATGTATGCAGTTTGGGATTGAGAATATTGTTGTGTCGGAGTCCGAGGCGGTGTCTGTTCGAAATTCATTGCGTCCAAAGAGCAGAAAAGCCGTTCGCTGAGATAGCATCATTTTTCGCTCGGTCATTGTCAAAGTACAAATGAGGGAAGCAGTCTGCAATACGAAGTCAATGAGATATTCATTGCGACAGGAATGTTACGTACGCCAGAGGCAAGAGCTTGTGTAAATATTGGAGGAGTGGATTATTATCTACGGAAGAACGAAGTTCATTGAACTAGTTGTACTGCATCGCCTTATTATACTTTCTCGCATTATTGTAAGTAACGAACTTGGAGAGTTCCACGAACATGAGACCTGCGCTAGTTTTTGAGTGCCCTTTGCTGTATTCGAAGAAAAAAGAGCAGTTGGAGCCAAGACGCTGAATAAAATTGACCTTTGGCAATTTTATACATCAGGGTTATCAAAAATAAGACGTGCACTGTTCTCTGACCTTTACGCTATCCGAGAACAACATTTAATCAAAAAATTGCACCCATTAAAAAAAAATTAAAGTGTCTCAAGGGAAACGTACTTCTCTAAATTAAAATATCGGTTTCAAATTCAAGAGACCGCGGCATCAGCCAGATCGATTGGGAAATATCAAGTTTGGAGAAAATTGGCTGAACGGTTAGACGCTAGCGTTGACCACAGACCGGCGACGTTTTGCCGTCAATCGATTTTTCGATATCAAGGACCTACAAATCATGGATTCGTGTTGGAGGATTTTTTTTTCTATATTTAGCACCAGGATTTTTTCACTTTTTCGTTATGAGGGTCCGTTAATAAGAGTTTTTTATCGAAAATTTGTCGTTTCTTCCCGCGGCATTACAATGCTTTCTCTATACAGCATAATCAGTAGTGAGAAAGTAAAAGGAGGGCAATGAAATCTTATTCTTGGCGGTTTCCAGTAAGGGATGTACCCCCAAATATTTTTATCCTCACTTTTCAATGAAGACTGTGATTCCTAAGACATTATCGCGTTTGCTTCCGCGAGGTCAGTCTCTCGAAAGAAAAAACCACACAGCTGGGAAAACCCGAACTTTGGAGGCGCATCGCTGCGGTTGATTCGGACTGATGCTCACGTTTTTTTAAATTTATGTATTTTCATTTGGATAGGGCAATACCAAGGTTAGTGTTTAATACACTCTATATTTTTTATAATTGCTTATATCTACTTATAAAGAACTTAAAATAATGTTACTAATAATCTTAAAATACAACTTCCATTACTACTAGGGTGGTAGAGGTATCTTTTTATAATCTATGTACTTTGGTTCGAGATCTGAGAGTTTATTTAGGAATGTATGGAAAGGAAATTTATTCTTGATGCGGGTTCTATGTATTGGATTTTGGCAGAGTCTTCGTGGGGTTAGGTTGGGTATATTGGGGATGTTCTGGAAGAAGTGGGTGGATACAAAAATGATATGGTTGGGAAACCTCTCCTAGCGGCCATATGCAGGGGTTAAGCCGCTAGTGCGAAAGGCTTAACCCTTAAATCTTAAGTCTGTTTTACACGGTCATTTTTTCATCATTTTCTCTACAGAAAGAGGATGGATAACAGACTTTTGTTTCTATGCGTTATGTTTCGGTGCCGAACCTGGATGAGAGTGATTCAAGCGTTTCTAGTCTTTGTACTTAATCATGATTGAAATACTTCCTCCGGGCGACGCAAAAAGCGCTGAAGATCAAACATTTGAACATCGCATCCATGGTAACAAGTTAAGTTTGGTTATATTGGGACTGAGCACGGAACGCGACGGCATAAGAACACAATACATTTATTTCTCATTACATAATCACTTAACATTACAATTCAACACATTAGGACGCTCTGGAAACGTACAAAATCAACAGATCGCATCACACACATAACAAACCACAGAATGTTCCAAAATGTGACTCCAGGAGCGTGGTAGTATAACTGGATGAAAACTGTACAGAAAAATGAAGCATGTATCGATTTTTCGTAGTCTGGTCTGTCTCTTTTCTGTACTGGCGAGAATGATGCAAAAAATTTCGTGTAAAATATGCTTTAGAGTGTGTACACGTAGGCTTCCGTGGCTCGAGTTCATGACTCTAGGCTGTCCAGGTGACGCCGCGCCAGAGAGTCCGTTTTCAGTCACTACCCTGAAAAAGCCTGCGACATGATAGGCGAAACGTTGTCCTCTCTGCCAACGACGCTGCGTCACCCGGACAGCCTAGAAGTCATGCTTTAGAGAGTGTTTGAGCTTATTTGTTACTCCAGACAAAAAACAATGTTTTTCATCACTCAGAACATTATTGGCATGAACTTCTCCTTTTATATATGCTATTTGTGTACCGTTTTACATGTGTTGTAAACTTTTTAGTTTTCTAAGTTTTCATGGTTGAAAGTTATTTGATTTTTATGCAATTTGGGTCATAAATGCTCCAAAAATAAATTCCACGTTTCACATAAATTACAAACTTAAACATTATATTATAAAAACTTGTCCATTGCCGTTTTATAATATTATGTTGTGGTTTCTGAATGACAATCAGACGTATTTGTCCATTGCAAATTGAGAACCCCTTTTCAAACTTTCTTGCTGGTAAGATAGACACTCACGTATAGTTACGATGACACTTTAGAATGTTTTTCTGTAAATAATTTTATTCTTTGTATTTTATTTCTATATTGTAATAAAACAAAAAAAAGGGCATCAGTTTTTCAAATAATAATTTCAAATAACATCCGTGCATGAAATATTAGTAAACCGTCAGTTAAAACGTGTGGGATCAGATATGACTCCAAACAGAAACCATTATGAAATTACATACTACTAGGCAAGAACAGTGACCTTTTAGGCACTTAAAATATGTTATAAAATTATTAAACCAGACATTTCAAAACACTGAACATGAAAAAATAAGTTTATGGCATCTAAAATTGACTATAAAATGATTAAATTAGGCAACCTTTTGATTCTCAACCTGTCAACAGCACAGCCGCATCGGCAATGGGTGCAATTGCTCAAGAAGTGCGAGACGATCGAAGACGAGCCTGAAACTACTCTAGCGGAGCTCCTTATTTTCGGTGTTGGGTGAGAGATTTCGGTATGTAGTCGATTCCGTATTCGATCAGGGAATATTCGCGTTTCGCAAAATAATAATAAAAAACACGAGTAAATGAACTATGACATTACTCCAAAATTATTTATTTTAGGCAGTTTTAGGCAAAAATATTAGAATAAGCTTGAACATCTCCTTTAGCACATTTTAGGCACTATAGGATGCTTACAGTAGATATATTTTTTCAATATCTGCAATTATTTTCCAAAATCTCCTAAAGGAACTAAATAGGCATTTGTCATAAAATTCGGGATCTAGTAATTGAGAAGCAGAGTCGAAGGGTTACGACGAGTCTCCAATAAATTGAATTTAATTGAAGCCTTATTTTACGTGGCGAGACTCAAGACAAGAGGCATGCTCTTCCGTCTGACCACGCAAATTTCGCTACGCTCCTTTCACCAACTAGTGGAGAAAGGATGTATTTCTTGGGCGAAAGAGGCGATTTGAAGTAAGCTCAGAGGTTCCACTTCGGCTTGAGGATAATTTAAATGCAGTAAATCTACTAACACGGGACAGCCGGCTTTACTTCGCCTCCAAATGAAGGCGTACGGAGGATTTTTTGTGCCCTGAAAATCCACGGCTTCGATCGAGTTTGAACCCGCCAACTTGGCGATAGACCGATACTCTAACCGTTACACCATTGCCGCCGTAAATCACCTACATACGGGCGTCGTCGCCGCCGCCGCCGCAATACACCTGTAAACGGGCGCCGTCGGCGCGTGTCTGTCAGGTGGGCCAACGGCGGTGATAAGCGCAGAGAAGCGCTCTCGGCATTCGCCCCAGACGGCGGCCACGATAATGGAGTGCGCGAGGGCGATTATCCGGCACGTGCGCTGTCTCCGCGGCGGGTGCGGCGCTACCTCTGGGGCGAAAGGACACGGGCGGGCTGGTGCGCCGCACAGTGCGCCGAAACGACAAGTAAAGTGTTCCGATTTCGATAAAATAATTTCAACAAACGAAAATTGTGTAAAGGTGGTTCATTTAGACTTTCTCGCGTGCTACCAACGTAGAATAGAGAAATTATTATAATGCTGAAAGACTAGAGTAGAATATAGAGAGTAGAGTACAGAGAAAGAGTAGAGTATAAAGTATATTTTGTATTATTACTTTGCACAATGTTACATTTTTACTGTTTTGCATGCTACCCACGTAATATAGAGAAAATATTGTAATGCTGCAAGAAAAAACAAGTTATGTTTTTTTACAGAAAACTTCTTATTTTGAGGCACTAAAACCTCAAAACATAAGAAAATCTTACGTACTCTAACATTTCAGTAGGCAGAGTCCACGTTCTGCGGCTTTTTGATACTGAATCATTGATTGACGACAAAATGTAGGTCCGTCTGGTCGCTCGTTCATCTGTGAACAATGATACCGGAAAAATTTTACGTAGGGTATTCAAGAAAATTGATATTTGTTGATCGATGTGGTTGATGTCTCGCATTCTTAAATTTCAAACGAATATTTTCATTTTTAGGGATTTATTTGAAATGAACCTTCAACATTTTCCACATTTTCTCAAAAATGGCTGAAAAGGATTTCTTTATTTTTCCTCAAATAGATAAAACGGGGAAAATGGCGGATGTCTCAATTTCGTTGCATTTTCTGTATTTTCGGAAATTGCAAAAGTTTAAAATTGTTTTGACAGCTAATTATCCCGAAAGGATCTAACGAACCATATTTCGTGAATATTTGTGGGAGAAGACATAGGCGTTTTCCCTGTGAGTGCGCCTTTCGGCCCACTGTGCACTCCACTGCTCGCGTCCAGCGGCATCCACGGGTGCTGCGGCACGTGGGGGGCATGTGAACTGCCCCGGGTGTTGCCAAGGACGATTCCGCTTTTTCCTACGTGCGAAAGCAAACAGACGATTTGCGCTTCGTGTTAGAGAGGCTCACTGCAGGCGGTATGGGGGATACAGTAGAGTCGCCGTAATCCGAGGTGGTTGTTGTTGTTATTATTATTGTTTATTATTATTATTATTATTATTATTATTATTATTATTGTTATTGTTATTATTATTATTATTATCAAAATCATTATTATTAATTAAGTGCAGTGCAGTGAATTTGTGAAACTGAGAGAAACGACTGTGTAAGAAAGAAGTTACCGTTGTTTCGCAGTGCGGTGAAGTGAAGTGTGGTGAAGTGGAGTGCTATGAAAGTTTGCACCGTGAAATGTTCACGTTAATTTGTAAAGTTTGTAGATTTTGTAAAGTTGTTAAGTTCAGTAATGTTCTCAAACTTAATTGCAGAATTATTAATAAATCAAAATCTAAAAATCTAAGTCTAATTGGAGCAGCTGGTACCTCGGATTAAAACAAACACGGATTACACTAAAAAAGGAAAGAAAATACATAACGGAAATTTCAACTACAAAGTAAAACGAAGTCACATTTAATGTGCAGATACAATTTAAGTTCTAGATACATACATGAGCGCAAAGCGGCTACATCAATGTACAGGTAGACTGACACTGGCACAGACCACCGCACACGTGACGCAGAGCTTTATTATAGCGTTTTTGTTTTTGTTTTTTGTTTTTTGCTTTTTGCTTGTGTGGTGACATAGCGCACATCGGACCATCTCGGATTAACCGGAATTTCGGATTAGCGAGGTACGGATCACCACGACTACTTAATTACAAAGTAGGTGCCTTTTCGTGCTCTGGGGATTTTGTTTAGTAAAGAGTCGTGAAAGAGGAAGTGTATAGAAAAATGTTTGACTGATCAGCGCACATTGTACACTCTGTGGACGACTACCTCTACTCAATGAAACTGAATTTCATGTCTAAGCAAGTCATGAGCAAATGCAATTTCGGATGTATGTCCCAGGCGCGGATCCACGGGGAAGAAAATAAGGGAAATTCCCCCACCCTAAAATGTTTCAATATCTATTAATTTTAACTTGTCACGAAGCTTTCAAGAAATATTTTCGCATAATTACTAAAAGGAATAAAATCATATCGCAGCGTGAGCTGAGTGAAGCCTACGACATTTTACAAAATCTGTAATATAATATATTCGACCAAAACATTTTTAATTTCCCCTCCCAAAATTTGTCTTTGGATCCGCACCTGATGTTCTCTTTCTTGCTTCTAAATGTGGATAAAACAGTGCAAACCTTTTATAAGTGATAGGCGGTGAACTACATAATGTAAGCTCTACAATAAAAACATTGGATCGTCATTACAACGAAACTAGCAGAGATCACACAAATTGGTAAAAATAGCTTAGTATCATAGATGGATATTATAGAACTTTGGCATGGTTATTCGTGTTGATATATTTTGCTGAGAATATAAAGGTATTACACAGGTAAAAATGACTATTAGTCACCTATTTTATTTCTGCGTTGCAACATAAAACTAATGCACAAATTATTGTATTCAGAAATTGACAAAAATCAATAGGTATCTATTTTCTGTTGAATTTCCTTCATTGAATATTAACTAACCCAAAAGTTTGTTCTTGTATTCTTCTGAATGTCGCTTATAAATCGTGATGTCATGCGCGACACACCTTTGTGATGTGTTGTTACCACTTCACTAACGGTGCCATGTTATGCTTAAGCCCATTGTTTCTGCATGATGCATGATGTGGTAAGCGTATACAAATTGCTTCGTTTTAGTATGTTCACTGTGTTGCCTTCATCCCACTGCGTGCGTGAAGGTTATTAATTACATGCATTATTCACAATGATATTTCTACCGCTGTCTTGGAATGAAAAACCTTCTGCTTTTCTGAGAATACGTCTCCCTTAGGACATGAAACAGGTAAGAAAATGTATTTGTATAAATACAAAATATACTGACGCTGTTAAGACATTGATAGTTAATTCATGACTGTAGTAAGTTCCTTTTGCCCTAGATGGTAAATGGATCTTGATGAATGATTTGATTCAATATGTAATTCGGCAAGCCTTCCTGAACCACATTTGTAGATGACCTTAATGAATTCCATAGGCAAACCACCTTTAAATTTCATTTGTTAAGGGGTATTCATTTTAATAACGAAACAAAAATTTTTTTTTGAATATCGTAATTGTAGGTAAGTTAGTCTCCATATTTAAAAATGTTTTTCAAAATATGTACAAGAGAGGCTAATGGAAAAATTTCTAATATAGACTACATGTTTGACCCTTACAGCACTGTGAATAACAGAGTACATCACTGTTATTTTGACTTGGGTAGGCGCGATGCAGTTGATAATTTAGTTCACAAGCAGACAAAAGAAATACCAGGAAAGGAAACGACAGTTATTGTCTCCTATTCAGAATCCAGCACGTGTTTAGAAGATAAGGTTATAGACAATAACTATTTGTGTGAACGTTTACTTACATCGATAAGACTGCACTGACCACCTCAATCTACAACATGTTGCAAAGAACTGAAAACCTATTGAGAATAAGTAAAACGAAGTAAATTGAATGTAATAATTTTACAGTTTTAGTTTTAACCCTTATTCGCAATCATTATTTACACCACAAAAACGGAAATTAATTGTATGTAATGTGATAATTTTCCTTGTGAAAATATGTTTCTCAGTCGAGATAGTTTCAGATTTCAATTTAAAAGTTCTTAATTTAATGAGAAACCATTAAGTCCGACTTGCTTAGTATTTCAGAGGCAGCATTGTTGACCTGTGCAGCATTGGCGATCGGAAGGCCTAGGGTCCCAATACAGATAATGGTGGATTTTTGACACTACATCGGGTCTAGCTCGTTACATTGTTAGGTCGAAATCTGCTGCTATCTAGAGAACTCTACCTGACGTCTTACCTGATCAATAGTTTTCTGTGCATTATCCAACTAACACCGGGCGAATGCCGGATCAGTAGCCTAACAAACGAACCGCGGGCGAGCTTTTCTTTCTCATTCCTGTCCTATCCTCTTTCCTTACACACATTACATGCACTACCACCCATGTTGGGAGAACTGCTGGAAGCTTAGAGCTAGACCCGGCTGGGGAGGTGCCACTCGGAAGGGGAAGACTTCGAGGGGAAGACTGAGGAGGGGAAAACTTCGCAAGTTGATATGTAAGTCTGTGCCGGATCGTACATTCCAGGAGAAACACGCCCACTTCCCGGAATATGAACTGCACTTCAGTTTCAAAACTAATGAACAGAATAGTGGAATGAGAAACTATAAATACTCATCACATAATAACGCCCCATGCATAGAGCGCTCTCCGCAGTGACACCAGTGTCTGGTGAGAGTGCTAGCATCAGAAATTATGTTGCAACAAACGTAAACGTAACTTCACTACTCACCACAACCATAACAGATGCTGGAAGTGTTGTCCCCTTTACTTGATTTGGTTGCTAGCAACTTAATTTAATTTTTAATAGCCCTTGATTCGACTCGTTGCGGACTTTCCTGGAGCACTGTACTCTATATATTATAACCAGGAACTGAAAGAACTCTCTTAAACTTTCTTAATTTTTCCCATTATGCAATTCTGATCGAATAAATCGTTTGTGTATGACAACAACGTAATATTTTCACAATTGATAAATACCGAGTTTATTTTTGAAAATCAGCTGTTTACTTTCAAGAAAACGTTCCATGACGACGTCAGTTATTATTTCAGTGCACTGTTTTATTTTGAAATGTATTGGATCAGTAATATTAGATATTTGTTTCCTTAAATCATTTTACGGTTCTATGAAATTTCAGTACTCTTACTTTCAGTCTAATGCAAGCTCCCGGAAAACTGTAATAAATATTAAATCTACTTGGTAGATTGGATAAAGCTTTCTTTAATTATAGATCTCTCTATACTTTGATCATTTATCATTCTCACTACGATGTACCCTGACAGGTTCCTTATAAAACAATGTTCGCAATTCCTGTTTATTTCCCTCTCAAAATTCGAGCTTAGTTCTGACCACAAAATGTTGCGAAAGAAAATCAATTAATGAGTGGGCGGGAATTATTATCTCAACCATATAATTCCGCTGTCTCCGAAATCCTTTCTATCTCTGCTAATTAGTTTTCAGAATTATCTCTTCGGGTATAATACTATACTTCATGTTTCCTTCTGGTTCCTAAATTTCTCACATGTTCATCTTATTTGATTTAGTGTTACATACGTAATATAACGTAGGGTTTACATGTTTTTTGTATTATTAACAAGGTACGATTTTATCAAGATTTGAAGCTTCTTCTGAGAAAATAGTATTTATAGGTGTAAATGTCGTGTTTTTCCTTTTACAAAACCGTCTACAATCATTCTATTCTCTAATGTATGTCATTCAACGACTCCTACAATAGTTAACACGTTTTCAATTCTGTTGACTAACCAAATATTTTATGCGCCATGGAAATTTGTGTTGTGTGTAGAAAACTTTTATGTTACATCTGACATGTGCTAGAAATTTTTGTTTGTATGTGATGATGAAATATTTTGAAATAAATTGAGGAATAAATGATTTTTATGTTGAGTGCCAGTAATTAGTGTGAAAAAGGGGTTTAGATCGTATGGATGAATGAATGATAGCGCTAGTTAATGTTTAGACGGACGTTAAGTCCGACATCAGGAAGAGAAATATTAAATTAATCCTAAAGAAAACTTGATAATGAGAACCAACAGTCTAAAAATACGGAAGAAAATATTGACCTTCTGTTGGCCTTATATTCCATCATTCTGTGGCCATCATTCGTGGCCGTTGGCCATCATTCTTTAAATAAGCAAAATTAATAACGTCTTTACTAATGATTTATTTCATCATTGAATAAGTTTCAGTTGCTAAGCAGTGTAAGATAAAGTACATAGTGCGAGTAACAAAAGTAGTGAATAATAATTAATAGCGAATATGGATAAGAAAACGTAAATTGTCAATTGATAAATATTCAGTGATTACTGAATAAGAATCTCATTCCTGTAGAGAAAACATGCAATATTTGATCATGTAAGCTTCTTCTTTATGTTTTTATAATAGAATCTGTGTGAAAAAAAACATTGGTAGAGAGAACATTATTTTTTCTTGAAATTTGGAGTCACCATATCGATAATTTCAGTAAATATCTCTCTCTTCACTCACTAATTCACTTGATCACATACTCAAACATTTGAACAGCACTCGCCCTTACAGTTCCTTTCATACATTCTCTTTCAGATTAAAGACGTATGGTTGACATTTAGGTCGTATGATGAACACATGATTCTACACAATTTCTTCAGAGATATGGAATTCCCAATGTATATTTCTGCTTTCAGTTCTGACAATATGACGCCGAGTGGTTGGTTATTACATTTACTCGTAATAAAAATATGTGATGTTTTTATTTCCCGAAATCTTATCAGTATTCGAGAACCAACGCGTAGATAAAATTCCCGTATATCTGGATCGCATGGAATACTGTATTCTTTTGGTGTACTTTCCGCTGATCGCATCGGGAAGCCATAGGTTCCGGATATGGCCCGATATGGCGGTTGCCATTGGCGCGTCTCCGTCACTCGGGCGTCAGCGGGGCGCGGCGCGGGGCCGGGCGCTGGGAGCGGCGCGGAGTGGCAGATTCGTGGAAGGTGCGCGTGGCGACGCGAGCCCCTCTTCGCCCGCGCCACTCCCCTTCCCACATCACTCCATCACTCGCTCCGCTTCGACCCCGCCTCGTCGGGTCCTTTTTCCGTCGCGCCCCGCCCCGCTTACCTTTCCATCCCGCCCGCCCTACACCTCCTCCGAACCGGCCGGCCGTCGTGGGGGTGGTGTTTGCGTGGCCTGCCTCATATCCACCGCCCCCTGTCATTCTCCACGCTGCCCCAACGTTATCCTTTCCAATCCCTCCCCGCCCATCCTCTCCATCCCGCCCCGCCCTACTTTTCTCCCACCCCGCCCTTAGCCTTGTCCATCCCGCCCCGCCATGCCCTTCTCCATCCGGCCCAGCGCCAGTCCTTGTTCCCATCCCGTCCCGCCCCCATCCTTTCTCCATCCCGCCCGTGCCTCGCCTTCGTCCTCCCGCCCACCCTCATCCATTTTTTATTCCACCCCGCTTGCCTTCTGCCTATCCCCGTGCCCCCCTGCCCTTGTCCATCCCCTGCCACCAGCGCCATCCTTCTGCCAATATCGCCCCGCCGCTGCAACTTCTCCAAGCCGCCCGCCTGTCCTTCTCCATCCCGCCCGTCCGCCTGCACTTCTCCATCCGTGCCCTGGCCTCCCCTTCTGCTTCTGCTCCCTACACCCGCGCTGGTGGCCGCGTATCCTGTCCCGAAAGTCACGTGACGGCTTAGGCGGCTCAGGGCCAACAGTTCATGTCACTGCAATGACTCTGACCGAAGAGTCCTAGAATTTCCATTCACTAGCACTAGCTACAGGTCTTAGGTCGCTGATGTTGAGGGAAGTGCTAGCGGTCGTTGCTTATGCCGGTAGTTTTCCGTGGTTTCTCCGTTCATTACCACGGCGAATGCCCAAGTGGTATTTCTAACGACGGGTCACCGGTACCGCGGGCGATCTTTCCTTAGACTTCATTGTCGTATATCTTCACCTATTACACAGCACGACCACTTACATTCCCTACACTACCCACACGTGCTGAAAGACCACTTTGCGCAGTCTTGAGCTAGGCTTCCCTGGTGTTGCGGGGGTACGCTGGCGAAAATACCTGGTTTTGGGAAACCAGCTAGCTGACGTGTAGGTTGGCGCCTGTATCTCGTAATGCTTCTACATACCACGAACATGACACCGCATTAAAGCACGCACGCACTGATCTTAGGGACTCACTGCATCTTAGCCATACGAAGCGCCCGCGAGACAGCTAACCAAATTCAGAGGCCCAAACGCTCATCTAAGCTCTTCTGTGCGGCAGGCGGACTCGTGCAAACGTCTGTCCTTCCCCGTCGCCCCCGCGCCGCTCCATGCCACATGTCATTTGTCGCGTGCCACCTCCGCTCTCGCCTTCCCATCCCTTACCTACTCATCTTCCCGACGCGAAGCTCTTCGTCGAGCACTCTCGACCTCCCTCAAACGCCCCGCCCTTGCAAACTACCAACTCGCTGGCACACAGCCCCCTTCACCCTTCTATCTCTCCTGTTACCCTCCCGCATCGTCGCTGCCCTCCGGGCATCCCCTGCCCAGACCGCCCCTCCCCGCCTAGCCGCGGCCCCCGGCTCCCCCTCCCTCCTCCCCAGCACCCGCCCCTGCCCCCGCCCGGACGCGTGCGCGCACGCTCGCGCCTCCGCGCGGCCCGACGCGCGCGACGAGGCCGCGTGCCAACACGTCGCGCGGGCGGCGGCAGGTGATTGTTCGCCTGCCGCGCCGTGACGTCACCGCCGCCTGGGAACCGCGCGCGCGCGCCGGTCCCAGTCCGGGGCCGGAAGTCGGGACCGCCGCGCCGGCGACAAGGACACGCGCTGCCGAAAAGTCGTAAAAACGCCGTGGGCGGCGCCGCCGATTCGCGATGCAGCGGACGGGTTGGTCGCGGCGCTGTCGATGGCCGCGGGAGGACGTAGCCTTCGGGGGCCTTGGGGGGGCGTTGCCCTGACGCGACTGCGCCCGTTTATTTATTCCGTGTTTCGCTCGTTTTAACGAACGAGTTCTTTGTTTCAATGTTGTATCTTTATTATAACTCTAATTAAGTCTGAGCTCCTTCTAAAGACCGAGTTGCTTGCTTTCACCAAATTAATATTCTACCATAATTTCAGAATGTGGTTTCTAATGCGAGATATTTCACTATTGGTATAGAATTACACTTCTAATTTACAATATTTGTAGTAACATAATCTTCCTGATTTGAATTGTTTTTGAAATATAAGTTTTACTGATGCTGATATTACTAGTATAAGCTTAATTGTTGTTAACGGAAAACTAGAAAATACATGGCGTAAAATGTGAGACATTCTCTGGATAATTCTCTTTTAACTTTACTTCTCCTTTATTTGCAATCAAGGAAATGAATGAGAAGCTAGTAATATTTTATTTAAAAATAACAATATCAGACGATAATATCTAATTGACAGATGTTTTGAAAAATATATTGAAAAAGAAAGCAAATCATTTCCGCACACTCATTGTAATACATAATAATAAATTTAAACAAATTGTGAGAATGCAGAGAAATAGGAGCAAACTCTTCCTCCTCTTAATGTTATAATTCAACAATTACACAGTTTTGTTTTTAAAAGTGTGTGACATAATTTAAAAATCTACAATGGAATGAAGATATGCACAAAACATTCAACAAGCAAAAAAAAAAAAAACTATGGTTGGAAAATGGCTTGGAAAGTTGGAACATATTTCGAGCAGCAAGAATGCACTCCGAAAATTAGATATGTGTCGGATGTAGCTGCAGAAAAGATTGACATGTTCTATGTATTCACCGTACGGAAAATAGAAAACCCCATAGCATTGTGTCATGCCATTAAGTATTACATTTCAAAGGCTAATGAAATCAAAGCGGTTTACAAATTCTGGAACAAAAGAATCACTATTCACTGTGAACACAGAATTTAACGTTTTTGAAAATGTAATTGAGATGTTTAATATATTTCCAAGATCTGTAATGTATGTTGAAAAACTATGGCAAAGAATTCCTGCGGTTTGCCTTAATTCAAAAACGTAAGGCACCACATTTTGTTTTGTGAAAGACGACTATTTTCGCTTCTTTATCAATAACCTCACATTATCTTTTATTCTCGAAGAGAAAATGTTGAATCCTTTGAATCGATACCGAATCCTCCTAAACGAAAACCTTTAGTGTTTTAAATACGCAATTTTCTAAATGTCAGACGTTTTATTGACAATCAAGACTATACTATACATATAAATGCACTTCCTTCCATTCAAGCCAAAACAATCAAAAAATAATTTTCAGCCATTTTCTAGAAAAGTTTGAGAAAGTCGCAGGGGCATAATTCTAAATTACCCCCAAGAATACAATAAATTAATGATCTTCGAAACGGCACAGCTAGATCTTACTTCTGACGAATTCATCAAGTTTAAATAAAAAATATTCTTATTTGAGAGAACCACACATGACACATCCATCCATCCATCCATCCATGTAGATTTTCAGTACAAAATTGCATGAATCTTCTCTACACTTGAAGCAATCTTAACAACCTTTGAACAATCCTAATAGTCCTTAATCCTGACGTGTCTGCAGAGACACATCTCAAAACTTTACTCAAATTTCACGATCCATAACTCGAGATTATATTGTTGAGATGATTCCATTCCCTTTTCCTCCCTTTAGTACAGTATAGGATGGAAAATAATAATGATTTTCAATAACTGCTACAGATAGATGGATAAAGTAAAATGAAAGATACTTTTTGTGCCTTGTCTCTCACACTGTGACAGGTGTGATCTGAATTGACCAACTATTATACAAGCAATGTCAATGAATATACATTGTGTTTCTAACAAGTAAAGGTTTAAAGTATTTCACAGTGTGTACAATTTTTAAAAATTGTCAATACATTTGATATCCTGAATGTTTCATCAACTCTTGATTGCAACACTTCAGTATAAATAGATGAGCGTCATGTGAATGAGTCACAGAAATACGTGTATATTTAAAAACTTTCTAATGCTCCTTCTCAGAAAACCGAAACGCCTTTCACGTATTTAGTGTGTAATATGCAGTAGGATGTTGTCCTTTAAACTGTGATTGCGGGTGAGATGTTCTGCTTATCTACATTTATCGCTTCTGAATCATTTCCATCTAGAAATAGTGTTTTATCTCTAATACAAAATGCGTGGGAGGCGTGAATACAGATGAAAGAGGTATATTCACTACAACGAGAGGAGTGTAGCATGTCAAAGTTCAGTAGCCTGAGGTTGTCTCAAGATGAGGTATTCTAATGTTATCTGGATAGGACTTTCATTTGCAGAATGAGTTTCTTGTACTTCAAAAATTATTTATTAAATTTTGTTGATTGCAAAACAGTATTGAACCTTGCATAGAGAATTGATTTAAAACTAGTTTTCAATGTGACCATTAGGTCACATTATTTTGGCGATTGTTTTCAAGAGGAGAATTCAAAATTTCAATAGTACTAAAAATGTAAAATGTTTATTAAGGTAGAACTGCTTGAGCTGAAGAGCTTCTGATAGAGCTTTAATATGAATCTATCTGTATTAAAACGGCGTGTACAAATACGAAACTTAATATTTTTTCAAGGCAGTTGTACTAGCGAAATTTTTTTCTCTTGTTTTGATTTAATTTGAAAAATTTTTTAAATAGTTTTTTGTTTCTTTTTTGTTTAAATTTCCTTTGAAAATTTATCGAAAAACTATGAAACGAGTGTTTCCAAACATGGTCAATTCTGAACTTATTTTCACAGAAAATGGTTGACGACGTGATTATATGACATCGTTAATATTTACATTATTGCATTTGGTAATGTGTATGTGAGCATGTAATGTTTGAAAAAACAACAACAATAAAGAATATATTTAAGGCGGCTTTAATGTTATGTTTTTTATTTCATTTAGCATTATTCTAACAAAAAGTGTAATTTGCATTTTTGAGTAAATTTAGATATGAAAAATTGTCTACATTTGTACGGATCATTTGTATCATCTGTTTGTCACATCTACATTTGTATCAAGAAAAAAACCTATATTTTAAATAAGGTACTTGTGTGAAAACGCCTAAAAAATCTCAAACTTTTGCAATTTTCGAAAGTTTCATGTAAACAGTGAAAGTAGAACCTATCTTTCCAATGTCGGTGGATATTGGTCGGTGAAATGTAGATGGTCGTACATTTCACTCTATTTTTACAAGAAGTCTAAAGGAAAAAAATAGATCCATTTTTGAGAAAATGTTAACAGTGTCCTATGGGATTCATGTAAAGATCACCCAAAATTAAAATAATATTCCTCAAAATGTCAGAGCTTTGAGCCAGTTCAGATTGACAGTCGAATATGAATTTTGTCGAAATATTTTACGCACTAGTGGCATTCTCATGCAGACAGACAAACGGACGAGTGGACATTTTGGAATAAATAAACATTTTGGAATAAACACTTTTGCGGTATCAAGGGATCCGAAAACGTACGTTTCATTTGAAATTTCGAAATCGATTTTCCGCATCATTACATTACTTTATCTACACCACGTATATTACTAGTAATATCGTGGTGTATATACGTAATATACATCACGTATATTACTCGATATAAACGTGCGTATACGAGAAAGTAAAATCGACAAGAAAAATAAACCAATTTTAAATACAGACGAAACGAAGGAAAGGAATTATAAAAAGTAAACCAACGAAATGAAGAAGAGAGAAAGGCGAAAAGAGAGCAGGAGGTTGCGTCCTGCCCGCGCCCATTTCCCAGCGCAGATGGCAGGCGTCGCGATGCGCCGCGCCGCGCTGCGTTGCGCCATTCGATGGATCGATGGTTGCCGGCCGGCTGGGTGGCGACGCCTTCCGTGTCACACGCCAGCGCAATCGGGCGGCGTTTAATAATTGCGGCGGCGGCGGCGGCCGCGGGAAAAGGGCGCTTTTTGCTTCTCTGTTCGCGCCTGCGCACGCGCGTGATTCTTGTTGCGTCGCTTCGGCGCCGAGATTTACAAATTGGTAATTGTACCGTCGGTTGCTGCCGAATCTGTCAATTAAATATACGTGATTCATGGGTAATGAATGTAGGTTCTTGTAAAGTAAAAATATATGATATATTCTGAAGTTCGATGGTAATTTTGATTTTCTGGTAGCTCCCTTTACACTTCAGAACTATCTAATTTGTATGGAAGGTTATGAACGGGAGTGAAATGAATGATTACAATTAATGAATGAACATGCGTTGTACATGGTTGGAAAAAAAAATTATTACGTAATCCATAAAAATAATTTGTACATGAATAACATTAAGTGCAAATGTTAGCCTTGCCTAAATTTTGGTAACTATAATTTAAGCTTAAATTTAGATATAGACGATGTGACGATTCCAGGTACAATCCGTTGTTCGTTCCTTTGGCGCCACAGCCGTTGACGAAATTTCCCGTTGGCTTGATTTTGGTCGTCACTTTCACCACAAAATAACACCTTTAAAGTATGCAAGTTTGTTGATTTTGACTTGTTTGACAGTATCGTTGATTACGACAACTATTCTCTGGAGTTACAATTCTTTGCAAAGAATGTCGAGAGCACACGGGCTCTGCTTCATTCGACATCCACCGGTAGACTGACTTTCCGTTTTTTTCTCGTCCGGGAGCGCGGGAACTTTGGCAACGCCGCTCAACTTGTGCGTATAAGCGTTAGAGTTTCTATATTAAAATGAGCGTTTTTTTTGGTAAAAATATATCTCTAGAAGTTCGATTGTTATCGTTGATTAGTTGACGATTCCTTGCGCATCGACTCCTAAGGTCATTTGTTCCGTACGTGTTAGCATGCATTTTTATTATCGCCGGAGATAGCAGTGATCTTTACCTGTTTACTGGCGAGATCCGGCGCCGTCCTATCTAACGGCTTTCGGGGTTACCCCATCTACGTATCTCCCACCAGTGCGAAGCGCCCCACCTGGACGAGCTCTAGGCTGGGCCGACTGGTCTCCCGGCGTGTGTGGTAGTATAGTGCATGCAAGTGTGTGTGTGTGTGTGTGTGTGTGTGTGTAAGCTTTCAGGGCAGATGAGGAAAGATCGCGCGTGGTCCGTGGCCCGTTTATTAGGGCACTCCTCCGGCATTTGCCTGGCGTTGATCGGAGAAACCTAAACGGAAATCTACCGATCGGAGAAACTGGCCGCTAGAATTCTCCTCCAGACAGCGACTGCATTGGTGTATCGTTGGCTTCAGCCGTATCAATGAAATATACTGGGAATTATGAGTAATGAATGTGAGTATTTGCGTAACAAAAGAATACTATCGCCGGAAGTACGATTATTATCGCCTAAACCGTACATGTGACATGCGACGGTGCTCACTTTTCCATAACGCCTAAATTTCTATCCTAGAGTCTCGGTGATGATTAATATGATGAATGATGATTCATGGAGTCAGAAAACAGTTATATGAACATCGATCCTTCAAGGATTTCAGAAATCATCTCTTGACGCGCAGCATCTAACGACTTACTATTGCACTGTTTGTCTTCAAGGATTTCAGAAATATAGAACACTGATATGACAGTTAATTCGATCATAATGTAGTTTTTGATAAGGAAACTTGATAATGTGGCACGCAACAGAAAAATAGATTATTATTAGAAAAAAATAGTTTTTTCAATAATAAATCATTAATATTTATATAATAAATAACTAATTTACTGAATTTTTAAATTAAAAAAATCGTAAATTAGCAGTATGTAAAACGTAAAACAAGTCCACATGTGAGTTCGTCGTGGTTTGGTTGTTTTCTTATTTGATAGTTTTTTATCAACGTGGCTTTTCTTAAACATGATTCCTTTATACTGTTATGGGAACCAATCAGTGATAAAGTGGGTCTGACAAAGATCGTGTTTTAAAATCATTTACCTGAATGTTGATGCTAATGCTACAACTATTATCGCCTATGCCAATTCACGTCTCGAATTTTCCTGAACGAAGAAAAGCAAATCAGAAACCTTACTTGAAAATGAATTACTAATATTGCTGATTGTGGAGTTCATACTAATCCATTTTAAAACTGTTTCCAAACACCGGAGTTTACAATGCAAATCTGTAAATTGGTATTTAGGAAATAAATAGTTTCGCAGTACCCATCATTGAAGCTGCATTATTCTCGATTAGAAAGTATGCGATAATATCAGCAGTTTTGTGAGACATCAAGTGATGCTGCTAATTCTCAATTCTAGGATTATTACTCGTAGTTAAAGCGAACGCAACCTCAAGGAGGGAGTCCAATTATCCTTTTACTGGAGATTAAATACTTATCCCCAAACCACTCAGTATGGTATATAGCCATTTTTGTGAATCACCTGGATTGTAATCAAGGGTCAGTTATCAACAAAACTCCAGCAAACTCCGTTTTGGGGGTTACTGATACTAATCCCGAAAATGGTAATAAAGGTGTGCTGGCTCAATCTTCGTTTTCTGGCTCCTTGATACTGACAATTTGGTTTACGACAAAACATCTGTCCGTCTGCGAACAACGCTAGCGGCTAAACCTTCACAGGACTTTCAGAAAAAAGAAACATTTCCCTTGATCTCTCTGGCTGATGTCATGTTCCCCTGAATTTCTTCTTATTCATACCGTTTTTTTGACAGCTACTTCGGTCTTGTGGCGCCTAATCTTCTTCTCCAGTCTTCCCTGTTTTTCCAGGAATCAAGTGGTAATTTCCACTTCTCGATTATCTTTCTTATCTGGTCCTTCCATCCTGGGTCTTGGTCTGCCACGTTTTCTCCTTTCACTTGGTTGCCATTCTAAGGAACTTCTGGGGAGTCTTCTCTCGTCCATTCGCTGTACATGTCCAAACCAAGGGAATTGTTTCTTTTCAATTCCCTCTATAATATCATGTTGCAGATTCATTATTTCCTTAACCTGTTCATTTCTTATTCTTTCCCTTCTAGATATTGCTGCAGCTTTTCTGAAGAAATCCATTTCCAAAGCTCTCAATTTTCTTTTCTGTTGTTCTAGAATCTGCCATATTTCTTCTCCATACAATGTAACACTTTCAATCATACATTTATATATTCTAATTTTTGTTTTCTTACTTAAATTTGGGTCCCAGATAACTGAATTCAAGCTCCTAAAATTTTTCTTCCTTTAATGAGTCGGGTTTCACATTCCTTTTCACAAAACTCCTGTTTTCCTATTGTTGTACTTTATGTCCTCTGTTGATCTTATTATTTCTCCATTTTCCGTAGTCAATCCGTCATGTGTACTGCCTAGAGTCCAGTATACTGTTTTTCCAGGTAGAGGCTTAGTTCCCATTTCTCATAATCTTATTTTATTTTCCTAGTCATTTTAAATATCTTCTTGTTCTTGCGCCATCATCATCTGACCCCCTGAATTGGAAATGCATATTTTAATTCTTGGAGGTACTTTTCGTAAAGCTCCATTGACATTTTGAGTATTTTCTGAAATATGGTTCCAAATTTTGTTTTAATGTTGTATCTAAATTGAAGAAAAACACGCTTATAAAATGGAACAGCTCCGATTTTCGTTGAAAACTCTGAATTTTCGAAAATTTATAAAGTTCAAAATTCTTTACTTGTCTTTTAACAAGTACAATATTGAAAATAGAGTTTTTACTTACTAAACTATGTTCTTTAAAATTAGAACTTTAATGAAATCATTTACAATATATGAGTAATTAATGAAAACTTTACTTCCCCGTATACGTACCTATATCTCGAGTAATATATAAAAACACCTCCAAATTCTTTCTTAAAACTTTTTGAAAGGATAGTGCTAATTGCACTCTTGACTGTGACATAATGTTCGTGACGGGGTATTTTTTTTTTGTTTTTTCAAATATTACACAATTGTAATTTGTTTGAAAGATTTTTAACGTCGGTAATATGCACATTTCTATCAGCTAGTAAAAACTATTGTAGTTGTGAGTTAAAGTGCTTCTAATGACTCTTTTTTCGAAAACTTTTCTGTGATAGTGTGATTCAGATTTCGAATTTACTGTGGCGCTTAAACGCAATTTTCTTAAAAACGGCTCCAAATTTTTGAAAGAAAATTGCCATTTAGAACGATGTTTTAGTGTTAATTAAGATTATTAAAGTAATATTTTTTTCTACTATTAGGAAACCGAAAAAATAATACATTAAAAAAAATGTACTTTGGCCGGCGATAGGTGGCAGCTGGCAAGAATATGTGGCAAGTTCGTATAGCTAGCCGAGACCAAAGGAAATAGAAAACTACTACGGGAAAGTCTGTGCTGTTCTGTTGCACCACTATTTCTTAAATTAAATGCATTAGAAAGAGATTTTGTGAAAAACCGCTCTACATTTTTTTAAACTTTTTTCTCAGACAGTGGAAAGATGTATTACAAAACTATTTTCCTAATATTTGCTGTCATAACGTTTGAAAATGTAATTCTAGTTGCCTAATAACTGTTCAGAAGCAATTGGAAATGTAATTCAGGGTTAAAAGTCGTGATTTTCCCTCTCAGTTATTCATAACCAGTTTGAACAGAACATACTTTTGCCGAGATGAAACTGGTAGACACTTTACAAAGAATATGTAAAAACTTGTTTACTCCAGTGTTTATTACGCGTGAGTTATCTTCAACACAGAGATACCGACTTCAAGCGGTTCATTCTGAACGCGTCGCGAATTACGTAGCTAAATAGGTCACAGACAGATATTCGTGTGTATAGGTTTTCTGCTTTTGATAATAAGGACATTACATTATGTGCGGACTCTTTTGTTCTTAGTTGTTTCTATTCAAAGATGAAATGTTCTTTCTTCCCCTGAACCATAATCTTCTGTTATCAAGAGCAAAATAGAAAAAAAAACAACCCAAGGTTCTCGATACTTAAAAATCATTCATTTTCTTTTGTGCCTCAGCACTTGTTTAATCAGTCATTATCATTTGTTATCAATTATTGAAAAATGCGTTTGTTTCAATATTGCTGCAAAGATTTAAATCTCAAAATATTTCTAACTTCTTGCGTTCTCATTTGAGAATCATTTGCCAGAAATTGTACATGGTAAATACATTTCATGTTTGATGATGCTGACCTACAGTATTTTGAAATATATTATTTGTAATTAATAACAGAAAATTGTGTTATATAATCATTAGGAATTTTCATCATTAGAACAATGCCAAGTAATATGTTATGGATTTATTTATGTAAAAAGCTTTTTTCGCCAGTAAATATATTTGATGAGACTACGTTGCATTTTTTTAACGTTTTAATGTTTCTTGTACCTTGCGTGAAGTAAAAATTTTGGACTGGCCGGCAGGCTCCCTAGAAGTTGAGTTCGATAGATGGGTTGTAATTTAATAGTTAATTATTGGCATTGATTACATACTAAATATAGTATTGTATGTTTTAGTGAATTTTATGAGAATAGTCACATAGAATGAATTCTCATCGCAGTGGATGAAAAAACTTACGTAGACAATTTTTTTTTGCTTTAACCATAATGGTGTGTTTTGTTTGCCAACTTTGAAATGGAGGACACTGTGTTACGAAAACATAAATATGTAATATTTTATTTAACAATTATATTACGTGAAAACAATGAATGAAAATTGGTATTGAGTTGTAGATAATACCATGACACATTACGCCACAAAATATTATTTTTGGTAACAACCTGACAAAGTTTTCTTGTTGATTAACACACATTAATCACATTAATCGAAACAGATAGAGATCTACCCCTTCATTTGTGAAGGATTGCTACATGTTTGATTTAAAGCGTTTGTCGGGCCGCTCGAGTTCCGCAGACGGAAAAAGCAGCGAGCTGCTCAGCACGAAAGCGGCAGAGACATCTCCGCGTCGCGCCGGGCGCGTGGTCGAGGCGCACAGTGGCCCCAACGCGGATCAGCGCGGACAAACACAAGCGCCAAATTAAATTCCTCTCATTCAATTTAACGCGAGGCGCATCCAGAAACCAAGTTTTCTTAGGTTGCGAACAAAGAAAAGACACAATTTCGTGGGACAACTTTATTATTTATGGATTATAATTTCTATTAATTGTATAGAGGCAATTCGTAATAATTTTTTATTGGAAACTAACTGTTTATAGTTAAAAGATGCTATAATCCATAAAATTTAATCAGACAGTCCCCAAAATAACCTTATTTAATCAAGGAACTTCATTGGGAAAGGTTCATGATAAGTGGCACTAGTTTTCCATAAAATCAGTACCAGAATTTGTCTTACCGTGGGATCAACCAGGATTGCCAGATGCTTTGTACAAACATTTGCCGTTTCATGGCAGTAAATCCGCTGAACAAGAAAAAAAATTCATGCGGGAAATTTTAATTTGCATTAAAATAGTATATAGACATTTTTTGACCATGTTGTGAACATTCATGGGAGATCCACGTTGCTTGGGCAAGATCCACTGAGGATGGGAAAAGTGTTTTCCCGAAATTTAACTCTGGAAAATTATTAATAAAAATCATTAAACCTTTTGTGGAGATTATTTCCTTTACCATATCATAGGTTCCCACAAGATATCTGCTACCAACAAGGAATTTAATTTTATCCGTTTGAGCCAGCATACGAAGTTCTCTCTGAAGTAAAAAAAAATGTAATCACACATGTACACATCAATATGTAATCATATGTCATACACACCATGACAATATAATTAAAAATTGCAGTGATAGAAAGTAGTAGTATTTACAGACATCAAATTGTGTGTTCAATTGATATAAAGCGAGCACTTTTTCATTCAGAAATCAGAAACAACGAAGGTAGTGGAGCATGTAGGAAGTTAGGTAGCCAGCGAGGAATTAGCATTCCAATTAATATTTATAGAGTACGACGTTCTCGTCTCAATTTATAAATTCATAAGATTGCGGTGTTGTGTAGCAGTAGAAATATTTATATTGCCTATAAAGCAATAGGAAATGTGATAACATAGCACCATCCCTCAGACCACTGTAAGTTGTCCTTAACGGGGATCGATGCCATGGCTTCCAAGGCATCCGGCGGAGGCACGACCTGTCACCGAGATGAGCGGACATGTTTTCCTACACATTTCAGCAGTTCGGTTTCATCCAAGGTATTTGCGCAAAGGTTTAACGTTGTACAAGAAGGTGATGTTATTTGAACACACTCTCTCCAGGTCAACAAATTGAGTAATTTAAGACGTCGTCTTTACCCGCATATCGACCGCATGGACCTCAAGATTTCGAATTCTTGACTTCCACACTGTATATATGGTGATGATGATGATGATGATGATGATGATAGATAAGCTACAAGAAAAGTTGAAAACTTACTTAAATTAATGACAACTTTTAACCAACAAATCATTACCAGAAATTCCATATTACAACAGATATTGAACTATATGATTACACTAAACTCTAAATGTATTTCTTATTTCCATTGAAATCTATCTTTTCATTTCACGCCTTACTTTGTAAAAAGACAAATCATTGTAATCGTGCGCCAGCAATTTGGCGATTTTTCATCACGCAATGGCGGTGCACCGGTAACGAAAGAAATGGATAAATCTTGTAGTAAAATACTACCTCATTTTGAATAGTCAGAATCCACATTTTGTTGGTTTTTGATACCGAGAACACGATTGCTGGCCAAATGCCTTTCTGTCCGTAGTCGGTCCGCCCGTCTATCAGTCAGTGGTCAATCCTAGCGTCTAAGCCATTCAGACAAATTTCTCCAAAATTTTTATTTCCAGATCGTTCAAAGGAAATCAAGAACCTGCGTGTTTGTTACGGATATTTTATTTTTTTGGGGGGGTAGTTCACATGAAGCCTCACCATCATGTCACAATTATGTTTCTGATGAATTTTTTGTATTTTACGTCTTTGCTTATCATTTTAGAGTGATGCACAATGGTAATAGTCCAAATCCTCGAGATGCACAATGGTAATAGTTTCTAGACCCTGTAAATAGAGTTCATTACAATTTTATTGTAGCACATTTCATTTACTTACCCATTTTCCTGTCATTCCTTTTAAATGGAGCCTAAAAGTACTGTAAATATCATTATTTTCCTAATTCATTAATACACAAGAAAATATATTGAATAAGAACCAGAAGCACAATCAAGAAGTTCAACTTAGATGACACATCCGTTTATTTCTTTCTATCAAGCGCAATATCATTTCCTCCACTCCACTCCATTCCCAGGGTGGTGAAAATTGCCTTCCTCCTCCTCAGAGATGCAGCTGCCGTGATAGAATCACTTTCTCCTTTGGCTTCGGAAGTGAATTTTATGAGCAAAGGGAGCGTTCTAATCGGATTGCCTGCTATCTTCCCCTACACGCCCCACCGATCGCTCTATCTAGTCTCCCCCACGAGAAATGTTCTCGGTCTATCGAACGGAGTGGGGGGACCTCTAATAGCCTCTTATTTCCATTCTTCTTATAGGTCTCTCGGAGCGCATTTCCTTCCGAGGGCACGGCAGTGATTATCTTCAATAATTCTAGAAGTTCTGAGAACGCGGCTCGGATACGACCCATCTTAATGAGGTAATTTAAAGAGGGAATTTAATGTGATCCATTTAAATATTAATAATTAATATCTGCTCAGATTCTCGCTGCATTTCCTTCCACGAAGGGAAGGGGACTATGAGGGAGCAAAGCTCGTAATAACCCGAAGAGAAGCTCTCTTCCGTTCCAACGGAGGGTGGCTATACGTCCGTGTACGACTCTCCTGGCGCCGGCAAAATCGTTAAAAGGCGTCGTCCCGTTTCATTAAGCTTCACCACGAGGCGCGAAGCAAAAGGTGGGAGACAGTGTTGCCTGACTGTAATATTGGTATTCCACCAATTAAATGCTATCTCTCCCTAGCCTAAATTATGACATAACCACCCAAAATTCGTTAAACTTATTTTTCACTCACGTAGTATATTTAATTAAAATAATTTTATAAATATTACTTGATTTCTGCAATATATTATAATTTTTCATACATTAATCACAACATAAAATAATATCACACTCATTTACATTTAACTCTGATAAGTGACGCAATTGAAAATATATTTAATTGCTTAAGTAATATTAAACGTTACCTTACTTTTCAAGATTTGTTTTAGCAAGTGAATGAAATCACAAACTTAAGAAAGTATCAGTATAGTTTATCAGTACATTATTAAGAGCAAACATTTATTTTATATAATTAGGAATCCCCTAAACTTTTCCCCAAAAATAATTACCCCCATTTTCCCCACAATCAGCTCATTACTTTAAACAAAATCCACCAAACCTAGAGGGAAATTCACCAAGGTGGCAACACTGGGGGCTGATGAGGGGTTGGAGATGGCGACAATGAAATGGACACTCCACCTGATGGAGCAAAACGACGTAAAAACAGGGGAAGTGTATGCTTACAGTTTAAAGAGCGATACCTAAACATGATGCAGAAAATTTTATTGCAAGAAATTCGATGCTAAAGAGAGTAATGAAGCACTGTTATATGTGCTACATAGTGTAAAAGAAAATTGACGTCATTCGACATTTCCTTTTGATTGTGGTCCACCTACAGGCTTTATAAGTTCTTTATTCGCATGTAATTATAGAACTGTAACAATCCTATAACAATGTTAAATGAGTATTAAATATTCCAATGATTACATAACATGTTAATTACTTACACCTTTTGACACGTGCATCACACACTGCTGTTTATTTAGTTTCCTTCTGTCCTTTCTTTCAGTTAATTACACGTTATTGTTTCTTGAAAATAGGAAGACAAGTTTAAACCAATCATGACATAAATTTTACTAAGGATGGTAATCCACATTACAGTATGTTTTTCATCTGCACACCCAGAAGACTTAAATATTTTTCATAATTAAATATATTTTATCAAGTTTTAAAATGTCATTAGTCTTGCACGTTTAAAATGTCTACAGTAGACAATTTTAACCATACATAATTCCTTATATTTTCCTTTATACATTTTTTAATCCAATAACTGATATTTGTGAAATGCATGTGCCAATAGATATGTGTATTATGAAGCAAATGTTTCTGTGCACAGATATTCTTAGGCATCTAATTTTTAACATTGTTCTTGGATTGCATTATACATTATTCGGACAAATACGAAAATATTAATCCGAATTGATGCGTACATTTGCACAAAAGTATCGAAGTACACAGTATTCGTTTAAAACGGAAGTGTTCAGGAATTTGAAGAACAGGAAATACAAAGAACATATGTAGTACTTATAACAATGATTTCTTCCTTCAATCGATGTTTTATGAAAGAATGACTCATGTGAAAGAGTGTTTTTTTATGTGAAATGTTGATTACATAGTATGAGAAACAGGGAAAGGAAGAAATATTCATTTGAATCGCTTACATTGCGGCATAGCTTTTAAAGATGCGTTTAGAAATCGTTTTATCTTTCATCATGGGGAAATTTAGCATTACATGTAATCTGTGCCATCTGTTATCTCTGCGAAGAATAGTGTCAATAGAATAAGCATAACCAATTCTCAAGACAGTTTCATCATCCATGGTAATCGGAATTCCGAATCTGGTGAATTGGAAACTCCCCTCTCATTCACTTGAATTTAAATTATTAGAATATCTCTCCGAGAAATTCCGAATAGTAGCTGATGTCACTATATACTCTTCCCACATGAGTATGGATGGTAAATTTGAACCAATACACCACACGGAAATTACATATCAAAGATTTTACTTGTGTATTTTTGTAATTTTTTCCCAACAGAATAAACATGATATTATCTTAGATTACTCGGGTATTGAGACAACGATATACAAATATATCCGTAATTATAAAATAACAATTTTTTTGTTTGGTAACCTACGAAATGTTTAGAGGATTTGGATTAATAATTGATACTTTTACGACCTTTGCTTCACTTCGACTACGTTTTCTGCATTGACGTTTCTTTTGACGCGTTCAGAAGCAAAATGAATGTAACGTCAAAAGCAATGAATCCTACACAGAGTTTTTTACAACGCAAAATTAAAATAATTAAAATATAAATTACAAAGAAAAAACAAAACGTATGCGAAAACCCTTAACTCTGTAAATGACTCCAAACATAAACAATGTAAACGGTGTTTGTGAACGTTTTGCAACACTCGAACATAACTTGTCTGTCGGAGGCCGTATATTCATCACCAGGGGCCGCAAAACCTCCCCCCGTAGCCGTGCGGCACGATGTGTTGCGATGTGGTGCGAAAGCCCAAAAACGTGGTCACAATTGCAAATGTTAGTGGGTTTGCATAGAAACTGGCATGTGAACGATTTTGAAGTCGCTGAATCTAAAGATCATAAAGACATGTCAAAAATTAAATTGGCAACTCCAAAATGATTCTTATAAACTACTTAGGTGCACATACGCACAGGTGGGGTTTTACAAGGTTCAGATTTTTCTGACTCCACGATCTGATACCAGATATGAACGGCGGATGGACTCATAGAAATGGGCTGAATAAGTGTAGAATGGCGGACTCGAGTATTTTCGAGGACACAATATAATGTTGATACGTAGTATTGCGGTAAAATGGCGATAAATAAAAAGGGCAAATATGTGTAGATAAATTTGTATTATATGATGAACTACATTCTCCTTGATAAATAAAAATATTGTTTGAATTGGTAATACGTGGGACAGAAATTATCATCATATTATTCTCGAGTAATCTCACTGCATTTTATCTGTATCAAGTACACACACAATATAGTTAGGCTTAACAATAACTTAATGTGTTTTGAATGCCTTCTATGTGAAAATCAAAAAAATGAAACACTCCCTTTTTATAACAAATATCGTCGACACAAATGAACGAATTCGAACTATTCGACCAAAGGAAAACTAACGAGATCGCAAGAGCTTCAGGAATAACTTTCAGGAGCTGAAGTATTGTCCATTGTCTTCTGTGAAAGGTTTGGTTATGGAAAATTCTGAACGCACACTCTCAAATTTCTCATTAGATCCAGAGTTTAGGATCCGCCGCTTGCAAGCCGACGGGTAGGTTGACGCTAGACCTCACTATTCAACGGGAGAAGATCAACGCCACATCCCGCGAAAAAAACATGAACTAAATTTATGGGATCAATCATTCACCGACAAAGCTCAGGGCATCAACTGATGCCACTACAGTGCCTCTGATCGAGAGGTCATGGAATCGAGTCTCGGAGCAGGATTTTCGACACTAGCTCGATCGCTGGGTCGAATTCCGCCGCTGTCTGGAGGAGAATCTAGCGGCCGGCTGCTCTGATCGGTAGTTTTCCTTAGTTTCACCGATCATCACCAGGCGAATGTCGCAGCAGTACCCTAACAAACGGGCCACGGACCGTGCGCAATACCTCTTCCTTATCCTCATCCCTTACACACACATACATGCACTAAAATACCATGTATGCACGGAGACCAGCCGGGAGCTGAGAACTTGTCCCGAGTGGGACGGTGTCCCGCTTGTGGGAGATACCTGGTCGGGGAAAATCCCCTGAAGCCGACGGGTAGATCAACGCCGGATATCGCCATCGAATGGGGGAAAATCACTGCCATCTCCCGCGATAAAAAGAACAACATTCATTATACTTACTAATTACCTTAGTAGGACACGTCCGGAATCAATTAACCAATCAATCAGTGAATCAAATCGTGTTTGATTCACTGATTCGTTCGTGTCGTTCGTCGCCGCTCGTGCCGGTGAGCGGTATGGCCCTCTGCGGAACGGCGGAGGCAGTGCTCGAGGCGCTCGCGGGCGGTCTTCCTCGGCGCTGGCCGCCGCGGCGGCCGTAAACGTCGCAAGGTGCGCATTACCGGCCATTTTGTTGGCGCGGGGGCCCGAGTAAATATCGACGCATCCGTAATGGCCGTCCGCGCTGCCGGCGATTCCCAGAAGACCTCGCGCGCCGCGCCGGCAGAAGGCGTCTCAGCGGGGCGTGTTTAGAAAGCCCAAGCCAGATTTCACATCGGTGCTAAATAATGCCTTCTGATTGGTTATTGGAGGTGGGAATCGTGGAATGATTCACGGCGATCCTTTCAATTGACAGGCTTGAATCATTATGAAGACCAATCAAAGCAAGATCACACCACCCTCAGCAAGACTCCAGCTATTTTTATAAGTTAATGTCTCTCTAATGTGGTGGGAATATTGTTGTGCTGAAGGTCTTATCTCCGTAATGTGTCTTGTTCACATTTATAAAGAGCTTGGGGTAGTAAGAAGATGAAAGAAGTTTGATCAAAATCAAGATATTAACATTTAGGAACATCGGGAGTATTGTTTTAGTCGGAATGGCTATACTTGTTGAACCGAGATCTTCAATATTGATTTCTTCAGTAAACATGATCCCGACGAAGATGACAACTTTTTCTATCATATTACGATAAAAAAGTTAAGATGTTATTGATTCCTTATTGAGAAAGTAAAATATTACCATCAAACTGTCTTGGGGTGGCAATTGCAGAGTGACTTGTCTCATACTTAGTAACGCCGCAGCCTGACGTTTTCACATTTGCGGAATCTATTATTGACTGAATTAAATTTTATTCCATTTTGCATTTCATATACTGTGTTTCATATTTTGTATATTCTCTTAAAATATGTTGGAAATTATGTATTGTACAGACTCAAGGTTGCTATACTTCGTGTAGTTCAAAAACTCGTCGTGAACTTGAACATGCGTACCGGTGCATCATTTCGACCTTAAAAGCAATTGTTTCTTGGCATAAAAATACATTCAAAACCTATTAGTGGTGCATTGAAAGACCGAGACTAGAACTAAAAGACCGTTGCAATTTAGAAGAATGCCATTCATATTGCACATATTAATAATTTGTTCGGATGGCTGTGAATGATCCCGACTTTCAATCACCAATAACCAATCAGCTAACAGTATTTGATCTCCAAACGACGTAGGTTTAAGATACATGCCTCTGCGCGTGGGGCGGTGTTGCAGTGCTCCAAGCGACCGTGGTGTTAATAGTGACAAAGTGACCGTAAATGCCGCGCAAGGTCGCGGCGGCACCTCCCGCGCAAGCGACCAGGCAAAAAGGCGGTGGAGGGTGTGGAGAAGAAGAGCGAGAGAAGACCCCCCCCCCTCGGGGAAGTCGCCCGATCTAGGAAGGCAGCCGGGTCTGCCTAGTTGTGCAGACTCCTCGCCGTCAAGAGAAGTTTGTACAGGATATGTCATTTTATTTGCACGCGCAAGGTACGTATGAGGGCTTAGAAGGCGTGCACCATGAGAAGAGGGACCAGCATTAATTTTGTGGGAATTTTTATACGAGCTTAAATGTCACTTCAATTCAGGCATACGTTTTACCGGGAGGCCCTAGGGTTTGAATCCCGGTGCTGGCAGGATTTTCGACACTAGATAGATAGCTGGGTTGGTTTAAGCTGGTATCTGCAGGAGACTTCTAGCAGTCGGCTGGTCTGATCATTAGCTATCCGTGGTTTCTCTAATCAACACGAGGCAAATGCCGGAACAGTATCCTAACAAAAAGGGCTCGAGCCACCCGCGAACTTTCCTTTCTCTTCCTTGTCCTGTCCTCTTACTTACACACACTTGCACTTACATGCACTACACTACCACACATGTCTGGGACTTGGAGCTTGTTCCGGTTTCGGCGGTGTCGTGCTGGTGGGAGATACCTGGTTGGGAAAGAAACCCTACAAGCCGACAGGTAGGCTGGCTGGATCCCGCCATCCAGCAAGGGACAATTACTGCCAACTCCAGCGATAAAATCATGCACTACGCTTACAAGACATGAGCAGTTGACGCGTCCGGAGTCATCATTCACATTTAGCTTCATCAGGCAGGACGATTCATCAGTGTCGTGCAATATACCGGCATTGTTGCATAACAAAATGTTACCTTTTCGAGTCGTTTTTGTCGTGCAACTTGACGCCTGCAAACCCATTGCGTCTCTCGGCGACATCGTCACATTAACATTGCGACGTTTGCGGCGGACTTTTGCGGAGCGATCCATCTTGCTGTAAAGGTGGGGAATAATTTGAACCTGTACTCTAGCAACTGCACCAGCGAATACACTTGCGTCAGGAATGAAGGTGGTGGTGTTGCACTTTAGGTCTTGTTATTTCACGGCCTTCGAACGTGCGTCTCGCAAACCGTCTGCCCGCCTCTTTGCCGCGAGGTTTCAGCTTGTCAGGCGTTCGTTTTATACCTTACACCGTTCTGCGTTTAGCCGTTATCGTAAGATATTAAAAGTTGATAGTTCCTTTGTCGGAAACGGTACTAGTGCAATGGAATGTATACATTGTCTGCCTATATGAAACAAGTTGTTCTTTAAACTGTTTTGAGAATTTATACGCTTTAGGAAAATTACACTTGGGAACACGATTTTTACCTCTAGGAAGGTAGAATGATTAACATACTGAATTTTATACCTGGACTACGAATATCACTATAGAAACGTCATATCATGTCACATGTTTGAAATATATCGTATTTTGCTATTAATGCAAATACATCTAACTTGTAAGTTATATAGAATCAATACGCGTAAAGTATTTAAAAATAAAATATTTGTCCAGATCATCTATGCCATTTTCATGAGATATTAACAAAATTAGGCTTTTTTTACCTTCTGTATTCAAAGCTTTTCCTCTTTATTCTCGCGTCTGGTAGTCGCGCTCAATTACGAGTAGGTCTTAGTGATCTTAGTAGATCTTCGTGTATGTTTTGAAAATATTGTGTTTTAAAACATGTTTTTCAGTCATGTATCCTCTCATATTTCCAACTGCGCGTTAGTCACCAAAATTAATTCAGTGGGTGTCACGCAGAACTGTACCCGCAGTGCGCGTGAAGTTCGTGTCTGGTTTGCTTGTGCCTCAAATTCATTAATACATTACAGTTCTGTGAGTTTTATAAAGTGAAGTTCGCCACAAGATCTGTTGCAGGGGATTTCAATAGTTTTTCGTCCACGGCTTCCTTGGTCTAAACGAAACTTTCTGTGGCTCCCCTGGCGACAAGAAGAATCAAACATAAGGGTTAATATAGGACTTCTAAGATTCAATATAAATGGGCGATTCAATAGGCTATTGGAAAAGAACTTGGCAGGTTAAATTAATCCAAAATTAATTAGTAAAATAAATCATATACATTACATGTAACATGTACCATGATAGTAGTAATGTAGTAATAGTATGAAGGTACAAAATTATTTTCTAGACTTAAATAACAAAAGAATTAAAGTAAATAAAATTCAAAGACCATTTTTCATATACACTGCGACGCCCCTACCTCTTGGGCGCGACGCCCCTGGGAGCCGTGTCACACAGTGTGAAAAGCCCTGGTCGGTAAACCTCGGTTCGATAAAATGCAAATCGTCATTTCACATCGAAGTGTGCGAGTCAACCAGATAACTTCTGTTATGTTTGTGGAAGATTTACACCCAAACATCAAAGGAAAAAAAATGAAATTACAAAACTTGCGTATTCTTTAACTTTGGCTGTCGTGTCTGTGATCAGAACATAACGTGTGCTGATTACCAATGCTGTGCCACCTGTACAACGAACTTTAGGTTGTAGTTTAACGGAAAATTCAAATCATTGTCACTCGCTCTACTAATGTTGCAGATAATACCAACAAACCATTGTGATGTCTGTATATTATTGCACGAATATGCGTATTCCATTCTTAACTTGTTTTTACCTCGAATGAAGCAGAAATTCATAATTCACTCAATTTTAGAAAGTTGAGTTGTAACTAGCGTCAATTTTTTTAATCATCGTTTGATACATACGGGAGTTTTTTTGAAAATAAAACAATAATGATTTTAAAATTGTATATTTCACTCCAAATGACACAAAAATTTCTCGCATTTTCGAAAAATCGTGTATATCGGTTTAATTTTACGTTTTTAATCTATTTTTTAAAATTTCATTTGTTGTTTGTGCACTCTTGTGTACCCTTAACTACTCTTTGTCTACTCTATGTGCATTCTTCCGCCCCCTTTCCTCCACCTCCTTGTTGGTAAGTCTAACCTTGAAATTGTCCTCTGGATTCTGCTGCCGTTTTCCGGTTGTTATCTGCCTTATTCAGTCTCGGAGGCCAGGCCCACCGCCTCGCGTCTCCCCGTGAGCCGCTGAACGCGCGGCGGCGTTGCGTGACGAAGGAATCGTCACGGCGGGCGCGGAGATACGCTGCGAGCACTGTGTCGCCAAATTGCGGCGGATTGGCCTTGTTTTCCCCTCCCCGGGAGTGCGAGTTCGCGTCGCGGGGAGATAACGTCCCGTAATCGTCCGTCGCGTTCGCAGGCCTCCCGCGGGACAATGGGCGGCGGCGGCCGAGCTCTGCAGGAGGCGGGGGCGCGAGACGGCTGGGGCCGGTGGGCGGGGGTGGGGGACGTTTGGGGAGGCGAGGGATGTGGGGGCGTTGGACTGGAGGCGATGGAGATGGGAGTCGTCGGAGGCGGTGGTGACTTCGCGATATCGGGGGCGTGAGACAACCGTGGCTTGGATGTTGTAGGCGGGGGCCTTCAGGGACAAGAAAATTCGGGGGGTATGGGATGTCAGTGAGAGTGGGGAGCAGGGGGTGACATGGAGGATGCGGTTTATGGGGGAGAACAGGGCAAGACTGGTGGCAATGGTGGCAGAGACGGCAACGGATGTGGGTAGCGAAGATGCTAGCAGAAACTGGAGGCGACAGAGAGCGGAGGTGGCAACGGGTCTGGGTGGCAAAGATAATCGCAGAGGTTGGAGACGACAGTGGCAGAGGGGTGACAACGGTAATAGGCGGAGATGGCAGCAAAGGCCGCGCGCGCCTTATCGCAAAGATGGGAGCGCGTCGCGGCCGCCGGAGCAGAGCCGTGTGTAACACAGACCCAGAGCCCCGGGACAATGGGATGCGCCCTTGCCCCGTCCGCTGTTGCCAAATTCTCGCCTCATTATCACCGCAACACGGTTTCTAATTCTAGTGAAGGTTGTGTCGGAGATAGTGGTCTCAAAACACATCTTTTTATTGGTTTTCTTAACCTCCGTTATTTTCACGTATTTTTCTGTTCTATTTGCAAGTATATTTGGTTCGGACACATTCGTAACGAGTCGTGGCCTTTTTTAGTTCATAAGTTTGGGCGGTCATTTTGTAAAATATTCTTGTACATTACAATTCATTTATTATTTCCGTAGAACGTTTGCAATGTTCTCGACTTCTTTAACAGGCACACATTATCACTATCGTGTGAATAAATTAGAACAAATTATTAATTTGCTCTAATCATAATGCTTTTGCGACGAAGTTGATACAGGCAAGGAGATAATTCACTTACTGGGAAGATGAATGTAACGTGTTTATTGTGGGAATTGAAGAGCAAAGGTGCTAATTGTTGATATAATATATAATAAGCATATATTTGTTGGTATAGCAAGAGTACTGCGGTGGGGAATCTGATCCAGTCAATCCCTGTGCATGAGCTTCAACGACCTTTAATTTGTATTTGCTTAGATGTGTGTATGTTCTGAGCCAGCCAGATATATAACAATATTTGTCTCTTGAATTTTAGAATTTGCTTAATGAAATGAGTTGAAAAGGTACACCCAAATAAAGCGAAGATCAAATTAATCATCCTACAAACGCATTCATTGATTAACGGCAATGAAGCTAGAGTTTATGAAGATAAATATACTTATAGAGTGATATGATTCCCTTGACCCTGAGTGGGTGAGACGACTCCAAGACAATGGCCGAAAAGGATTGGGCGACCAAGCTGCCCAAGAAGGTAGCATAGAAAATGAGGGAGGAAGTAAAGTAGGTAGAGGAGACAGAGGAAATTGACGAAGGACGTTGGGGAGAATGTGAATACGGAGGTGGGCCAAGTTGGTGAAGATAAGGCTGAAAAAGAATGTGGAGAAGACGAAATAAATGTAGAACTATGAAAGTCAGGATGGGAGAAGATGGACAGGGAGAGGTGAGGAAGGAGCGCAAAAGGCAGAGGATGTGGAGATGTATGTGAAAATGGATGTCGCGATGGCGGTAGAGTGGCGATGGAGGCGGAGGAGGTGGTGGAAGTGGTCGAGGTGAAGGAGGAAGCGGAAGCAGAGGCGGTGGAGGTAGTGGAGGACGACGGGGAGGACGAGGAGGAGTACGAGGAGGAGGAGGTGGACAAGGAGGAGGTCGGGGACGGGGAGGGCGAGGAGGGGGATGTGAAGGAGGAGGGAGAGGAGGAGGGGGCGAGGAGGAGGAGGACGAGGAAGAGGACGAAGAGGAGGAGGAGGACGAGGAAGAGGACGAGGAGGAGGACAAGGAGGAGTACGAGGAGGAGGGGCGAAGAGGAGGACAAGGAGGAGGAGGTGGAGAACGAGGAGGAGGGGGGTGGGGAGGAGGGGGCGAAGAGGCTGGAGGAGGCAGACAGAAGGAGGAGGAGGAATTGAAGCGACGAGACGACGAGGAGGAGGAGGACGAAGACGAGCGAGGAGGAGACGAGGCAGGAGGGAGGATGGGAACGAGACGACGAGGATGAGGAGGACGAAGACGAGGAAGGAGACGAAGACGAGGGAGGAGGAGGACGAGACGAAAGGAGGAGGACGAAGACGAGGAGGAGGAGGAGGACGAGGAGGACGAGGAGGAGAGACAGGAGGAGGACGAGGAGGAGGACGAGGAGGAGGACGAGGAGGGAGGAGGGGAGGACGAGGAGGAGGAGGGGACGAGGACGAGGACGAGGACGAGGACGAGGAGGAGGAGGAGGAGGAGAGTGCGAGGGGAGGAGCGAAGAGAACACGAGGACGTAGGAGGGAGGCGGAAGTAGGCAAGTGGCTGTGCGATTTGGTCGCCTGGAGGCCTTGGGGCGCCTACTATGACAGGCAGCAGGGCAGCCTTACGCCCCCGCGCAGACGAGGGAATTGATGGAAAGGCGCCCGGGCCGCGCCTTAATTAATTATACAAGCTCGTAAACCGGGGCGGCGATCGGCGCGGCAGCGGGCGGCAGCGGGCGGCGCACGGCGGGGGCGGGCCCCGCGCCCCGGTGCCGAACGCCCCGCTTTGAGCCTCGAAACCGCTGACGGCCGCCACGCCTCGCCCAACCCGCCCCGCTCAACCTCGCTCAACCCCGCTCCGCCCCGCTTCCGCCCCCCACCCGCCCCCGACCCCGCCGCTCGCCCCGCTCAGCGCCCCGCCCCGGCCCCCGCCCCCGCCCCGCCCCACCCCGCTCGCCCGCGCCCGCCCTGCCCGCCTCGCCCCGCCCCGCTCCACGTATTCCTGCGCCACACTCACGCTTCGCTCTCAACTCCCGTCTCGTTTCGGCTGCGTCCGCCCCACTCTGCCCCGCTCCGCCCAACGCGCTCGTATCCGGCAAGCCCGCTCGCGCCACGGCCTCGCACCGCCACGTCCTACCTTCCGCCCCGCCCCGCCCAGCTCCGCCACGCCCCGATCCGCCACGTCTCACATCACGCCCCGCTCCACCACAGCTCATCCCGCTACTCCTCGCCACCCCAGTTCTCCCCACCTACTGCTATTCGCGCTGCATCTCCCTTCTTCTCCGCTATCCGCCCTGTCCCGCCTCGCTTCAATCCCCTCTCCGTCCCAGCTCGATCCGCTTTACCCCAACCCGTTCTATATATCCTCACCTCCACGCCCCGAGCTGCACCACCCCTCCCCGCTACGATCCACCTCACCCTCTCCTCCACGCCTCGCTCCGCTTCGTCGCCTACTCCATCCTCACTTCGCCTGGCGCTTCTCCGCCAGCGCTGCCCGCTCCGAATTACGTGGATCAAATTTGCCCAATGACCCGGGTCGTTAGAAACATGATGGGGCGGATTCTTATTTGAGGACTCACCTTCAGGATTCTAGGGAGTTAAAATACTGATTAGAGAGAGATATCAAGTAAATATTATTTTAAAGTTAAAATTGTGATTGTTTGTCGTGAAAATAATGTTAGATTATCTAATTTACTTTCTGAAGTATTGAAGTAAAAACACACCTAGTATTAATAGTTTGATTGAAGCAACATATATTTTTGATAGCGGATAGTAAAAGCAATCATGAGCTGATGGGTGGAAGAATAATATTCCTACAAGGCTAGGGATTTTCTTTTAGAAATGACTTATCACTTAAAAGACAGTAGAAAATGGTCTGATGGTCCCTTGATTTGAGCTCACGAATGTGTTCTCAAATTGAGAACCACTGGGTAACAAATTCCTGGGTACCTGTTCCCAAATTGAGAACCTTAAGGATTCTCATTTTAGAACCACTGGGTGGTAACATGTCTTGCCCTTGTTAGGCACTTTCAGGTGAATATTCTTGGATTTCTAAACAGTTGTCAAGGTCTTCCGACTTTCAGATTCCTTTTCAAATTATTATTCTTTCACGTTATCGGCAATTATACTCAAGATAGTTGTCATCTTCTCCGTAAATTTCCACATCGGCGATATTTTGCTAACCACACTACCCTTTCCGCTCACCTATTTTTTTTACTTCTTGGCAAATAAAGCAATCGATTTTTACATTAATGATTTCTTCTCTTGAAGTAGTTTTTTATGCTGTCATTATAGTCTTTCAGAAAATATTTTCGTGCCCTAAATACTTGCACTAATCGTCAGTTTCCACATCTACAATCTACAATCATCTCTTCGCTCAGATCACCACTTCCTTTGTGTTTTTCACCACCTTCACTTCCACCGTGCTTTCGCCTGTCCTACCTACTGGGCTCCTCCTGCGTTTGACTGCATCTGTAAAAAACGCGCGGTAATCTCGGCGCTTCAACAGCCTCGCGCGCCGGGCGCCCATAACGCTTGTTGGCCGACGCTCGCCCATGGACGCCCCGCCGCGCCACCCCCACC
>BOPP01000029.1:6498394-6532276 GCA_017312745.1 Gryllus bimaculatus
GATTAATTTATTTATTAATTTATTTACTTATTTAGTTATTTATTAATTTATGTTATTGTAGTTATTTATTTATTTATTATTTAAGTTTATTTTTTATTATTTATTTATTTCATTTATCTTATTATTATTTATTATTATATTTATTTAAGTTAGTTAGGTTAGTTAGTTAAGTTTAGTTAGATTAGTTTAGTGTAGTTAGTTAGTTAGTTAGTTAGTTAAGTTATGTTAGTTAGTTAGATTAGATTAGTTACGTTAGTTAGCTTAGTAGTCTTAGTTAGTTAGTTAGGTGTGTATTTGAAGTTAGTTAGTTAGTTAGTTAGTTATTAGATTAGTTAGTTAGTTAGTTAGTTAGTTAGTTAGTTAGTTAGTTAGTTAGTTAGTTAGTTAGTTAGTTAACGGCAAAAAGTTAAAAACTATGTGACCTACTAAGGGGAGAAGTGCAAGGTTTCTAGAGCTCTGGGATGTCTAACTTTACGCATAAACGTATTAAGTTCAATTATGAATACAGGTAGCAACCAGCGTTTTTGGCTAGAAAATGTTGTTTTTCATGAAAATGTTATATACTAAATCAATCGAAATAATTCCATAATGCCTTGCAAGAAAAGGTTTAACTCCTTTTTTTTATGATGTCATTCTCCTTAGCTAGTTGTCGGTATCTTTAGATTACCACAATACCATTACAACACTAACATATTTCCTTAAGTACTCTTGTATGTAGTAAAGCGTAAATATTTCCCATTACTACCGGTTTATTCCTGATTCCATAAAGAGTTGGATTTATTTTAGAATCCGCAAGGCTTGAACTATTGTTTTACTTGTCATGAATGTTCTTGTGAAATTAGTGATTCATGAAAATTGGTTATTGAATGCGTCATATGCGTGCCGTTTGTAGAACGTCATATTGCGACATTTTGTTTGCTACACAAACAAATGACCTCAATGTAGTCCTTATCTATTGACTTTTATCGGCCATATTTGCATTTTTGTCAAATGATCCTTCAATATATGTTTTTTTAAATGTGCAAAGAATTTCTGTCTAAACCTCTGAAAATTGTAAAAGCCCATTAGTGTGTGAGAAAATTCGGCTTACACCTCTGAACAACTGTGTATTGGATGAAGGTATGCATGTGTACAGTCGTATTTCTACGAAAATTACAATTAGACTTGATATGGTGTGTTGAGCTGCGAATACTGCTTAAGTATTAGGAGAGCTTTTGAAGAAATTGAGCCGAAGAACTGCTACACCACTTTCTGAGCTCTGGTCACGAGGGAAGATTCTGAAAACGACAAGTATTAAGACTGAAGTCGTAGGCATTCGCGGCCAGAATCGAGATCGCGGCTATCCGAATGACGCCGCGTTAAAGGCCATCCTAGAGCTGGTCTGCGTCAGGGCAGGGCGCAGACCAGCTCAGAGGAAGACCACGAGAAGATGGTCGAAACGATGGTTAACCCAGCCAACGCGGCGTCACCCGGTCAGCCAAGATCAATCATCAAGACTGTTAGCGCACACCTTGGGGTTTGGAATCTGCTTTCCACATTGAATATTGAAGAAACTGTCTGTTTTACCGATGTCGGGGTGAAAATAAATAGTTTTCTATTCTTATTGTATTTTGTTACTCTCGTCTGTACTGTCGCTGGTTCATGGAGAATCTACCGGCATGTAGCTTCGAAATGCGATACCAACTTTACGTGAGTAATTTAATTGTATGACTTAGTTTTCACACTAGCGAGGCTGATTTACAAGCACTGTGATCCCGTCGCGTCTTAGCGGGTAGAAGCTAGATTCTTTTAGAACTCTACACTATACAGCGTTGCTCATGCTCACTGGGCATCGGCTTCTGACGTGTGGCGCGCTCTCGCGGCCATACTTGAAGGCTATTTCCAGCAGATTCTTTATATACGTACGTCTTTTATTTCTGAAATGCAGTCAGCAGTTTTTCAGGAAAAAAATAACTATCTCGGTATGTTTGAAATGTATGCCCTTTGCTATTAATTCACCCCTAAGAATGGTTATTGTCGTTTATATTTGAAGTATGGTACCGACTTTGAAATAATTTTGTCGCCTATGTGCTAACATGGTAGGTATCGTATGTAAGATACTCTGTGTCTCTGCTGGGAATGAATTTACTCTTTGAGACTCACTCCACATCTCCACAGTTTTAATTTACATAAATTTGTGGTTTAATGTAGCTAATACTTATAAAATGTATTTTAATTATTGAAATACTCCTCTTTAACTACGGACTATCTTCTATAACATAATTTCCTCCATCCCTGCAAACGTATCGTGAAGTTTGGGAAACGTGAACAAGTCTAAAATATCTCAGATATTTAGCATTAGTATAGTTCTAAAAGATAAATATAAGTACTTAACACAAACATAAAAATATCTTAGTAGGGCAATGTAAAAACTTGAGGAAAACTTCCTACCCGAACAATATGTAAACATAAGCTGTAAAGTCGTAAAAGCTGGCCTGTAAAGTGAAGTTAATTAAACCACTGAAGATAGAAACTAGTTTTGTATACTACTACTTATTGTTTAAGGATATGCTGCTAAGAAAGATTTTTTTGGATAGGTCGCCTCCATACGCAACAAACTGAAAACTGAGTCGTTATTAAAAATATGATGCAATTGGTATCAAAACATCTGAAGTCATAGGCTTCCGCGGCCAGAGTCATGTGGGTGATCTGGGCTGTCCGGGTGAGGCCGCGTCGAAGGCTGTGTTGCCGACGTTTCGACCATCCTGTCGTGGTCTTCCTCAGAGCTGGTATGCTTTCTAAGGCTTGGCATACCAGCCCTGAGGAAGACCACGACAGGATGGTCGAAACGTCGGCAACACAGCCTTCGAGCGGCGTCACCCGGACAGCCCAGAACACCCATCATAACATCTGGATGTGCAATTCGGAATTTATCGTTGCACGTAATTCAATTTTACTGTTTCAATAAGGAGTTAGGTCGTCATGGAAATTGGCTTTGTAAAATACACCAACACTGAGCAGTCTTTTCAATATTGATTTTGCTTGGCGATTGAATTGATTTTGAATGGCGACTCGAGACAAAAAGTTGAATTTTTAGATTGCTTTGCGACTCTTCAAAATAAAATACAAATAGCATATTCGCTACTTTAAGTAAAACATTTATAAAAAATAAGATCTTGGAGATCTGATAAAACAAAGATGTAATTAAAAAATGTAATGATGTAAAAAGACATACACATTGAATTCCATGCGCAATATTCCCAAACGGCTTTAACAATATCGTAGGAACTGAATTGGATTCCTGCATGGAACGCAGCTACCAGTGGCATACATAGCCGAAAATTTCACATGGTAGCTCCTTCAAGATGTCCTTAAAATTGTTTCGAGATCCCATAGAGGACAGTGCACTCTACTTTGAGGACCTACCAATACGATCTGCGATTGATGTCCACGAATTACTTAAAATAAAGGCAATTTGAAATTAAGAGTCACTTCAATGTATTATTGAAGAAATTAATTTAGGTTCTACTATTCAATATAATAATTTTTAATAGGGGAATTTGATTTTCTCCCATCATATTTGACGGGTTATCTCTAGTTTCCTCATAATTTAATTGTAATATACTGATCTTCATATCGCTCAGTGCTGCACAATCAAAAACCAACAGTATTGAACAACCAGTGTTGAAAAGTAAGAGGACTTACCAATGATAATGATCTCAAAATGAGAAACATGAAGCAAAGAAAAGAAGAACCGATAAATTCTGGAAATCATTTCAAAATAACTGGTATCTGATGAGTAGAAAAAAGTAAAAGTTGAAAAGCACTCAAAGAAAAAGTGTTAGTATATTGTTTTGGCAAAAAATGAAGCGTGGTAACAAACGAAAAACAATAAGAGGAAACCGAGAGATAAAATTACTTCTCTTCCAATTTCGGGTTTGTTCGTCCTCAGATATTTTGGCACATGAGACGAAATTGTGAGTCTCGACGAATAAAGTGGTCGTTTTAAAAAGAAGGAAAGACAACCAGTTCTTCACAGCGAGGATGAATAAAGATGTACGAAAACTTCTCTCCTCCAAGAATATCTCACAGCGGTCATCGCCAGTGCGGGAACTTCAATGCAAAGTGCGTCATCGCTCGTATCATCCGCACTCCTCCCATGAATGAATTCCGTAGCAACGACCCTTACGTGGGACCGCGTGGGCGCCAACTGGTTGTCCTCCCCGGGAAGCCAGACGCCGTCTCCGCCCTACCGCAACATGGGCCGTTGCACCTCGGAGCCCCCCCCCCCATTCCACCCTCACCCAGAGGTGGAATAGGAAATTAGCAGACGTACCAGCTCTCGCTCGCAGATTAAAAGAAAAATAATATACACTTTTGGAAAGATATAAATGAATAGAGACGAGTAGAGTATTATAGTTAATTGTCGTATTATTTGAGTATTAGATTTGTGGAATGAACCAAGCGAGTTACATTTTCACATTGACTGTTGGTTGGTTTGTTCATTATTTTGATTAAATGATTGATTATTTTGGTTTCTGGAACTGCTGTGTAAATTAGTCGCGTAAGTATAGTGTATGTTTTATTACTAGATTTAGCGGTTTTTTCTCTCGGTGGATAGTGAGATCTGCGACGGCAACCTTCCCGATTTTCTGCATCCAGGTATTTCCCACCAGTAGGTCACCGCCTCCGGCGGGAAAAATTGTGTAGGATCATGAGGAAGGAGAGACAAGGAAGAGGAAGAAAAGATCGCTCGCGTTTCGTGGCCCATTTGTTAGGGCATTGCTTCGACATTATCTTGGTGTCGATTAAAGAATCCACAGAACACAATCAAAAATGCAATTAAAAAAAAATCGAAAACAAACATTCAAATCCTTTCTTTAAGGCTTTCCTCGAATAAAGTAAAGGATGTATTAATGGTACAGATCGCCTTTTTCGTTAAACTTTTAGAATATTCGAAATCTGCAAGTGTTAGAAATAGTACGAGAAAATATGTACTGTTATAGGTCTAAAAGTTTATTTGCATGTTGCATATTTTTCTAGCAAATAAATAAAACGTAATAAAGAGGAATGGTATTATAATAGTAATTATATAATTAATTACTAATATTGAGTTTATGTTTAATTATTTACATAATTGTCGCATGATTTGAAGAGCGTTTTTACCAAATTTCGTCCATCAATTCTCCATATTGTCAGCTTTAAAAATAGAATTCATCTAAATTTAGGAAACAAAACGTTTCATTACGTAGGATCACAGAGCCCCTTTCAAAATTTTCACGGGGGTCCCAGCTCCCTGCCCTCTCGGTACGCACGCCTATGTAACCAACATTTCCATTACTGACACAACCATTACCACTACCACTTCTTTCACCAACACTACCATTCTACTCTCCAACCAACATCGTTATCAACCACGACCATCGGTATGTCTGCTGCCGCGGCTACAACCATCACCATAACTCGCACCTGTCACCACCGCTGCCATTTATGCCCAGGGCATCCAACTCTGGCGACCGCCCAACGAGCCGCTTCGGAAGCAACCTAACAGGCGATTGCTCGAGAGCGGAAACCGCGTCGGAAATCGCGTGACAAACGACGCGACCGTTCCTGAATAATTTTCGAGCCCCCAAATATCATAACTTGTTAATTGCTTCGGTTGGATTTCGACGTCTCGCTGGTTTGAATATTCTAATTAGAGAAGCCGCACCTGCTTCCTCGGTGTGGGCGCAGCCCAAATTTACCTTGAACTTGAGTGCGCGCGCTATCTACGTCGCCATCGCGGCCATTGTCTAACCGCCCGATGCTACTCACGCCGTCTTTGTTGCTCTTCTTCTCTTCTCTCTCCTCTTCTTCCTCCCTCTTCTGCTCCGTCGCATATGAAGGCACCTGTCGTTATCGCCGCCTTCTTTCTCCTGCTAATTAAGGGACCTCCCCGTTCTAATCTCGCCTATCTCCAGACTACCCGTGTTCAGGTTTTAGGCCTTAATTGACACCGGGTTTTGCAGGAAGTAGCTTCTTTATGGCGATACGTGATAAGTGCGGCGCGTCCCGGGGGCGGGGACGTGGCGTGCGCCCGGCGCGGGGTCCCAGGCCGCGGGCGGCTCAGCGGGGAAGACGCGCGGGCGAGGGGCGAGGGTAGGCGAGTTGGTGGGCGGGTGGGCGAGCAGGTGGGTGAGCATGTGAGGTGATGGGTGGATGGGTGGGGGTAGGACGTGCAAGTGAGTCAGTGAATGGGTGGAAGGGTGAGCGGGTGGGCGAACAAGAGGGTGAGCATGTGAGGCGGTGGATGGATGGATGGATGGATGGATGGATGGAAGGACGGGCCAACTTGTGGGAAAGCATTTGAGGCTGTGAAAGAGAGAAAAAGAACGAATGAGCAAGTTGCATATTAGTGGGTGAATAGGTGGAGGGGTGGGCGGGCGAGCAAGTGGGTAAGCATGTGAGGTGATGGATGGATAGATGGATGGATGGATGGATGGATGGATGGATGGATGGATGGATGGATGGATGGATGGATGGATGGAAGGAAGGAAGGACGGGCCAACAAGCGCGAACGCATTTGTGGCGGTGAATGAGTGGAAAAAGAACGAATGAGCAAGTTGCTTGCATATGAGTCGATGAATGGGGTGAAGGAGCATGGGCGAGCGAGGAAGTGGGCGAGCATTTGAGGCGGTGTATAGATGGAGGAAGAACAGGCGAGCAAGTGGGTGGGTATGTCAGTCGGTGAATTGACGGGAGAGAAAGTGGGTGAGCATGTGAGACGGTGAATTGATGGAAGAACGGGCGAGTATGTCAGTCAGAGAATGGACGGAAGAGCGACGGACTAGCTAGTGGGTAAGCACGTGAGGCGGTGAATGAGCGAAAGATGAACGGGCGAGCAAGTGAGTACACATGTGAGTCCGTATATAGATGAAGAATGACAGATGGGCAAGTGAGTGAACATGTCAATCAGTGAATTGACGGAAGAATGATGGGGGAAAGAGGGCATTTGAGGCGGTGAACGAGTGAAAGATGGATATAAGAGCAAGTGAGTGAACATGTAACCCGGTGAATGGGTGGAAGAATGGCCAGTGCAGGAAATATGGCCAAGTAGCGGCTATTATGTTAGCTGAACCTATTTCCGACTGATTGTGCTAGCATGCAGTCTGGGAGAGAGTAAGAGGTGCGTTAATACCCTACCAGACTTGATGATTCCCGCATTCACACTGGAGCTTTTATTTTATCTAGAACGCGCTGAAGGCGCGCTCTACGTATAACTACTTGTAATACCTCAATCTATTATTTTAAACAAAGATTACAGACCATATTTTTGTAAGAATAGACTGAAAGATTGTAATTTATATTATATATTAGTACAGCCCTTGATCCATGGTAATGCTACAAGAAACAAGTTAATTTGGCAATGGTCCTAAAGCCTGCATGTGGGCTCATTACAATGTTTTTGTAAAATAACAACAAAATCTTTCTGAATCACTTTTTGTGACAGAGCCATTTCACCTTGAAGCAAAGGTGTTAAATGTCATCATGATACTGTTGATTTGGTCAAATGTTGTAATATATAAACAGCAGAATTTGAGGCGCTTGACGTGGCCGTATTACCTTATAATATCGCAAAATCTGCAACCGTCGGGACTGGAACGTAGGACCTCTTGATAAAACGCAACGGCGAGCGAGGTACGTGACACCTCAACGGGTGTCACGTTTGCATCAACGCGCGTGACGGATTCGGGAGGGAGCTTCCCCCTCTGAGCAACTACCGCTGGCTGCGCCAGACACGGAGGGGAATTAAAGCGGCGCTTCCGAAGGCAGGGCGGACGCTTCATTTCCGCTGTGCGGAGTTCAAGGGACTCGAGGCACGAGACTACGGCCGCCTCGGGTGGACGAGATTAATTCAATTTCGAGGGATCGTCGAGCTTTCGCTTTGCGCTTCCATCAGATTATTTTGATGAGGACGCTTCGACCAAGCGCGAGAAAAGTGTTTAAAGGAGTTTCAGATCGGTTTTTGGGCCTTGGGGACGTTAATAACGTGAAATGTACACCATTAGCTCAACTGAAACTTCGCTTAATAGTGGAAAAAAAAATACTTTGTGCACATGAATGTATTGTTAATATTATATAAGGTTCATTATAGAATCATTCTTATAATATAAATTTCTTTTAGTATCTTACTTTTTTGTCATATACATTTATTCGTGAAATTTTCTCATTATGAAATGACTTATAAATGTTTGAATATATTGGGACTAATTAATAATTTATAGGATAAAATGAGCCACATCTTAAATCCTAAAATGTGCTATTTGCCTAATTTTATTTAATGGACAATAACTGCTTGATATATTTGGGAGAATTATCCTCATGAACAGCTAACCTTATCTGCTTATCTATATAATACTATTGGTTGCGAATAGCACGAAATTAAGTTGCTTTAATACAGCATTCTTGATGTTGTCCTTTTTCGGAACACTTGGGGGAGAAAGCCATATTTACTGCTTTTTCAAAAGGAATCTCTGTTGATACGAGTATCTCGCAGTTGCATTCAAGTGTGGTTGGTGATGATGAGTTCAAATTTCATACATTATTTACATTTTATTTAAATATAAAAGTTCTTCTTCCGATTTTTTATATACAATTGCAGATAACACATAAATCACATGTATATGCCTTCTATATCTGAAAATTGCATAATCTGAATCAAGATAACAAGTTCATATTTGACGTTCTTGTTTCGGAATAGAAAAACAATATTTTTCCATTAAGGACGCACTCAGTTTAATTAGAGTTTGTCGTTGCATCAAAACATCTCTGTTTTTCACCAGTATCGATATCGAAACCGGTAATATGGCCAACCACGGATATTTCAATATTCACAACCAAAACCACGGATATTTCAATATTCGGGAGTCTCACAGCTTGACCTGCCTTGTGGCTGTACCACTCCCCCCCCCCTCCCGGTACAGCCACAAGGGAGGGGGGAGCGGTGCTTCGTTCGGCGCCCGCCAGAGACCGCCAGCGCATGGGACGCCTCTAATTAGCTTATTTACATATTTATTCAACGAATTACGCGCCGCGTTTATGTGATTTATCGAAAATTTATGTGTGAACGCGACGTGGACTCGAATGCTTGCGCGTAACTTCTCGAGTTAATTTCCTCTTCAGCCTCCGTCACACACGCATGATATATTGCATACAAATTACCGGCCGCATGCCTGCCTCAGATGCGCTATCAAGTCTTGTACGTATCACTAATTCTGAATGTAAATAGGAACATAGAAAAGGATTGGGAGGCTTTTATATAGACATTTTTCACAGCGGCAGATGCCTGGTGACGCTTCGATAGGGCAGGGGCGCTCCCCAGCTTGTTGCTTTAACGAGCGCATTGACGGCACTGGCTCCAAAGGACTCTCAAGACCTCTGAGGGGACCGGCCGCATCTGCTTCCGTTTAATGTCAATTTTTAATTATCTCTTTCGATCATTGATATAATTTTTAAAATAGGAAAGGTATTATTAAAATTTGAAAATATGAAATGCTAATTATTTTTTTAAGATAATGCTCAGTATAAACACTCTTTGAGATCAGTCGAATGTAAGCAGCGGTTGTAGAGACATGAATTTTCTTTGCCGCCCTGTATTGTGCGTACTCTCGGTTGTTAACTATTGAGATATACTGATGTTCTATCGACGAGTTTCGCAATTACCTTGTTTAAAATTTCAAACTCAAAAGCCTTGGGCTTTTTTTCATTAAAACTAGTACTTCTTTGTAGTATGGAGATATCTATTTCAGTGAGTATACAACTTCTGCAAATTATTTAATTTTCAAACGATTATTTTACTTGAAGTTTATGAGAATTTTAGAATTATATTATTAGAATATATTCCCGTCCCCCATGTCATGTTATCCGAAACAATCTAGGAATGGTAATGGTAAATCGTGTGATTTAATTTTTTTGCCAAAAATTCGCAATTTTTTCAAGGAGCAGTACATAACTTTCTCCCTACTCCGAGGGCGGTAGCGAGAAAGCAAAAAGCGATCAATCACCGTTCCCCTTTTTCTGCATTCCTAATACCCAATCGGAGACGAGGTTGACTGGGGCTGTGACGTAGAGGGGCGTCTGCGCACAGTGCCGTTACTGGATCTGCACCGCCGCGCGCCATCGCCCCTCGGAGCGTCCATCCGCCCTCGCCCTCTCGCCCACCGCCCACCGCCCACCGCCGCCCCGCGGGGCGCCTTCCGTTCCCACGCGCCGCGGGGCGGCCCTCCACACACCCGAATCACCAGAAAAGACAGAAATAACGTGGGATTGTGTCCAAGGGAAGTTTTCAGCGCTTTTTTTTTGTAGTAGTGGGTGTCCCGTTGAGGTTTGGGTGTTCACTCTGTTAAAAGTAGTTTAAGAGCAGCGCTTTTTTTTCTTTTCGGGAGGGTCCGCTGAATAAATTGTGGGCGTGCGACCGTCAGATGCAGTCGTGCATCGCGTCGCTGTCGAAATTGAATAAAAAGGCGACACGGCCAGCGCGCCGGTCGCGTCGAACCCACGCTCCGCTGGGAGTCGCCGGCGCCGCCCTGACGTCCGCTCCACCGCCCGCCCACTTCTTCACCCACCCACCAACTGCCCGACCACCGGTTGGGGTGACTCGGGCATCAGTTGATATCACTGCAGTGCCCGCGACTGTGAGGTCCTACAGCATGCACTACACTACCACATATGTCGGGAGACCGGTCGGGAGCTTACAGCTTGTCCCAGTTGGAGTGGTGCTCTGCTGGTGGGATATACTTGGCTGGGTGGGGAAAACTTCGCTAGCCGACGGTAGGTCAGCGTCGGATCTCGCCATCCAGCGGGGGAAGATGACCGTCAACTCCCGAGGAGAAACATGCTCTACACTTACGGGACTAACAACCATAGTAGTTGACGGGTCCGGAATAACTAACAATCAATAAATCAGTCGGGACGTCCTACGGTTCGAGCCCCGACGGTTGCTGGATTTTCGGCGCTGGCTAGGTGGAATTTTGCCTCTGGAAGAGCGGCCGGTTGCTCTAATCGGTAGTTATCAATGGTTTCTCCGATTAACACCAGACGAATGCCGAACCAGTTGAGAAAATATTTATCTTCCTCGCTTCGCTCTGTTCCCTAACAGCGCTGAGCCCTGAGCCACGAACTGCGCCCGATTGTTTCTTTCTTTCTTCTCACGCCTCACTTACACACACACACACACATATATGCACGACTCTACCACTACACTATGTTGGGAGACCAGTCAGGTGCTTAGAGCTTATCCTGGCTGGGGCGGTGCCCCACTAATGGGAAATAGCCACTTGGGAAAACATCTGCACGACGACGTGGAGGTCAGCGCCGGATATCACCTTCCGGCGGAGGATCACCGCCACCTCTCGCAATAAAAAAAACATGCACCACACTTACGGAATTAATACCTTAGCAGTTGCCTGGATTTACTAATCAACCGATCAATCCCACTGATCTACCCACCTGGCCTTTCTACGAACCACCCGACCCCTCCGTTCACGATAGATCCCTGTAATGTCAGACATTCTTTCGCTCTATCGAGGGTCGCCTCCACGATCATAGTGTTGTCGCTCAATCACCCACCCAACCACTTGACCTCATCCCATCATCACCACCCACCTTACCGAATCACCTCTCATCCGCCCGCTTCATTTCCCTCCCATTTGACCACTAACACTTCCGCATCACTACCTATTCTAGCGGCCAGCCTGCGTGTCACCACTATCCGCCTACACGCTCGCACAACCACCTGCGCACATTCCGTCACCGTTCCCTACCGGCTTTTCTCATTTGTGTTTGTACATACTCTTAAATCCATATCCTTTTTGGCTGGCGAAATATATGCCGATCTATGAGTTGAACTCCTACCCTGACATATATTTCCTTTTACAATTCAATATTGCTTACAATTAACATAAATTTTAGTAGTTCCTGACTAAATGACTGAAACAAATTATATTGCTTTTATTATTAATCTCCATCATTTCTATTTGAGAGGATTGGTTTGCACCTCCCCTCACGTTCACTGAGCCATCGCCAGTGACACCCCCAACTGCCACGGAGAGCCGGGTGGGGCTGCTTTCAGCGAAACGTATGAACGTTTTACGCATAATGTTACGGTGTGTTATATGACTGTAATTTACTCTTTTATGTCGTACATGTAATACAGTGCAGAGAAAAACAGTCTTTACCAGCTACCGTTTCCACCAAACACCCCCTCTGCCGTCGGACTACTTATTGTATTTAAAAGGGTGAAAACCAAATCGGTAAAAGTTATTTTTTATAAATTCTGAAGAAAACGTGTTTATTTTGTTTTATATTTCAGTGGAAATACAGTTTCCTGGGTTTAATGAACAATTAAACTGCCGTCGTTTTAATGATGAAACAATGCACCACGACTTTCCAGTGAAATTGACTGAAATAAACAGATTTCTCTTAATTTATAAATGTCACTTATACCGTTGTGGTTTTCACCCATTCATTTGAACCCACGTTTTACCGGCGTACGGCGCGTCGTCTTGTCGGTATCACAGGCGTTAAAAGCCAGGGAATGCCAGGCAAAAGCAAATCATGCAAAAGTTATAGAATTTGATATTCATGCAAAACTAAACGAATTAAAGATTATTTTGACAGTAAACGCAATTGTGAATGTGTGCGGCGCTGTTTAGTAAACCTCTGATTAAAGATATTTACACTGTAGTACTTTGTTGGATCGGAGAAGCGTATGGTAATAGAAGTGCATCTTCAGCTTTTGGTCCGCATGTTTTTGTGGTACGACCACATTACCCTTACAGTGCAGCAATAAAGATACTATTTGAATTTTACCAAACAATTTTGTCTTGTAACAAGAATGTAAATACAAACTTTCATGTCATAGTTGAGAGAAATGGAGCCATGAAAATATGCTGAAAGGTATTATTGTGCATCTATCAGTACAGCATTAAAATGTCAGAATATTTCAGTGAAGACATGTTTTGCAATCTTTATCTTATAGACTGGCATTTTATCTTACCTGACACGGGCGTGACTGCCCTAAACATAAATATTATTGTGAATGGTTCCATATCAACTTTTGCTTCTTCAAATTCGTCCGACTTCTGTATTTCACTCTCTTTTTCTTATTCGCAAGTCGTATCTTAGCAAATTAGAATTTAGGAAACTTTGTGACTCGTTAAATGTGTTGCGTCGATACGGATGGCCGAGATCGCAAAGGCAGTAGTGTCGTGGAGATGTAGGATCGAAGGACCGCGGGTTCGTCTCCGGCCTCGGGCATGGATGAATTTGTAATCGTCCCTTCACCCTTCATCATCCTATCATTTCATTAAAAGGATTAATAATTCCCTCCGCAAGCAGGAGCCCTTAATGAGATGTGCAGGTTGCTAATAAAAAACTCGTGTTGCTACAACGGTTCGGCGGCTAACTTTATATCCTACTGTCGTCTATCCCTTGTATGTAGTCCCTTCTATTTCCCTTTCAGGTGCCTCCCATCGAGCAAATCCACCGCTTTAGGTGTCTTCCGCCCCTGGTGCCGAAGCCATCCAATCGTGGCCCTCCGCTCCGGTGCCGGTGCCAGTCACCCGGCTCCTAATGGGTTACCCAACTCTAATTAGATCAGCGGCGGCAGGGGTGGGGGCGGGGCGGGTCAGCGGGCGCCGCTCCGGAAATGACCTCATCGCTCCGCTGCGCCGTCGCGCCCTCGCGGCGGGCGACCGGTGGCGCCTCCCGCTGCCGTCGGCCGAACAACTTCAGCTGACAGTTATCAGGCACATTATACCGTGCGTGGTCTGCAGCATTGGCACGACTGGAAAAATACGAATTTTGAGTTATGACACTCTGCTTAAAATATTTTGTAATTGTTGTTATTAACATAGCTCCTAAGAAGTATTTTAGTAACTCTTACCTCTTAATACACCAGTTACTAAGCGGGAGATCGAGGGAAAAATAGTTGTAGCTTTCCTTTAAAATCATACCAGTTTCTGTAGCTGCGTGACAAAGAAAAGTTAGGTAGGCGAATCTTGCGAGTTACAGTGAAGGGAATACATCATGTTCGGCACATATCGCTCTTACCCCCCAAGCCTGAGAATTATACTAGACCATGGCTCAGGGGACACTGTTCACTGGCCGGCAAAGTCGCACAATCGACCCCAAATGGCAAATACATCCATACATATTTATTATTAACATAGCTCCTAAGAAATCTTTCAGCAGTTTTTACCTCTTAATGCACCAGTTACTAATCGTGTAATACCTGTAATTCAACCACAACTAATACGTTAAACACGTTCATTTCGAAACTTCATTTTTCGACAACATTGCAGTCCATAAACGAAATAATAAAGAAATTGTAAACATTAAAATTTCAAACATTAAAATACATCTTTAACAAATTGTTTTTCGATCATTTCCATGGCAGGTAGTGAGTGTTGGAGCTGCCCCTAAAATTATAGAGATTTTTTGGGCTGTCTATTATAAAATTAAGTTAAAGTATTTGGTTTGTATGAACTTCTCTGGCTGCTAATTTGCGTTGAAAGCGCGACGGTAGCCCTAAAAACGTGTATAACAGCCAATTGTAATTTTGTATGTCTTTACTGTTTCATAAATCTAAGTTTGCTAAACGTGTCATAATTTTCGGAACTTTTACTTAAATATTTGTTACCTCTTGCGTGGGCGATATTCTCTATAGCCGCATAATAATATTTGTTCTTGATGTTATTAAAAATCTTCACACATTATATGACATCGAAAATTTGTACATTTATCTTAAGAGGTATAAAGAGTTGACGTTCCTAGATTTGAGTTTTTCGGACGGACAATTTGATTAGAGACGTCAAAATATCTCGAAAAAATAAGTAATGCAAAAAGATTTTGGGGTGAAATGTCAATAATTTCGTGGCAAACATACACCAATGCTTAAGTCAGTGTCACGTCGCCTGCAAGAAACTTGGGTGGAGAACAACTTGAAAATTTTTAATAATCTCCCAATAAATTGTTGAAAACACGAAGTTTCCGGCAAAAAAAGAAATATTTCTCTTAAACATTTTTTTGATTCATCGTAGATGACACTATAAAACACAAAACAAAGCCCCCGTAAAATTCATTCCTAACTGGCAATAAACAATACATTTCTTTTCAGACTCTTAACTCAATAGATGATCTGATTAATGGTTTCGTAATTGCGGTAAATTAAAATGTGAGAGCGTAATCTAACAAGCCTTCTAAATTAACATGCTAAATAGTGAAGCCAGTTTCTTCTACATTTGAATTTGCGATAAGAATGTAATGGAAGTAATACAATTATGTTATTTCGATCTTCGGTTTTTAGTGAACATTACTTTTTCAAAAATAACTCACAAAAAGTCGACTTTGAAATGGAGAACACTACAGAAGAGTTAAAAATTGACAGTTTGTTCTTTTTTTCATGATTAACAGCATTCTCAATGTTACCCTAGATAGATACAATATAAGAAATACAATTTATAATTTTATTGTGTGCGTCAGAATAATAATAATAATAATAATAATAATAATAATAATAATAATAATAATAATAATAATAAGTAATCACATAATACCATACGAGTTAATTTTAGACACATTTAAAGCCTTTTACTTGCTAAAATCCTTGGAGTGCATTTGAAAATATTACAAGAACATTTTTTAAAGTACAAAAAGATAGGCTTTTTTTTTAAAAAAAAGCATGCGCTGATTAGCGGATATCCGTACACTAGCCAAATGTGCCAAGTTGTGATTTTTTAATTCTTTTTCCGTTTCTTTGGTAGCGCATGAGAAAAACAATTTAAGGTTTGATATACGATCACCGTGCCATTTATAATCATTAATAAATGTCGTGTGTTTGAATGAATTGAAGTAATAAAATATATGAGTTGCCGAAAGGAGCAAAACAGTGTACTTGCTACTTGAAATGAATCAAGAGGAGCCCTCGGAGCCGACATACCTGCAGAGGGGAACTGTGCAACGATGCTCGAAACATTCATGATAAACGGCTTTCCGTTCTGTGATGCACCAAAAAGAAAGTTCACCCAAGTGCGAACGGCCCGGCCGTGCCGCCCAGCGGGGTTTTTGGGCGGGCGCCGCAGTGGCCCCGGCGCGGCAGGAGCATCTGTGCGCTCGGGCGCAACGACAAAAATCTTGACGATTCCGACGCGTCGAGGCGAGAAACGAAGGGGAAACAGCTATTTGTTTGAGAGGAGGAATGTCCTCTTCTTGCACGGCGAGAAATGCACTACGTGGCTCTCGAACTCTGCGACAGGGCTGCTTCGGCGAAATGTGAATCATGAACTGCCGTAATGTACTATCTAAAGCAAAGTCGCAACTACATACCTTGTTGAGCTTGATAACATATAAATTGAGACTCTGTCCGAAAGTATTTAAAAAAATTCTCAATGTAAAAATGAATTTCTTTGACTCGTATTTTTACAGGCGGATAATATTATTTTTTATTTACGTTATGAATTATACTTACGTGGAATAGCTCACCACGCGAGTTTTACAAGAGCTTACCCTCTTGCAGGAGGCCTTTGCCATGTATGGGACACATTAGCCTCATTTAATTAAAAAGACGTCATGGATGATATACGTTAAGTTTTGGAAATACTACAAAATAGTCATCTTTACGTTCTCGGAAGGTATATATTGCTGACATTTACTTGATTAACAAAATTATGAGTTTACTACTGGTTCAGTTCCATAAATGTTTCAACGTGCAACAAAAACATTTCAGTCATCGTAAAGGCAACAGGCGGAGATTGCTAACAAAATTGAAATAATTTACACTCCATGATAATACAAAATGAAGTTCAGACGCTGATCATAGAAAGTTCTGATTTTTCTCATTTAATCGAAGGAACCGTCGATTTGTATACAGAGTTGGAAAGAATAATTTAAACGTTAAAGGCAATGAGATTTCTTTGCAATTGTTTTTCCATATGTTCACTACACCATTAAATTATAAAGAAATTCTGTTGTCAAGTGTTAAAACCTCGTTATTAAAAAATTATCACATCTGAGAAGTCATTAACGTGTACTACGTCTGTTGCTGAGAATGTGAAAGTCAAACAAACACACGAAAGGACACTTCTTGGAACCCACGCTCCGCCGTCATCTGATAAAATGTAATTCGTCGTAAAAGTAGGAAGTCACGTTGTCAACGACTCGCCGGCGTAATTATAGAGGGAGTGCGGTCTTGGCTTCTGCCTTTACTTCCTCTAGCTATTGGTTACTATCCGCTGCCATCTGCTACCCTCTGTGAACGTTTGTCGACCATCCCCTTCGTACTCTGGGGGCACCTCCATCTCCTATTTGTTTCATTCCTAACAATGCACCACTTACCTTTTTTCACGACCTCTTCAGCCATGAAAATAATCTTCACTTCCATTCCTTCAGGCGACATCTGACCGGTTGGAAGGCCGATGTTCATGTCGGTCTAGGGTCGAGATTCAATGAAAGCCAATTTTCATCCTACCCATCACATCCTAACTCAAATTTTTACTTCCTTTCTTTAACATGAAACCGTGCCGAATCTTCTACGAGTGATGCAGCATACATGCGATATGATTTTTAATAATTCAAATTAATTACAATAAGTTTCATAAAATCTCAACTAATTACAAACATTCGTTTAATAACAGAACAATCATCGTTGTTTTCGACACTTCAACCAACATTTTGTCCGGTCGCACACGCGTCGCTTGGGCGCAGTGTCAGACTGCTCGTCGCTGCTGTACTGCTGCGCCATTACCTTGGCAACCGCTCCTCCCATTAAGGATTCTGTTCATCAGCCCGCAAGGCGCTCGCTTCCGCCAGGAGCAGGAAGTGAGTGTGTGTGCGAATAATGAGCGCCTCCGCACGTCGCTCCGCGGACCGCGAGCTTTTCATGAGATGTGCGCAGTGCGTGTGCAGCGTTCGTGCGCAATTAAAGAAGCCGCGAGAGGGCGACGGTGGCGGTGGGTCGAGCAAAGAAAGGGGTGGAGGCAATAATGGTCGTAAATGCTGGTGGTGATGGAAGTTTTGGTGGTGGAAGAAGCGAACGGTGTGGGGACAATGGTGGTAGTAACTGTTGTTGGTGGAGATGGTTGTTAGTGGCAGATAAATTGTTATTATAGTGGAAATAGATAAAGGTATCTGGGCAATGGGCAATGATAGTTATAATTGTTGATGGTGATGGTCGTTAGTGGGGGAGGTTATGGTTATAGCGAAAAAAGGAGGGCAATAGGCAAAAGGGAAATGACATTTGTAATTGTTAGTGGTGCTGGTTGCTAGATGCGGAGGTTATGGTGATGGAAGTAGCAGAAAAAGGTGTGAGGCAATGGACGTTGGTGGTTCTAATTGTTGGGGGTGATGGTTGCTAGATGCGGAGGTTATGGTAATGAAAGTAGCAGAGAAAGGTGTGGGGCAATGGACAATGATGTTTGTCATTGTTGGAGGTGAAGGATCCTAGCCGGAGTTTATGGTAGTGGAAATAGCCGAGAAAAGGGACGATGGTGGTTGTCATTGTTGGTGCGATGGTTGGTGGTGGCGGTGTTACTAGCGTTAGTCCCGACAGATACCGCAGCTGCAACGACTTGTTTGTCGGCGTCGGTGCCCATTTTGGCATTGGGGGGTGGGGTGACGCTGACGAGGGCGGGGGTGGCGTGATGGCGGAGGTTTAAAGCGAGAAGTCCCAGAGAGGAAGTCACAAATTCCCGCGACAATTAGTTCTCACTGAAGCGCTGAGCAGCAAAAAGTTGGAAACGCGATCGGCCGGTAAGCAGACACTTTCGACGATCAGGTGAATAGTGAAATGCAAGTGTTTGTAGGAAAGCAGTTGTCGCACAGAAAATTTACTTTTTGTGTGTTCGTATTTCGCATTTTGAGTCGATTGCTCGACTTTGCCGGCTAGTTAACGGTGGCCCCCATACCTAGGCCTACTTTCATTCCCAGGTTTGAGGAGTGAGGTACGTGGCGAACATGTAATCCCTTCACCGTAACTAGCAAAATTCGCCTGCCTGCGCTTTTCTTTGTCTCAGAGCTACAGAAACTGTGTCGATTTTAAAGAAAAGTTACAAATCTATTTTTCCCCGACCGGGAATCGAATTCGGGATCGCACAGAGTAAGATAGTACGCTGCCTAATAGCTACATTAGAGCTAATATACCTTTTAACATACACTAATATTAACTTAACATGAAACCCTCTTGGGTGGCCCGTTGTGTGCTCGCTTTAAACGGCGCAACCCCGGGTTCGATACCCGGCCGAGGCAAATTATAATCGTGCGCTTTCCGTTCAAATGTCCCAGTGACTACGTTGCTGCGTGACGACGAGAAAGCCTGCCCTATTGTGAAGAAGAGCAGTATATATGGTGGAAGTATGTCATCGTGCTAACCACACGAACCCCTTATCCCACAGCCGAGAGGCTGAATCACCGCTGTTCGGCCAAGGCCCGAAACGGGCTGTCGAGCCAAGAACAGGACATTATTATTATTATTATTATTATTATTATTATTATTATTATTATTATTATTATTATTATTATTACTATTACTATTATTATTATTATTACTACTACTACTACTATTATTATTATTATTATTATTATTATTAAGAATAATAAGATAACTCGCGTAGTTATTGAGTGTTGACTTCAATTTTCTAAAATGAATAGAACTGAGAAAATAATGCTCCCACGTAGCGTGGAAGTGTTTTGTAGTTAATGTACGAACAGTATCGTATCTCGTATCTGTAGAATTCTATTGTCCCTTACTTAATACTTACACTTTAAATTACTTGATATATTTAGTATAATACATTCACATGTTTGGTATAATTATCAAGGATTCCACCCGTTGTGAAATGCTTCTCTCACGGTTATTTGCACTCTGGAAGAAAATTACTCAATTATCACCGTACTTGAAAATTCAAGCAGCATAGTATTCTAAATCTCCGACTTTGTTAAACGCATCGCTCGACATAAACGGCTCTCTGGACAGTCTCGCCAAAACCAGGATGATCCCTTCTCATCGTTATTTTATGGCCCATTTTGAGTTGATTAAGTAGTAATTAATGTGGCTACGTGCCTTTATTCAGGAGAACAGATTAGCAGTATTGAAAGAAAAGTGAGTTGTTAAGCTCGTGAAGGACCGTTAATTGTACTTCCGTAATCCGCGATTAGTTCAGCAGCTCCGAATCATTAGTCGACCGCCCCCCGCCCCCCCGAGACGTTGATCATTGGCTCAATTATGCAGCCCACGGAGACGCGACCGCGTTCTGAGGAGTTAACGTCGTGGAACACACGTACGACGCTCTGTGATTGAGTGGACATTGCTTCCTGTTCGAACCTGTTATTCTCCGAGTCGGCGGTGGAATATAGCGCATGTGAAATTACACTTGGTCCTTTCGAAAGAGTTCCTCTCTTAATTAAGATGTTTTTGCGTAAAGCTGCGTTTTGCGAGTTGAGGTTCCTCAGGGTTTGATAACTAGTGTCATGAAATATGTATAGATGATAGAAATCATGATGTGTTTCAATAACCACAAAATACTAAATAGGTAGGATTGAAGGATTGCAATTATAATGTGTATTTTTAATTAATGCAGTGTAATTATAATTTAGAGATTACTTATTATTCTTCGCAAGGTTGAATCAAAACCTTTGGATTCTACGTGGAAATGAAAAAAAACACATCTAATTCGGTACTCGTTATTTTCAAAGAATTTTTCTTGGTTTACTTTGGATCAAAATTAATTCCCGAATTGTAAGTGAAGAACTGGCAGAAGATTAACAGTTCTTCTTCTTCTTCAGTCTCCTTGTTTTCCTAAATCCTCAATTGCCAATCTAAGAATTAATAATGTCATATCTACTCTCCACCTGCCCCTCATGGATCGATATAGGAAATAACATGACGCCGTTACATCTATCAGTCATTCTGTCTTAGGCGTAAAGATATATCATCACTTTAACTAGGCAGAACAACTTCCGTTGCTTTGACTGACAACTGGTTCCATGACCAGTGCCCATATAGGGTCCTATTTTAATGAAGTTCATCAGTCCTTCTAATGCATATTATGCAAATCTGCGTAGAGTCGACTTTCTTTATCATCACCGTTCCTCGTTATCCTGTTCCACTGCTTCCGGATTGTCCATTGGATGTTCAATGACTCACTAGCAGAATAATTAAAACGGCATATTTATCCTTATTAGCAATAAGACCTCTAATAAATAAAAATACGTCCCTCATTATCCAAGCAGACCTAAGTAGCTATCAAGTGACATATATCTACGAAGTCAATTTACTGAGCGAAAGGAAGGAAAAGAGACTTAGCAGATTGAAATAAACATTACATAATGGAAGAATAAGAGTTTCATTGAAACGTGCAAGGGAACAAATGTTTATAAAGATTCCGCAGTATCACTGTGATTCATTTAACATACGACTCATATGTGCCCACTGCGCAGACTCGTTTCATGTCAGTGTTTCGGCGAGAATAGAAGATCCCAAGTCCGAAACGAGTCTTCTGCACCTTCCACCAATTTACACATCTTCATCCTGCCTGCCTTTCACACAGGCTGCGTACTGTATTTGTTCGCAGGTGCGGGACACTGACGTCAATCACGGGAAGTTGCAAATTTGCAAAACGCTAAAGACTTTCGCAGACATTGGAGAAACTATTTTGGTTCGTTAAATGAAACACGTGTTGAAATGCGATCTTTTGAAATTTACACAAATTATATTATACCGATTGAAGACTGAAAAAATTGTAATTTTTCTCGAATCCGAAGCTTGAAGGTTTTTTAGTCCCTCTTTATCCCCTTTACCTCGAACTTCCTGGTTTGATAAAACACTCGTAAATCCCAAACTGGAGTGCCATTATAATCCCATTATTTCTTTTCTTTACATTATTCTCTTATCTATATTACTACTTTCCAATGCATCCAGAATTTAAAAACATTTTGCCTGAACGATTCAATAGTGGGTTCATTCACCAAATTTTTCAGTGTTGATTAAAGTAATATTTAGGCAAGATTCCAGTATCTATAAATTTCCGGTAGAAAGAAATTTACTAATAATTTAACCACAACAAGAAACTACTCGTTTTTCCAAACATTGTACATGGCATTTTTAAAGAGCTGATGTATTACAACACATTTTGTCTAAATTATTTTTTTAACATCCCCCCGAATTATTAAACAATAATTGAAGAAAAAGTTAAGTTTTAGAACTACTCTAATTGCTGCATATATTTATGAGAATATTACATACAGTTTTTGCTACAGTAGTTTTCGAATATATTCAGGATTTGAAGTGTTCGTAGCACGAGAAAACATATGTTTAATGTTTCCTATAATTTTCTGTTCATCCCAGGGAAACACAAATGACCTCTCACTTTTTTTGAAGAACTCGTTCAACAATCTCTATGTTGCTCCAGATGCAAGGTTGTTCCCTTCAATGACAGAGAATACAGTATGTTTCCGACGTGTTAATGGGCACTGTGTACTTGAGTTACCCGAGCCCCGAGGCTGAATAAGATATAACACCGGAGGCGGAGCTTTACTGTGTCACTACCCTGAAGAAGCCTGCGACATGACAGGCGAAACGTCGGCCTATCTGCCAACGACGCGGCGTCACTCGGACAGCCTAGAAGCCATGAACTCGAGCCGCGGAAGCCTACGTGTGTGTGTTTATGGGCAGGCTGTCCGGGTATTCGTGAAGCGATTACGCATAGGGACGGCTCCGAATTGTTTTGTAAACATTCGAAAAGCGTTGAAAGAAGAGACTATTATTTAGGGTTAAGAAATTTAAGATGGGTCAAGTTAGTATTAGAAGTCCTAAACGATGAAAGAGTAAACATCTACTTGGACAAAGTATAAAAAAAAGACCCTGCGTACAAAAACTGTACGAAAAACAGAAACAGTCCACCCGGGGCTGGGGACCTCCCCCGCCAATTGTTATGTGATGACCAATGATGAATTCCATCTTTGCAATCTAATGAAGGATTTTCCTGTTGTCAAGGTATTCACTAACATCCAATGGTATTTAATTTCTTTGCTGGTACCTCAGGGCTTCAACAGATAGCTCAAGGCATGAACTGATTGCACTGCTGTACCTCTGCTCCGGTGGTACATCCGTCTGTGGTCGATTTTCGACACCAGTCATATAGATTTGTCCAATTCAGCCACTGGTTGGAGGAGAATTCTCTCAGACGGCTGTTCTTTTCGATCGTTTTCTGTGATTGCTCCGAACTACATAAGGCGAATGCCGTAGTGGAACCGGTGTAGGTTTTGGTCCTTGAGCGATCTACTCTTTTCACTCTCTACTCTAAAAACTGCCATCTTCCGAGATACAATATCTTCTACATCTGTAAATCCAAAGACCTTAGCAGATGTCGCTCTCGGAAAAACCTATCAATCAATCAATTCCTTCGTAAGTAGTATAATATTATTTATTAAGATTTTCACCTACTTCCTCCCGTCGCTGTGGATTCTCATTCACGACTTGGTCCCACGCACGAGGGGCCTTGGGGCGATGAATGGCCCCGGTCGCTTATTAGCACGATGCGTGGCCTCGGCGCACACCGGCCCTCCCCGGCGCCAGACGCCGCCGTCCGCGACGTCCACACCGCTCGGCGCGCCTCCACCGTCGCCGCCACCGCCCCGCGCCGCCGCCCGCGCCCGCCGGCGCCGCCCGCCGCCGCCGGCCGCCGTCCACCGCCGCCGCGCCGCCGCCGCCGCCCGCCGCCGCCGCCGCCGCCGCCGCCGCCGCCGCCGCCGCCCCGCCGCCGCCGCCGCCACCGCCCACCGCACCGCCACCGCCACCGCCACCGCCACCGCCACCACCGCGGCCGCCGCCGCCACCACCGCTCCCCGCCCGCCGTTCCACCGCCCCCAACCGCCGCTGCCACTGCCCGCCGCCGCCACTGTCCGCCGCCGGCGCCACCCGCCGCCGTCGCGGCGCACCTCTCCACATCGCCCACGCTGTGTGAAATTTACGTTTGTAATGTAGAAGACGTTCATTTGTACCAGTTCGGAAATGAGGCAGGCTGTTCACTAAAATAACACTGGAGTACAAAGAAGCAAAGCTTCGAAGACTAAAAAGAATTTATTCGAAATTTCAAAAGAAGTAATGCGTGAATGTTCATAAGGATTGTTGGTTCCTTGTATAAAGAAGATGGAGAAGGAGAATGTTGCTGCCAGTAATATACATTTGAGAGAAATGAGTTATCTTACATCCATCGGGCTTTATTTCATAAACGCTTTCATTCAGGCTTTGTTCTTCTATTATGAGTATAGCCTGTGAATGTACATTCTCTATTTAAAATAATATATATTATTATATATAGAATTATATATCTTAATTTCGGAAGTAACTTTATCTGTTTTTGAATGGATATTTTAAAAATACAAATGAATGATTTCTGAATATCTACTCTGATCAGCCGTAAGATCTTAACATGTTTAATGTGAACTTAACCGAATTATCTGTCTAGTATTTTTAAAACTCGGTAACTTTTTAAACCTTTCTCAAATTAAAATATTACGAAGAAACTGTTTAAATGAACATTGACATAAAATTATAGCTTCTACCTGATAAGGTTATGACTTCAGACCGGCGTATTGTTGAAATTTTATATCTTATAAAATGAATATTATTATGTAGTTCCTTTACCATAGACATATTTTAAATAGTTTGTTGTAAAGCGAAGAATAAACACCCATAAAACCTTGCTGACGTGCATTTCACAAGCGAAAAAGTAAACTATAATTTTTCAAATTAAACTTGCAAGGACCCGGGCGTTACTTTTCCACTGCCACAACATTCCTAGTTGCTTCTCCCTTGTAAGCAAGCTGCTTATGAAAATGACCGTAATAAAAGCTGCGGTGATGTCTGCGATGATAATGGCCGCGCACACTCTCCCATGACCGACGGTACTCCGCAGCGCGCGCGCTCTCGCGCCGTCGCGACGCCCGGCCACGCGTCGGGCGCCGCGCCGGAGAGCGCGTACTCAAGTGCCGGGGGGAGGGGAGGGGGGAGGGGCGGTATGAATGAACGCGCGCGGGTGAACGGCCTTGCGCTCGGCGTGAACGCATGAATGGCTGGTGCCCGGCGCGGCTCTGGGCGGGCGGGACGCGACGGTTGAAGTGGATGGAGCTGGTGATGGTGGTGATGGACAGGGTAACGGAGGTGAGAAGAGAGTGCTGATGGTACTTCTGTTGGTGATGGTGGTGGTGGTGGTGATGATGGTAGTCGTGGTTATTATTGGTTGTGTATGTAGTGATAGTTGGTGGTGGTAAGTGGTGATGGTTTGTGGCGACAATCTATACGTCGGCTTGTGAGGGATTTTCCCCTCCTGATATCTGCCCCCAGGAGGGCACACCGTTCCAACCGGGACACGCTCTAAGTTCGCAATTGGTATCCCTTTATATTTGGTAGTACAGTGCGTGTAAGTGTAAGTGTGTGTAGGTAAAGGGTGAAACAGGACGAGGAAGAGGAAGCAAAGATCGCGCGCGGCCCGTGGCCCGTTTGCTAGGGAACTGCTCCGGCATTCATTTGGTGCTAATCGGAGAAACCACGGAATACTACCAATAAGAGCAGATGGCCGATAGAATTCTCCTCCAGACATCGGTTGAACTCGGTAACTGCAAAGCTAATGACGAAAATGCGCCATCAACGGGAGTCGAACCCTAGGACCTCCGGGACAGACTCGCTGCAGAGAAGCGGCAAGGTTTGCTCTGAGATAAATTCAACCGGTGTGATGGTTTGAGGTGGTATGATTGGAGTTGGATGGGTAGAGATGGATAGTTCGTGGAGGCGCGCGAGGACAAGTTTGGGAAAACGGTAGAGGCGCTGGTGCTGAAAGCAGCGCCGGAGGTAACGGAGGAGTAGACGGCGGAGACGGACTCAGCCAAGGAGACGGAAAAGATGAAAACGGCGGCGAAGGCGGCGCTGGCGGGAGCGGAGAAGGCAGACACGGCGGAGTTGCCAGAGGCAGCTCCGAGGGACCATTTATCTAATTCCAGACTGATTGCGTATCGACAAATTGTGGGAAAGTTTGAGATCAACATTTGGTCCATATTTACCGATTCATTATCGTCATCATATCCGTCATCATTTAATCATTTGTATATCATTCTAGTTTGAAACTGTATGTTACTTTTCAAGTAAAATAGATAGGGAATAGTATTTGCAAATTTTACCGTCAGAGATGTGTTTGATCGTTCACATTGCTGTATTTTCTTATTACATAGTTAATTCCAACTACCATCGAATCTTTATTGCGAGTCTGGATATTATTGTTCATCTTCTCTACACAAGGGTTTCTTTCCTTTAAATTTATATTTCCGCCAACCTTCCTTTCCTCATATTTTACGTACGAAATTGTTTTACTCCTGCATCATTTATCGATCGTTGGCACCATCTGCCCTCCTTGTTATCGCCCTCATTTTACGTTCCTACAATTAATTTTTGAGTGTATTAACATCTATATGTCATGTGTAATGGACTAAGAATTAGTTTTCAAGTGTTTCTCATTTGGTTGTGACGAACATCACTTTTCCTGCTTTATAATTATTACATATTATGCTGTGTTTTGTCATATGTGAATATGTGGCATATTTCATAGCAGTTTCATATGTATGTATATGTTGTTGTTGTTATTATTATTATTATTATTATTATTATTATTATTATTATTATTATTATTCAAGTCTCTCGCTTAGCGAGGTGTCCTACAGCAGACACCGGGACCTTCGGAGAACCAAGGTGCCTGCTTCGCTTGCAAACTCGGGCGGTCAGAATTCAACGTGAAGTTATATCAATAAGACTTCCGCGCGATACATGCAGTACTCAGCAAAACACAGCCTTTTGCATTGACTGGATGGGCCAGTTGTTAACGCCAAGCCTTGCAGACGATTAAATTAGTTCTTCAGAGACAGTCATTTGCAGAAATGACCACAGGGACTTCTTGAATAGTTACTAACCGCCACATGTCACACAGTTCAATAGCCAAGGCCTGATATTTTTGCCTCTTCTTTGGAATAGAGGCAACTATATTTCGGTCTATTATTATTATTATTATTATTATTATTATTATTATTATTATTATTATTATTATTATTACATTTTCATCAAGAGCTATTATCAGTATTATGCAGCCACCTGCTCGTAAGTACTCGCGCACCGCCACACGCGCCTCCGTTGAGGCGCCAACCGCGCGGCGCCCTCCTCCGTCTGCCCGGCCACTTGTCACCTCGGGAGCGCCGGGCGCCGCGCCGCTCCTCCTCCTCCTCCTCCTCTCCTCCTCGTGGCGGCGCCGGAGGTCGCGCGCCCGGCGGCGAATTATCGTTCTAATTGCGTGCTAATTGGCGCCGCGCAAGGTCGTCGCCGCCGCCGCCGCCGCGCCGCTCTGGGAACGGCGCTGCGCGGCCCGGCCCAGCACTGGTGGGCGCGCTCACTCGCCGAAAAATGGGCCAAAAGCGCGTTTCCCTGCACACTGTCGAAAGTAACATGATAGTTAATGTAGATTAATGTATTATTGTACATGAAATTTAATGTACCTTGTACATTAAAGTATAATAATGTATTTACACATGGAATTCAATGCTTAAATCAAAATCAATTTATATTTAATGTAGAAGTTCTCCCGTTTTACCTGCCTCTCAACGTGCATGTCATGTACTATTCACAATTAGCAGTCCATCAAGATTATCTATCCGTCCATCCGTCCATGCATCCATCCATCCGCGCATGCATCGATCCATCCGCCCATCCATCCATTCATCCATCCATTCATTCGACCATCCGTTCATTCATTCATTCATTCATTCATTCATCCATTTCAAATATGGCCCAACAAGCTTTGATTATTACATCCTAATGAACATCTGAACATTAAAATTAATATGCGTTCATAATTAATTCTTTAATGTACATTTACATCAAAGTATTGCCGAAATTTTCGACAGTGTAATCGTTTGCAATGGCTGTAAAGAGTGCGAATGGTTGCTTCTTACATTCTCGTACGGAGATTTATGTTTCATTCACCAGAATATAAAAGTCTCCAGAATAATTTGGATATTCGAGGTGCCCAATAATGGAATCACCATCAACAACTCAGTTGGATATTTGAGATTCATATCTGGTACAATTCCTTCGAAATACTTCAAAATTCTATTACTTTGGAAGATTTGTGTACTTACGTCGTTTACTGACTATCTTCCTGGTCTTATTCAACAATGTAACTCCAGAAGCTCAAGAAGCGACAAATATGAACATCTTAGACAAATTATTTTCCTGTAAATGCAATTTGCAGTGCACTAACTTTCTTGTGTGCCTAGCGAACGGTACTGACAGGTCTATCGACTACACAGTTTTGGAACATACAGGAGTATGTTGCATTTTTAATACTGTGCCGTAAACAGTTTTTGTTATTTTCAGTCGTATTCCATTACGTTGGGCGGTGGAAACTTATTAACGTTGACGTAGTTTTGAGGATATTGAGCGTATGAAACGTCGCGACAACTACGGTCTCCCTGCTGGATGGCGAGATCCGGCGCTGAACTACCCGTCAGCTTGTGGGTTTTCCACGACCGGCTTTCTCCCACAAGCATGGGACCGCCCAACCCTGGACAATCTCTCAGCTCCCGACTGGTGTCCCAGAGTGTGGTAGTGTATTGCATGTAAGTGTAAGTGTCGGGTGAAGTAACGGGTGAGAAGAGGACAAGTAAGAGGAAGGAAATATCGCAGGCGGTCTTTGGCCCGTTTATTACGGAGCTGCTCCAACATTCGCCTGGTGTTGTTCGGGGAAACCACGGAAAACTACCGATCAGAGCTGTTGTCTTCTAGAATGCTCGGGTGTTGAAAATCCTTCTACCGTTGTGTCTAGAAACATTAGAACCTCCCGGTCAAAGTCACTGCATCAGTTGATGCCGAGAGCCACTTAAGCCGGTTTCTCCCTTAGAAGTGAAAGAAACGTCGATCGATAGTTCGACCCTTTGTGCGCCGTGGCGCCCGGCGTCTAGTTGCCCCGTCCCCTAGCATGCCCGCCCGCTTGCCCGCCCGCTTGCCCGCCCGCTTTGCCCGCCCGCTTGCCCGCTCGCTGCCCCCGCTTTGGGCCCGCTCCGCGCGCTGTGGCCGCGCGCTTGGCCGGCGCCTTGGCCCAAGCGCCGCTTGGCCCGGCGGCACCGCCCTTGGCCCGCCCGCTTGGCCCGCCCGACTTGGCCCGCCCGCTTGCCCGCCCTGCTTGCCCGCCCGCTGCCGCTCCGCTTGCCGCCCGCTTGGCCCGCGCGCTTGGCCGCCGTTGCCGCGCGCTTGGCGCCGCGCGCCTTGGCCCGGCGCGCCTTGACGCCGCTGCCCGCCCGCTTGCCCCCCGCTTGCCCGCCCCGCTTTGCCCGGCCCGCTTGCCCCCCCGCTTGCCCGCCCGCTTTGCCCGTCCCGCTTGCCGCCCCTGCCCCGCTTGCCCCGCTCCGCACCTTGCCCGCCCGCTTGCCCGCCCGCTTGCCCCGCTCGCTTGCCCCGCCCGCTTCCGCCCGCTCCCGCCTTGCCCCCCGTGCGCCGCTTGCCCCCCGGCTTGCGCCGCCCAGCCGCATGCCCGCCCGCATGCGCGTTGCCCGCGCTTGCCCGCCCGCTTGCCCGTCCCGCATTGCCGGCTCGCTGCCCGCCGCTTGCCCGCCCCCGCTTGCCCTGCCCGCTTGCCCGCCCGCTTGCCCGCCCGCTTGCCCGCCGCTTGCCCGCCCCGCTTAGCCCGCCCGCTTGCCCGCCCGACTGACCGCGCCGCTGTGCCGGCCCGCTTGCCCGCCCGTTGCCTGCCGCCCGTGCCCGCCTTGCAGTCCCAGTCACCCGCTTAGCCCCGCCCGCTTGCCCGCCGCCTAGCCCGCTTGCCCGGCCCGCTTGAGCACCGCCCGCTTGCCCGCCCAGCTTTGCCCGCCCGCTTGCCCGCCGCGGCTTTGCCCGCGCGCTTGCCCGCCCATTCGTCTGTTCACCCGCCTGTTGCTCGTTCGCCCGTTCGTCCATCTCGCCCGTTCGCAGTGCTGCCCCCTCGCAGCTTCTTAGCGCCGCCTCGCGAATGGGCGCCCTGCCCACCGCGTGATGGACGTGTGCGTGTTGGCCCAACTCTTTGGCTGGGAATCTTCGAGCAGATGCAGCATGCGTGCGAAGTTTGGAGCATACGTTTTAGTAATTAGGCAGTTTCGTTTGTTTGTTTTTTGCCGAATTTCAAATTTGCGTTTCCCGTCATCAATCGCGTTCAGTTTGGGAGTACGCTTAGGGATGTGCTTTAAATGCTGAATATTATGTGAAAAAGGAGCAAAACACTGGTAATAAAGAGATTGCATTTAAACTCTTTGATGGCTACTCTCATAATTTTAAAGTTGTCACAAATCATATTGTTATAAATTACCTATTATTGGTTTAAGTGTTTGGTTTTAATTCACTGTTTTTGTCACATATGCTTCAAATTACTTTTACAATTTACACAATTTTCATATAGCTGAAATCTACTTATAATAAAGTGATGCCTCTTATAAATTCATTGTCAAAATCGTAAATTGATTGTATAATTAACATGCTTGTTGCAAAACTCTATGAAGACAAGAAGAAAATATGGATGACATTATTATCACCCTTTTAGTGGAAATACCATTTCTCCCCGGAACGTACACTATGTAATCAAAAGTATCTGAACAGGTGGCTGAAAATGACTTATTAGTTCGTGGCTCCCTTCGTAATGCTGGATTTCAATAGGATGTTGGCCCACCCTTATCCTTGATGACAGCTTCCACTCATACTTTCAATCAGGTGCTGGAAGGTTTCTTTGGGAATGGCAGCCCATTCTTCACGGAGTGCTGCACTGAGAAGAGAGGTATCGATGTAGGTCGGTGAGGCCTGGCATGAAGACAGCGTTCCAAAGCATCCCAAAGGTGTTCGATAGGGTTCAGGTCAGAACTCTGTGCAGGGCAGTCCATTACAGGGTCCGATCAGGAACAACTTTATCATCAAAACTAATTATCTCAATCATGAATATTCAAAATAAATATAACATATTTGTAAATTTTCCGATATAATTACACGATTCTTTAAATAAATTATTGTTTAGTGCTGTATGTTAGTTTTGCCGATTTTTTTCTGTGCAAAGCATTCCAGTTCTCGGAACACTAATCGTCCGTCCAAATGAATCGCCTGTCCGTAGGAAATGAATTCGCCGACACCTGAGCTCGTGATTTACGAGCTTGTTTGGGAGACAGGGGTTGACTCGCGAGTTAACCTTTCAGCGTGTGCCCACTCTGTAATGGGCTTTTCTTTTTCGTTGTGTGTTGCAGCTCAGGGGACATTCTTGCAATTCCTCGTGAATGTCTGTCGAGTTTCTCGCAATGATGTGCGACACCGGTGCTTACGTGTTTTCAACGCGTCGTCCGTGGAAAAGCAAACAAGGTGGTGCGACGGACTTGCTGAAGATGTACCGGGTATGTCGCTGTAGCGTTTATGCACTTTCCTTGTAATCGTTATCCAGAAGCTCATGTTAAGATATTCTATGAAGTGGTCCGTTATGAGAATGAACATGAAATACTGACCAATCATGATGAGATGTATAATAAGCAATATTGTTATAGTACAAAATATGTCATGAAATTAATTGAAAATATTGACTTCGAATTATTTTTGATTGATCATCTTCACATTTGTATTTGTTCTTTACTACACTCCAAGTGCTAGTAATGGCTAGATACGAAAAGTCACATCGTTTTGGTCAGTGAGTTCGCATTGTTAATAATCTTTTTATTTATTTACATTCCTATTTTTTTTCAAAAAGGTAATTTAGTATCTTCAATTCACAAGTAAGTTCAGAACAAAGCTTCAGTGGTATTCTTACATCACCTTTCACAGCTATCAAGAACTTTTCACTTGAAAGTGTTTAGTGGCTTATCTAGGGAGTGGTACGTGTCATGTGCTCCACTCATTAAGCAGCGTCTTTCAACATTCTACATTTGCGAGAAAGGGGTGACAACCGTCTTCCATTGAAGTCAATGGTCCTCTCGTCCTTCTTTATATTTTAATTCCTCTCCCTTTAGTGAATTTTTTACATTTATTGTCATTTATTTTATCATATGACTAACATCTGCAACGTTGTATCGTTTGTTCTTTAATTTAGAATAGAAAACATGAATATCCTTTTTTTTCTGAACCTTGACACGCACGCATGATAATGTTTCTGTCTAGCGGATAAAATAAAAAAAGTTATGCTTGGGCTATCTTCATTTGTATTTTGTGAACATATCTTTTCACTTGAACCGCAAATGGAGAGAAGAAAGAAATAGTCCTGATGATGGTCTAAATTAAATATTTATAAAAAGAAATGTATTGATGTGTTTTTTTCTTATACAGTGCCCTACCGTTTACGTGTGTTGATTTTTTTTTATCGCCTCGTGTCCTCCCTTTTACAAGAACATTGTTGGCACCGATATTGAGAATCGTAAGGCGCTAGCGATAAACTGCTCTCTGAAGGCGGCAGTGCAGTGCCTCGCAGAAAGCAGTACTTGCGTTGCCAAGAGATGGCGCTGGCTGTCTTGTTGGTCGCGCAGCGCTTTCGCGATGAACGGAACTTCATTCTGCTTCTATGTACTCTTTTGGGCACGATACCTATAGTTCTCGCGGAAATACATAATCAGGAGCTGTTTTGCATTTTCTAATATTTTTTTGGTGAGACTTGCAATGCTCAATTCAATTTCAGTGGCAGATGATTAGTGACGAAAATGAGAAGTATGTAATTGTAATTAACGAACCTGGATACTTAATTAAAAGTCGGGAGGGTACAAATACTCTTTTTGTAGAAGTATATACAATAAAAGATGGATTAATGTGAATTGTGAAAATAAATATCCTAATTTTAATAGTTTTTGTAACATTACTATTTTCCTACTATGTTTAAAAGTAATAATCTAGACTCAAATAAGTAGAACTATTTTTGGAATTCGCCGTAGTAGTGCTGAAAATTGTATTAGATAAAAATTTACTCTGTTATTTTCCTTTTATCTACTTAATGGCTTGTTTAAATCAAAAAATTAAAGCTGATATAAAATAAAATAGGAAAGGGCGCTTCTTTCGTCTTACTATTAAGTTTTAAATGTTATTCTCTTCTGTACTCCTTTTAAAAGATCTGAGTTATCGCATTAATAAGTCATTCTGACGTAGTATTTCACCCGACAATAATGCATTAAATGTCCCTGACGACAACTGTATATGATCTTATCAAAGAGAGGGAAATGCTGTGGAATGTGAGAAATTTGCTATGAGATCAACTTGAATATCTTTTCTCTTCCTTGGGGGAATGTAGGAATCTTGTTAGAATGTTTATGGACGTAGTTTGGACCTATTTGGGAACAAGGAACATTATCATTGTCTGAGAAGCTATTTCTCTGACTAGTTCTAGAACACACGTTCTAACGAACAAAATAATGTGTATTGGAAGAATAAATTCTGTAACTCCCTTGGCGTAAACAGGGAACAATTTCTTATTTTCCTAACTTACAACAAAAAGAAAAATGATAATTATTACATTAGCATCGTTTAAACACTTTCCTCGTAACAAACAAAAAAAACCCATCAAATTTACATCTTATCCTTTTCAACATGTGTAAATCTTCAAATCCTTGTTTCGATAACTCCATTACAACGCGCGTCAAATTCTGGCCGTCAAGGCTTTCTAACTCGTCAAGCGTTGCCATTCACCTATTGATTTTTCATCCATTGAGGCCCCCGGGCGAGCTAAGTGAGATTAATGCCGCTACGTAGAGCGTCTGGTCTAAGCGTGTAAATTTCTTTCTCGAAAAAGTCTATAAAAAGGCTGCTCTTCGAAACGCGTCCATCGCTCAGGCCGGGGAGGCGGGGGCGAGGGGGGG
>BOPP01000029.1:6533777-6544211 GCA_017312745.1 Gryllus bimaculatus
TTTGTCGTATTTTCTGAGTACGCACTGTTTTGCATTTGTTGCCAACTTATTTAGGATCTAGTAGAAGGCTAATCACGGATTGGTCTGAGTTAGTTCTCGGTACATTACGATGTGCATTAACAGTTTACAATTCTTCGAGTCCTTCTTTTCAGTACTCTTCCTCCGCTAAATAAAAAATGAGCTCAAAATGTGCACACGTTGAAATTGATTTGGGAAGAAAATGAATAATTTCAATTAATATTTAAACATATTTAAATTGTAATCGAGAGGCAAGTTGAATGGAAACCACCGTTCAACAAATATCTTTAAGAGCTGCATACTCTTAATAATTGTTTACTTGAGAAATATTCACGTTTATTAGGCTCAAGTTGGATGGCTGTTACACTCTCCGCTGCTTCCAATTTCCTTTAAGTTGAGCTATTTGTTTCAGTCCTGCTGCCACGCGTGTTATGTAGCACTATCAAGGCATCGTTATTTCTTTGAGGTTCAAATTATTCCCGTTCGCTGGCAGTAGGACCTGAGGTCATAGCAGAGTCGACCCGCGAAAAACTCCAAGGGTTTTCTTGGGTTAGATTACAAAAAAAAGTCGAAGTGGTTAAAGGTGGTGTAATAGCTATTTCACGTGAGTGAAAGTAATTATTAACCCCAAACCCTCCGATACATAGTAGTTCTTGGTAAAGTTCATGTTAACAAGGCAACTGTTGAAAGTATGATTGAAGAAAAAGTTTGCAGTCCTATCTAGACACTAACCCTCGTGATCTCCAGCATTGAATACAGATTATTTTCTCACCTCTGCTCGCGATCCGCCTTCCACCCCACACTTTTATCGATCGAGGCCCGTTTTGCAACCACTACAATAATATATTTCACCGTTCTGACTGTGCGATTCTGCAAATCACATACTGATTCATTGGAAGTATCAACCTTCATTAGCCGGTTTTTTTATATTTCCAAAGAAAACAGCTTTCAATTATGTTAGAAATTTAAGTTTTAAATATTTTTATACAGCAGTCAATAACGTTAATATATAAATAATCGGAAATCTTGAAGGAAACGCTAACTATGGTCACCATATCTCATTCACATGACGCAAAATATCTTAATTAAATATAGTACACGACTGCCACATACATGATCTTTTACGATGCCTATTGTTGTCGGGACAACGTACATTGATACACCGCCAAACTGGCAGGTGCCATTTCTAAGTGAATTCCCACCTCACGCGTCTTTCAGTTTTAGCCGCTATTTTGCCTCTGAACAGCCAAGCGTATTGGCACTGCGTCCGCCGCTCGGTCCTCCGAGCTGAAAAAAGCGTGGCTCAGACAATCTTTACCAATCGCCGAAAGCCGGCGGCGACGGCGGCCTCCCCTTGGAACGTGTTAAAGCCGACTGCATAACGTAGCCTTAGAAGCGGCCGCGGCCGCATGCCCTCCGCACGATCACCGCACAAATCACAACCAATGCGCTCGCCGAGCGTCGCGACGCGCCGACGCCACGGACGGCCAGGTGGCTGGTGGCGGCGGCGCGGCGCGGAGGGCGCCCTCGGGCGGTACTGCCACCTCGCGGCGGACTCGACGAACCGGGCGCCTTGGGTGGCCGTGGTGGGGCGGAGAGGATGGCTCGTAGGGGCGAGGGGGAGGGGAAGGCGAGGCGGAAGAAGATGCCTGTCGTTTGCGGGGGTGCGGGGTGACACAATGTGCGGCGGCAGCAGCGGAGAGTGCGGCGCGGACCGGCTGCGCGGGCGGGCGGCGCGTCGGACGCTGCGAGGAGGAAAGACGCGCGATGTACGGGAGCGCCTGTAACGAACAGACGCATCAATTAACGCGCCGTCCGCGCCGCCGGCGCGGCCTCCGCCGCCAGCGCCCCTGCCATCTGGCGCGGCCGCCGCCGGCCATGCCCGGCACTGCGCTCGCCGCGCGTCGCGTCTCGTCGCGCGGACTTCGATTCACCTGTCTGAAGCTGGCACTGTCGTGATTGGTTACCTCAAAAATAGATATGCCTCCACTTAGAACTATTTAATTGCTAATTAATTAAGCAAATATTAATTGTCTTGATCTCAAAATGCATACTTAATTAATGAGGTAGCTTAAGATTAAGCTGTCACCACCAGAATCAGTTACCACAAAAGCGAATATGCCATCTTGCAGAACTATTTATTTGCAAATCGTAATTTCGTAAAATAAATTTAATTGCTCTTCAAACATTCTAGTAAAGACGCTGTTTAGCTTTACTCTAAAAAATTAAGAAAAAAGTTCTGGAGTAATTAATTAGCAATTAAATGGTTATAAATGGTGGCACATTTGTTTTTGTAGTAACTGCTTATGATAGTGTGTGCTTAGCTCTCAATCGGTGCAGTGGCATGGGATTGTGTTGAAGTAAAAGGTACGGTCGGATCGGATCAGGCCTAACCTCATTGAGATTTTTTTCTTTGGAATATGTACACAGTACACATTTTCAATTGAAATAATTTCTTATTTATTTAATAACATCAGGATTGTCATTTACACGGAATATTGTGAACACAGATATTTACTTTTTGAAGTTATCTTGTAAGACTAAAAATAGTATGCACTTGATTACATAAAAACAACTTACAATAAAAAATAAAAACTTCAGATGGATACTTAGAATTTATAAAAAGCATCAAATATAATGTATAATTTTAGCTCAATAAACAAACAAAAAAAAAACAAAAAATAAAAACAAAATAAAAACAAAAAAAATGATAGCGTAGAAATTCGCGTGCACGCAGTCGCTATCCGCCCGCGCCATCAAGTCGCTGCGTCGCGTTCCGTTGCGTAGAAGGACGTGTGGGCGGTCAGCGCCTGCAGAATGCGGGCATTTCAGGGGCTTGATGAACATGATTGAGACGCGTTATCGTGGCAATTAAGGAGACGGACGCGAACATTTATTTTTATTTCTGAGGGATTTTGACGCGCAAGTCACGAAATGAGTTTGCGTCCTGCTGGGAAGTCTTAGGTGATACGAATGATGTCTTTGGAAAATATCGGTACGAAATATCTTTAAGGTAATGTTATAAGCACGTGATATGAAATTAGTATTTTATTCTTGTTTTTGATTACTTTTGTGGTTGGCAAACGTTTAAATTATTACGTAGATCATCAAATATCATCGCATTAATGGAAATAGAATTCAAGGGAGTATTGCGTATTTCCAAACCCGCAATAATATTTCCTTGTCTTGTCATTTTACGCCATGTACCCTAATGTGATTTATTAGCTTGAAAACGCTGACATTCTACGTATGCACGATGTAAATGATGTCATTGACTCAGATGACCTTTCATAATTTTTACACTGTTATTTTCTTATACCAGAGTTTTCGGTGATGATAACAACATACACGTTATTAATTAGCACTTACATTTATGTAATTTGTTTTTCTATATGCGCCTTCATTTATTGGGAACCATAAGAAGAAGAAACTGTTGATTTTCAGATGGCTATGTGCTTGTAGTGTAGATGACAAATATCTTCCAGTATACAAATACCTTATACAAATCAATATCTGTCTCAGATTTTATTCCTTATTATTTTTTTTTAAATCTTAGAATAATTTAAAGAAAGTTTTTGTTCACCTTTTGACGCGCATCTTCTACTCACTTTTTATCGTCATTCGGTTGTTTTGCTGAAATCCCGAAGGTGCCCGCCAAACAAGGACGTCCGCTGGCCGCAGCAATTACTTTACTTGGACGGTGTCTTATGGTTATTTCGTATTGTGAGGCGTTCGTAATGAATCACTTGGTATTGCGGCGCGTTCGGTGGGAATTCCCAGCAACAGAGTCCACATTTACGATTACTTACTACGTTTTTTGTTTCCATTTCCAATCACGGCCTAGCTATTACTGATGAAATCGGCGGTTGTTTCGATGCTATTTATTCTGTTCGCCGGACGCGACTCATCCGGCGGGTTCCGCTTGGTCTGCGCTTGCGCACGCCGCCACTAGGTGCGCGCGATCCGGGCTTCTCCTCGTCTCTGGATTCCGAGCCCGCTCGTCCTTTTGTTGCGAAGCAATCTCGTCGGGGACGCGCAATAACTATCTTAAAATGTAGGAAAAAGGACTGTCTAAGGAAATATCGAAAGACACTTCATGCTCTCTTATTTTCTCCATTTTGTGTTGGTTATTTTGTATGTATTGCGCGGGTGCGGATCCACGGGGAGGGAAATTAGGGAATTTTCCTCTACCAACATTTTTCGGTCACTATTAATTTTAACTCGTCACGAAACATTCACGCGAAAAAAATTCGCATACATTAAACTGTATTGCAGCATGAGCTTAGCTTAGCCTGCGTTATTCTACATAATGTGTAATATGACAGATTCGTGGAAAACATTTTGAATAAAAAACTTTTTACCACCCAAAATTCGTTTCTGGATCCGCCCCTGTACCGTATGTGATTATAACTTACAGTGATTTAATCAGAATAACGTTTTAAAAAAATATTCTATTTAGCCCCCTCTTAGTTGCATTTGATCAAATTGTTAAAACGGGAGGACAAAGAAAATTGTTTCAGAGACAAACTACGAGAATGTTACTTACAAATTGACTGAAGGGTTTGGGGCAGTAATTAGATAGGTCGCACCAATCGCAGCGCGTCTCCTGTTATTAATAAATATCAATATCGTTGAGGCGTGCCTTATATGGTTACTGTTTCAAGTCATTCATAAATATGAACAAGACATATACAGTGAGAATATATGCCATACTTTCACCAAAATCGACATATTAGCATGTAAAAATAGCAAGAGCCTTGAAGTGGTTAGTGTTGCTTATGTTGTTACAGTCCCAAACACTTGAATTGCAAGATAGAATCGTTTCAGCATAATCATTAATGCACATCTTTCAGCACATCTTTAATCGTTTCAGAACATCTTTAATGTAGATTTTACTTTGATACAATTGCGGAATGAAGTTGATAACACATTTTGGTGGAGAATGAGTTTCTTGCATCATTATACATTAAAATCGACGATAACATGTTCTTCTAAACTGTCATTAAGTGGCAGAGATTCACAGATAAGAAAACAACCTTATGCCCGTGGCACAATAACATATTCTCATCTTTCAGTAAGATGAGACTGGTGCATCACACATCTCGCTATATCTCTCACAAACAACTCAAACCGATCTCGTGGTGTGTCTGACACCAACATTGCGACTTTGAGGTCATCGACTGCGCGCCAACCGTCTGTCTTCTCTCTTTCCGCCTCAACGCCCATCGGCCATCAGCAAAACGAACCCCAGCCTGGCTTCCCTACTCCCGGGTCGCTCGTATGGAGAAGATGATGATAATTACTTTTCCTCGAAGGAGGATGTGGATACTGTGACGTAGGCATCGGCGAAAGGACCGTTAAGTGCCGGTTTGAGGCGTGCGCCATGCGCCGTTGCGAGACGCACGATCAGGCGCCGGGCGTCGAACCGGAACTCAAACGAAAAGACGCGTTGTTGTGGTTTTGTTGTTGTTGTTTAGTTAACTCTTTCTTGGCAAGCGTTAGGGTCCTTTCATTTGGTCTGGCAAACGCAGCTGGTCGTGTCAGATAGGAGACAGGAGAGATAAGTAATTAATTTTATACCGCCGTTCAGTTTAAGACGTTTCGCAATTTATGACAAGTATTTACGATTAAAATTGTCTGTATCGTGGTGCTAATGCCGTTGGTAATTCTGATTCTTCTATCTGGTAATTCTATTTTGAATGCACTGAAACAAATCAGTTCGCCACAATCTCTGTAGCTGAGTAAATTATTGATACTATTTTTACCTTCTTCACTTGCTGTACAACGTTGAATGGCAATTAGTCAATGCTATGAAATGAATATTTTTATTATTATTATTATTATTATTATTATTATTATTATTATTATTATTATTATTATTATTATTGTTGTTGTTGTTGTTAAAATTAATACTATTATAAAATTTAAAAAAATGCATTTTCATGACCACGCTGAAGTTCTTTCTCGTCCCGATTCTTTGTAACGTTGATTAGGGATTGATGTGGTAGTCATAGTAATGTTGAGAATCACGGACCAATGGTTTGAAGATTGACAAGCGAATCCAGTGTCTAAAATAAATTTGACTAAAAAGAAAATGTAGGAGATAGTTAGTTATCTTACACTTTCTGACATTTAGTCTGAGAATGTTTACGACACATGAAATTAGGAGGAAAAGTGACTGAAAGAAATATTCAGATTTTGGAATTCCAATTTTTATTAAAACAGTTTCAGAATTTCCCCCAGAAAAGTATGAAAAGTATACCTTAAAATTATATAAATGAAATGAAGTACATTTGGAACTCAGACATTTGTGACGAAGTTGAAAGCCAGTAATGGAAATCAAACAATCCAAGTATAAAATCGTAATAGAGTTGAGATAACATTTTGATGTGTATTTGCCTTTTCCCTTTGCTCTCGCTGGACAACTTAGTTCAAGTCGCTAGTGTGTGCGTTCGCGCCGTTTGGGGCCGAGGTGAAAACGTTTGGAGTCGATTGCTCTCAAGACGATCTCGCTCGACCAGTTACCTTTCCCTTCCCACCCTCACGCTTTCAAGAAGCTCCACAAATTAGAGATAAACTGGATTTGTCAGTTGGCAAACAGATCTAATTGCTAAGCATTTATAAATTCCGACTTAATTTAATTTCTAGTTATTCATATATTTGGAATTCGCGGAAGAACTAACGCTTGTTCACACAATAACACAGTAACACAAAATTTGGGAGGGGAAATTTCCCTAATTTCCTTCCCCGTGGATCAGCGCCTACAGCATATATCAGCGCTTATTATAGTTAGTACAATTCAGTCAATTACGAGGAAGTGTTTGTGTGAGGGTTGGGGTAAAAGTTATGACAATTATTTTTTTTCTTGAGGAAATATTATTGTATAATACAATTGTATTGTTTTAAAATTCAATTTCAAGGGAAGAAAACGCTAATAGGCTAGATTTTAGAACACATTTTATTTCATATTAGTTCAGGTCAAAAGAAAATTGCTTATTTTCTATAAGGTTAGATCGTAATGTTTATGTATTGTCACGTGAAATAATGTGACACAAAAAAAATGGCTGTGAGCGTGTCTATTAGAACAGAGAGCAATATGAACTCAGTTGTCTGACTGCCGCTTTAGCATATGAATGTAACTAGTTTCTAGAAGCGTTCATGCAACAAGACAACCGTTATGATTGCGAAGAGTGCCTTAGAATGTCACAGCGATTTGGTGGAAGCTCTTGGGAATAATGCCCTTTCATATCGGACACTCGCGAGAAGGGCAGGAGAGTTTCTGCGAGGACGTGTAGCAAACCAGTGAACGGCAACGCACCTGATGACCTATGGGTGTGTGGAGGCGATGAGGCACATGCAGTAAACAAGTAACTGTAATCGGGCCATAAGAACGGGTATATAATGCTTTGGGAATGTTGTGAACTCGTATTTGATCAAATGCATTGTAACATGAAACAAGTACTGTAATTTCAAATACAATAATTCATATGAGAAACACAATTTTAGTTTGTCGTTAAATGTCCGTGCACGTATCTCATACCTTATCGTTACATGTGTGTATTACACACTTTCCATCCGTACTAGAATTCTCACAAAAAGAAAGAAATAGTTGTAACGACGTATGCCCCAACCTTTGTATGTTGTCACTATCCTTCAAATTCCCAAACATCGAACAGTAACAACCTATATGAAGACCACCATATTTAAAACCTTCCAAGAAACGACCCACGTGTTGTTTTTAATGCTTCACAACGTGCATTTCACCCAAAATCCGCCTCGCGAGTCGTGCGAAGGCAGCGCAGTCGCAGCGCGGGAGAGCGGTTGGGAGTCGGCGTGCGGTTCTCGGCGGCCGGCCGCCAATCAATCATGAGCGGTCGCTGCGCTGATGATTCGTGCGTGCGCGCAGCTGGTGGGGGGGGGATGGGGGGGGGGTCCGCCGCTTCGCAAGTGGGGCAGCGCCGCTCGAGAGCTCCTCTTAACACGTGCGCTACACGCTTGTGGGTCGCGGACGCTATGCAACCGGGTTAATGACGACTCACTCGCCCGGTGGATGCGGCCCCGACCCCCGCGTGATCGGCGGATGCGCGGGGCGGCGCCGTGGCGGTCATGCAGGTGGAGGATGCGGTGGAGGCGGAGGACGGGGATGAGGAATCGGAGGACGGGGAGGAGGAGGCGGAGGATGGGGAGGAGGAGGCGGAGGATGGGGAGGAGGAGGCGGAGGATGGGGAGGAGGAGGCGGAGGATGGGGAGGAGGATTCGGAGGACGGGGAGGAGGAATCGGAGAACGGGGAGGAGGAGGCGGAGGATGGGGAGGAAGAGGCGGATGACGGAGAGGAGGAGGCGAAGGACGGGGAGGAGGAGACGGAGGACGGGGAGAAGCAGGCGCAGGATGGGGAGAAGGAGGCGGAGGATGGGGAGGAGGAGACGGAGGACGGAGAGGAGGAGGCGAAGGACCGGGAAGAAGGCGAAGGTGGTGGTGATGACGGTGGAATAGGTGGTGGTGGTGGTGATAGAGCTGGTATTAGTTGTGTGATTCGAACATAGTTACATAAGAAGGTAGATACAATATAACTCTTACTAAACTACGTATTACTACACGAAAACGTTAGTAGCTTTAATTCGGGTGTGATTATAATGAAACTTCCACGTTACCGCTGAGTTTATTGCTTTAATTAATTGTTGCTTGTGTTTGTAGGAATAGCGTTAGGTATTACATCGCCACCAGAAAAAATCATTTACACTAGCTCATGGTACAAAACACTACGAAACAAATCATATATCAATGGAAATAATGGACAGGCAAAATTTGTATAATGGACAGGCAAAAATATAATTAATTTAAAATTAAATAAATTATATCCTCTATCATCTTCTGTTCGAAATAGGAGAACATAGTTGTTGTTTTCCTATGTCTTTCCCTATATGAAAGAATATTCGTGAATATTAAAATATATTAGATGGTTATGGAATGTATTCCTAGATGTTTTTAGTTGGAAAAAGCAAACTTGTGAGAAGGCGTTCCCGCCACACGCACGATCACCATGCCTTGTACGCGATGTGCTATATCAATGTTTCTAAAAGAATCCCGCTCACTTATGTTTTCTTGGCCTCCAATCTCGGCCTATAGGGCACATTATATTTGTCGGTTTATGGAAGGTTCTGATTTTCTGAGGCTTTTGAGTTTTATTGAGTTGTAATCTTCATATGCTGTACGACGTTCGTGGTCTTGAGCTCCGCAGCGAACGTGCAATAGGAGAGGGTGGGCAAAGGTGTCCTTTGGAAGAATAGCACGGCGGCGGCGCCGGGCGTCACTTGCCGCTGTTGTCTCCGGTGTTTGCTCTCTCTGACGTCACGTCCGGCCAGCGAGCGGGCGTTGTTGTGGTCGTTGTGTGGACCTCGCAGGTGGCGAGGTGCGAACTCCGGACGCAACACCGGGGTGCGTCCCGGCGCCTTTGACCAATGATGTGGTATCCGTGATAAACAAGAAAGTTGACAGAGGAACAGTAAAATGATAAGATGAGTCTGCAGTTGAAAATAATTTCTTTCCAGTTTTTCACTGACCATTTATTCAATATTGTGAAGAGTCTGATTCTCTTTTGTTAGCTTAGTTGAGGCAGGAGCATATCCTCTCATTACTGTGTGATAGGATATGTACTCTATAATAGGATTGGTTTGGCTCTGACTTTTACGAATCCTATCTGAATGAGGGTAGAGTGGTGCAGCAATTCAGTTAAAAATCATGAATGGTAAAATAAATCAATATTATACAATTTTTGATTGGCTTTGCATTGCTCAATGTATTTCTTAATGAAAGTTACTGCAATAAAACCTGCGTTTTATTGCAGTTTACTCAGATAATTTACAGCGGGCATCATACATAACTAAAATCTGGACTTACCTTTAGTTACAGGCTCTAGCATTCGCCTGGTGTTGATCGGAGAAACCAGAGAAAACAACCGAACAGAGCAGCCGGCCGTTTGAATTCTCCACCTGAAAGCGATTGAATTCCTGCATGCTATCTGGCTAGTGTCGCAAAACCTGCCACAGTCGGGTCTCGAACCCAAGGACCTCCCGGTCATGGGCACTGCGGTGACATCACTTGATGTCTTGCCGGTTGCCAGTCACCTAAGCCGGATTGTTCAGATGAGCTTGGTGGTGGTCAGAGTGGCCAAAAACGGCAAACATATGGTGAATACACCAATGCTCGAACCCACGGCCTTGAGCTCCGCGAACTTGGATGCTGCTTCGAGGCCTGTGATGCTGCCCTCTTCCAATGCGCGCCAACGTGTCCCACCCTCTCGCCCCCTTCCATCCCTTCCAGACGTCACGTGTCCGTGTGTCGCGCAATTAACCGGCACGCCGTCCCCGCCCGCATTGCTGCGCCGCGCGTAATTGGCCGACGCGACGTGGTGGGCG
>BOPP01000029.1:6544417-6556761 GCA_017312745.1 Gryllus bimaculatus
GGAGGGCGAGGACTAGGACGATGATGAGGAGAAGGACGAAAAGACGAACAAGGAGGAGGAGTACAAGGAGGAAGGGTACAAGCAGGAGGAGTGTAAGGAGGAGGTGCACAAGGAGGAGGAGGAAGATGAAGAGGACTTGGAGGACGTGGAGAGGAGAAGAAGAAGAAGAGGAAGAAGAAGAAGAGAATGAGGAGGGGGACAAGGAAAAGCAAGAGGACGAATGGAGGAAGAAGAAAGACGAAGAGGAGGAGGGGGAGGAGGAGGATGATGACGACCAGGAGGCGGAGGAAGAAGGTGACGAGAACGAGGAGGAGGAAGAGAAAGAAAACGAGAAAAAGAGGGGGAAATGGAGGACAAGCAAAAGAAGGGGAAGGAGGAGAACGAGGAGGAGGATGACGACGAAAACGGGGAAGAGAAGGACGAGGAGGAGGATGACGACGAGGAGGGGGAGGATCACCGTCGCGGAGTATTGGCTGAGATTTTTCTTTCTCTTTTTTTGAGTAAATTTGTCGTGATTTAAGGCGCGCATCAAGAGGTCCGGACGAGGTTTTATGGCCTCGTTACCGCTGTGCGGTCGACCGTCTGTGCGTCCGCGAATTCGCCAACCGGGCGGACACTTCGCGCATGCGCGCTTCTACCTCATCACTCGCGCTCTCCTTTCCATGAGCGAGCGCTCGCGGGTGAAGATGAATTAACATGCGCGGTGGAAAAAGTGCACGTGTGTTATTTTGTTGAACGTCGTGGTCATAGCAGTGGTATATGTAGATGTTCGTTTTGGTAGATTATCATTTTGTTCTCTTGGTGTTTGAAACAATACATTGCCGGAGAATGTTTTTGTCCATTGTTAAATTTTTGAATAGTCAGTCTTTCGTAGATCTCCCTTTATTTTCCCATTTTACCTTGCAGGACAGTTGGAAAAATATCATATTAATTGCCTGAAACGATATGTACAAAATACTGGAATGATTTCGTCAGGGTAGTTAAGCGTCCGCTAGCTTTTCTTGTTAACCTTAACTCTTCGTCATATTTTCACATCTTTCGACGTACCTACATATCTATTGATTCATACAGATCAATCCATTGACCGCATTGATCTCTACTCAACATTTATATATTTAAATTTAGTATGTGTATTGAAACGAGACATAATGTCTCAAGATGTAAAATAAATTAAATTATAATGACGAATTACGACAGTAAGTTCGTATAAATAACGGTAAATGAGAGAATAAACGTGACGTTGTGAGTATATACGTCTCACTTTCAAAATAAGATGTATTTCTATTAATTATTTATAATATATTTTAATATTAAATTTAACAAATAAATATTTAATGATAGGGAATTCTTTGGAATAACAAAAGAACTTAGTATTGTGTAATGGAAAAAAGATAGAAAAAATCAATGTCAGCACATCAATGTTAATGTAATCAATGCAAACAGTACACACTTGAGAGGAGGAATATTAATTGCTACTAAAAATATCATCAGAAAGTGTTGTGCTGCGAGGGAGGAAGGGTGTATAACTGCGAGACGGATTAAACGAAATTGTTCCGCGAGAAAGTGTGGATGAAAAACTGTGAGACGGATCTGGTGTTAAAATAATAATTAAGTAGTGGCGTAAATGATTTCGCAAGCTTCCGCGGCCAGAGTCATGATCTGGGCTGTCCGGGTGACGCCGCTAAAGAAAACCGCGATATATTGGTCGAAACGGCCATCGACGAAGCGTCACCCGGACAGCCCGGACACCCGGACATAAGCAGTTGCGTCTAATGAATTAACTGAGAAATGTTAGAAAGAAATGAGAATCGTAAACGGTACAGGTCTTAAGGTATGTAAATATCGTTGAGTATCATGATAAAAACTGAGCTAGCCAAATTTAAAACCCAATAAAAGCATAAATAAGTAGAAAATATGGTATTAAGTAAAGAGGGAGATATTTCAGTATTCATAAATAATAAATTTAACATTAATTTAATTTATTTATCAAAATTTAACATTAATTTAAAAATGTTTTACTGACAATTGGAATGAATCTGGCTATATTCAGTGATCAGAAAATTTTCGTCTATACTCCCTTTCCATATAGGTTTAATGGAGAACGTGCTGGAGTGAAAAACGCCTCTTTCCACACTTAACCAATTTGTTTGTAAAAAATTAAACGAATTGGTTTCTATCTTTGATAATTTTAATTTTTGAAATAATGTATTTTGATAATAATATTTTACTACTAAAACATGATGTTGCTCTTTATATTTATCCACGACAGTACAGTAAAACTAACCAGCATTTCTCGTAAAAATACCTGACACGACTTTGCAAGCGATGACTAATGTAAACCTTCATTCCTTTCTGAGATACTTTCGCCGACGTAATAAACCCCGATTCATTCTCTGCCTAATCAGGCCCCTTGATGAAAGGCCGCGGTTACTGATTGTCATCAGTAATTGTATTGTGACCAGTTAGTAACCGTTGCACATCAGGTTCTTTTAATTGCGCATGAATTCTTCGTCGAAAGGTGAATGTTCTGACATATGGAGAAGATACATTAAAAAGTACTTTGCTCAGATGATAATGTAGAAACACATAAATCACTCGAAATCGGATTATATTGTACGTTTGATTCTACAGGAAGTGTAAATGAATGGAAACCTTACTATTGCAATTTAATCGTCATATTTGATGCAATTATAGTTGCAAATTACGAGATATTACGCCAGCTTTGAATATCTCGATTGTCATAATTCGTCTTTAAATGGATGTCTTGAAGGCTTATCGATGTTTTGCCTAGAGGCATATGGGATGAATTTGCCATTCACAGTTTGCAGAGAAAGCAATAGGAGTTGTGGCAGTATTCTGGTGATGATCTGGTGATTACAAAGCAATCGGAGCATGAACAACACCACATACCTGACGACTACAGTCAATTGAAGACAGATGTATACTGGTCGATACGCTGCATAACAGGTGTCGTACAAACAAACGTGCCCCTCGAGTAGAAATCTCAAGTAATGTCATATTTTACTTTCGTGAAAGAATGAATAAATAATTGGAAGAGGTCTACCGAAGAATGCCAACTAGAGAATTACTCACAGAAAAAGATAATTGCGTATATGATAGACAAAAGGGTTCTATTAAAGGCAAATGAAGATACTCGTTAAAGAAACTCGCGCGTCAAACGTAAAAATATTGCTTCAAAATTATATCACACCATTAGAGCAGATTTGATGTAGAAATATTCATTAGTGAATTATTTTTATTCAATATAATATTATTCGTTGATTCCGTTTGGCTATTCCGAAAAACCTTTAAGCCATTACTAAGCTACCCTCTACATTCTGTTGCCGAAACCGATGGGTATGTCGGGGTCCGTCGTCAGGGCGGGCCACTTCAAAATGAAGTGCGATTAAGGATTCTGTAAATCTCTTGTGTTCATCCCAGAGGCAATCCCAAGAGGCACGCGACTGCGGTAGAACATTGCTACTTTTTTCATGGTTTCCTCCTGCGAGGGGATCCTCGCTCCACCTGTGACGGATATCTCTGTGGTACATGTTCTCCTGCAGTGTGAAGTTTCTTGGCAGTCGAAAAAGACATTTTCTGGACAACACTTTACGAGATGTGCTCGCGGCAAGTCGACACTCTTAAACATTTTTCTTTTCTGCGGGACAGTGGAATACATAATTTTATTTGCGAAGAAATAACTTTATTTTTTTCTTTGTTACTTTGTCTTTATAGAGCCAGTTTTAAGTTTTGTAATATTTATTTTTATGATTATCTTGCACTGTTTGTTTAATGTGCCTTATGCGGCCTTTAAATCTTTACTGTAAATTATATAGTACGCTTCTAATCAGTGTGATAGTTGAAATTATAACGGTCTATTTTATTATATCTATATTACGGTTTCTAATTGACAACCTAGATGGCCAAGGTGGCGAAGGGTGTGTGTTTTGTGAATTATATTATATGCTTTTAATCAGAGTAATTGTAATCAGTTGCAATTGCAACGATCTATTTTAATTCAACCAATTGCCGACCTGGTTGACATAGAGTGTATACTGACTCTGTGCCTTGGTTCGTAAGGCCGTGGGATCGAGTCCCGGCTTGGGCATGGATGTTTATTCATTGTCTCTCATGTATGTGTTGTAATGGAGTGAATCGTGTTCTGCTAACCCCAGATCAGAGAAGCTCGCAAGTTTGTTGGTGTCTAGTGCGTGGTCAAATATGCGTCCCTCTGGGACGTAAACGGTACCCGGAAGACGGTTGGATAAAAGGACCTAGAAAAAAAAAAGGTTTCTAATTCCATTGGCACGGGCGTCTATGACTATAGCTTTAAATCAAAATCAATCAATCGCCTGGGCGAGATGTTGACACAGCAACGTAGCGGCAAACTTGCTCACGAGTGACAACGGGCTTCCCGGCGGAACATGGTGTAGCGGGGCGTCGCGTGGTGTGGGCATGGCATGGAGAAGGCAGATGGCACGAGATGGGAAGTACATGGGCGTAGTGGGTCGAGGGGGATTCTAGACTAGAAATTCTCCGCCACTTGTGTCATTGTATTCGAGGTCGGCATTATGTCGCAGTTGAACTAAGCGTCATGAATTATGTCGGAGTTGAACTAAGCGTCATGCAATATGTCGGAGTTGAACAAAGAGTCACGCAGCAGTTTCCAGGGGCATCGGGATCGTTAGGGAGAACAGATGTGGAGGTGGTTGTGATGTGAAGAGTTCACTATGAAGGTAGAAAACCTTTTAAGAATGTCGTGAGTAAGACTCGGAAGTTAATGCTGCATCAAAAGAAGAAGAATAATGCAAGTATTACTTGTTAATGCTTGTATTAACTCTGACGTCTGTAAAATATGTGCCAGAACTAATGAAATATGCTCGAACTATTAACAGTTTTATGTATTTGTGATCAATTACAAAACTTTGTATTTGAAGAGTTAATTTTCAATTTTTTCTCCAATTAGTACTTCAGCGATAAGGTTTCACCTAAAATTTAATCATTTCATCTGTATCATAATCGAAGTATCAATTCCAATGACACAAATTCTTTATCAGAGATAAATTATAATTCAGAAATTGGACAAATCGTTTCTGGGTACCTGCGCCAGAATATCATCTGAAAGAAGTTCAGACAAATACTGCTGCAACGAACGAATACATGCCTAAGATTTCTCATGCATAGCATTCGCATTCACATTTGTGAAGTAGTACACTTTTTGATTTGAAGAAGCAAATTATATATTAATTGAAATTCTAAGAGAAATGTGTCACATTAAATACAAAAGAGCAATACAATAAGAATAATTACTTAAATAAAATGGAAATATGATACATTAACACAAAAGGCTGATATGCTATATAATATCACTGAATTCCTTTTTGTTTGATTGTGTTTTGCGGCGATTTAATAATTAGCGTATAATAAACTCATAATTAAAAATATGACTTTTCACAAATTTACGGGCCTTGGTTATGAGGGAGTTGTATTCCGTGGGAAATACTCAAACTGCACTGCGTACTCATTGTCATAAACATTGGAGTATGGTTTTAAAATTATGTACGTGAATATAATTACAAGTGCCGTCTAATTTGTTCCTTTTCTCGCTTAGCTTTGAACGATTGTTCACAGATCATCTAGTCTATTCTTAATATTCTTTTTACATATCTAGTCTATTCTCAGTTCTTTCACTCTTCTTATTGTATTACCGTCTTTATGTATTACCGTCTTGTTTGGATATTTTTAGCAAATTTCAAAACGTAACTTCAATCAGTTTTTCTAGTGCTTTTTAATATTCATTGAAGTAATATTAACATTTAACCCACTCTTCATTTGCTCGTGGCATCATTTTAGAAATATTTTTCCCCCCACTTAGCGCGTAAGTAATACGCCTTTCATCTTGATTTTTCTGAACCGTAACTTGGCACTCCTTGCTTGTCTGCATCTACTCTTCACCCTTCACCTTGCCACCGCCCACACGGCACCGCACACGGGCCTCGCAGTCTCGGAGTTCCTCTGGGGAGGATGTAATTATAAGCCTGCACTGTGGAATATTGAAGAACATCGGAATTGACCCTCGGCCTGACCTGCAGTATGAGCTTCATAATTGTTCATCAGTGATTATCTATGGGCAAATGGCAGCTTGGAATCTTTTGCCTTCAATGGAGCTTTATGGCTGTGGATGCACAAGCGCGCGAAGGAGGTGCCCGTGCATATACTCTGCGACATCTCATTGTGTACCTCCTCTCCTCTTTCACCGCCAACTACCAACCACGCGGCGAACGATGAGTGGTGTTGAAAACATTTGCTGCTACACTCACCGGATAGGACATTCAACAAGAAAATAATAGCCACCTCAATTAATAGTAGTTTTTATATACTGAAGTTTAACAAATTAAATCGTATCCAATTTTTGTTGAATAGTTTAATGTTTACTTTGGGAACATGAATATAGGAACTACATAAAATGAAGAATAGTTCGATTAATACTATTTATGCTTTTCAATCATTTGATTTACTTTCACGGTCCACGCTTCACGAGTTTCAATTGACATCAAAAGTTTCGAAATTTTCTAGTCGCAGTTTACGTTTAGTTGAAATATTGTACTGTGTATTACAATAATAAAGATAGTGCAGAATAATAAATCGAAATAAATGAAATCATTTTAATCTTAGTGACATTTTTCTGAAAAAAAAGAAGAAGAAAAAAGAGTTTACAGAGCAGATATAATACGAATGTGTTATGGCAGTCATGGCAAAGTAGAAAGAAGGCAAAGCAGATGTGGCTAAGTGGTGCATGTGTGCTGCACGTATCGTCAGCCTCTCTTGCTCCAAGTGAGTTGTGCTGACAGCGAATTGAAGAGTCGACGCGTAGCTGACGAGGAGTATAGTCTGCAGGCGGCTGCGGCGTGCCATGGCGGGCGGGAAAAAGAATGCCAATTACGTTCAAACACGTTGCCTTAGAAATAACTGTGATTTCACCGCAGCCAGCTCGTGTTAATGACAAGACGCGCCGCTCAACAATGGCGCGGCGCAGAGGCGGGGCAGAACGGACGCGAGGCGGCCTGTACGCAGGGTGTAGGCGGGCTGTTGGTCGCGACGCGGGGTGGAGGCAAGGAGGAGGCGGTTCGATGCGGAGGGGAGAGGGGGGTGATGCGATCCGGGATGAGGTGGGACAGATGGGATGTGACGGGAGAGGAGGGTTGGAGCGAGGAGGTGGGCGACGGGAGAGGCGGGTGGGACTTGAGAACAGAGACGCGGCGTTACGGGACAGGAAGACGCGGGAAGGACGCGGTCGGGGGAGGCGGAGGAGCGAAACGAGATGGGGCAGGACGAAGGAGGACGGGGGATGAGGTGAGACGGGTGAGGAGGGACGGATGAGGAGGGACGGGATGAGAGGGACGGATGAGGAGGGACGGAATGAGGAGGGACGGGATGAGGAGGGACGGGATGAGGAGGGACGGGATGAGGAGGGACGGTATGAGGAGGGACGGATGAGGAGGGACGGTATGAGGAGGGAGGGATGAGGAGAGACGGGATGAGGAGGGACGGGATGAGGAGGACGCCGGTGAGGAGCTGGCAAGACGCGGTGAGGCGGGACGGGATGAGGAGGGACGGATGAAGGAGACGGGATGAGAGGGACGGGATGAGGAGGAGCGGAAGAGCGGAATGAAGCGGATGAGGAGGGAGGAGCGGCGACGTGAGGGGGACGGGATGAAGAGGGACGGGATGAGGAGGGCAGACAGGGATAGGGGGCGTGCCATGAGGAGGCGACGGATAGAGGACGGTGAGGAGCGGATGAGAGGACGGGATGAGGAGGGACGGATGAGGAGGGACGGGATGAGGAGGACGGGGATGAGGAGGGACGGGATGAGGAGGGACGGGATGAGGAGGGACGGGATGAGGAGGGACGGGATGAGGATGGACGGATTTTAAGGAGGGATGTGACGAGGCGAGCCGGGCCGAGGCGGGTCGGATTGGGGCGAGAGGAAGAGGGAAAGGACGAGCTAGGAAGAGGCAGGTGAGGCGGAACGATGCGGAATGAGGCAAGAAGAGACGAGGCGTGACGAAACGCGGCAGGGGAAGGGGGAGGAAAAGTGGAGTGAGGTAAGGCAATGGCGACGCGGAGGAGGCAGAGCCAGGCGGGGCTGATGGGGCGAAGCGATCGTCCGGAATTAATACTCCGCGCCGCGGCCATCGAGGGCTATCATTGCGGCAGACGCACGCGACTCCTCCGCTGTAACAAAGCGAAGCAGGAAGCCCAAGCGAAATGGAGGGAGTCGACTGCATTGGAAGACATCGAAAGCCATAAAGCAAATTCCTTTGTAAGACGTCATCATCTTATCACTTCTGTTCTTCCTTTATACAGGTTTAAGATGTCTCACTCAACTTGTACTTTGAAAATTCCATGTCTACTACATCATCCAAGATTTTTACTTTTCGTTTACCTCTCCTGTTCTTTCTATTTAACATATCTTTGTTTCTATCATAATTTAATACCAACCGTAACTACAAATTTAAAGTTGTGTAACTATTCGATGGTTTGTGGAAATTTCGTGCCTATTTTTGTAGTACAGTCATCCTCAAAGTCGAGTCACAAGTGACTACCAGTCATCAAATTTTTAACTTTTTTTCGTGCATTTTATACATTGACATGTACAGTTGAAACAGAAGAAAATAATTTAATTATATTGAAATTTCACCATGTACTAGTTCTTTATACATCAAGGACGAAAAATAATTTTCATTCCAAAATAGTTGTAGGCACCTGAGGTGTCTGCAACTATTTTTCGTATACTCACCTCCCAGTTTTCATTTTCAGTTAGAGTCTTTTAAACTTTCTAGTTTCGTCGTACGAGTATAAATGCATATGGTATTTTGCATTGTTATATCTGAAGTTATCAGTTAAAATTGTTAAAATTTTCAACTGTTACAATCATTTGTAAAGTGTGTGTAAGCTGAGGCTACTTTTGTCGAATCGTTTATTTGCGGAGAGCTACTGCTACTTAGAGCCTACTTCCACAAATACCAAAATATCAATACGAGCGAGAGTATGAATTGTTGTCAAAATGGAATAGTGAGAAATATGTAGCAGTTGCAAATGAAAAACATTGTGTAGATGTATCTTTATGGGAAGAACATTACCATGGTAATTGTACTCCAAAACACTTTGTCAATCTTGATCGCAAAAAACAACAACAACTACAACAACGAACTTTGTAACCGTTAAATGCACCGCACAGGCTGGCTTTAGAAGTGAGTATAGGAAAAAACATTTTCTCATTGCGATGTACTTAATAGAGTGCGCAAATGTTCCTAGTAAGAATCGCGAGAGGCACGATCACAAAAATACGCACAGGGAATACAAATCATTATATTTCGAGAAAAAAGTAGATTTAAAAGAGAATTTTATATTTTCTAATATGAGAGTTTCTCCAGAGAAAAAATTAACTACTGTATATTTTCTTGCTCCAAATTTACAATGCGTAATACGCAACAGCCCTTCTTTCAACGCTTTTTCTACTTTGATTCTGCGTTAATTCGCCGACTAAAATATGCGTTTAGAACATAGCAATTATCTGTTATGCTTTGCTTCGATACCTGTTCTTCACTTGTAAATGGCCCTAAATATTGTCTATGCATCTTTTTCCTTTTACCTCTCGTAAGTAAAAATAAGTGCTACGTTCCTTAGATCCCTTCTTCTTGTTACCCTTGGCAGGGCACCGGCGATGCCTGTCTGCAGCCCTAACTCCAACTTCCCGACTGGCGTTGCAGTCTCCATGCCACCGCCTCTGTTACTGTCAGTGTCTCTGTCAGTTTCACTTCTCTGGCCATTGCTCCAGCGAACGTCAACGACTCCGACCCAGCCACCACCCACCCTATCCAACCAGCATTTCCCCCTATAACAACCGGCACCATACCCGCAGCAAAACCAACCCTACATGTATTCCTGCGATCCGGGCCCTGGCTCCTGGTTGCGGGCTCTCGCCTGCCTCTGGGCCTACCGCCTGGCCTCGCCACGCCTCTCCCCCACATCGTCCTGCTCTCGCTCTCGGATACGCTGGGCCGCTTCCGCCAGGGCTCTCCCTACCTCACCCGCACCCTCGCCCGGCTTAAGCCCGCCCCGCCTTGCAGCAGTCCTTCGCCCCTGCTGCGCTCGCCACGCCCTCTCGCTCACCCTCCTCGCCTTGGCCTCGGCCTCGGTCCTCGGCCCTCGCCGCATCGCCTCCGGCTCGCGCTCGCCCTCGGCCTCGCCTCGCCATGGCCTGCGCCACCGCTTCTTGGCACCACCGCTTCCATGCTCGCACGGCTCACCACGCCTCGCAACCGTCCTCACACGCCCTCGGCGTGTCACCACTTCGCCATTCGCCATCGACCCGCGGGTCTCGCCTCACTCCGCTGGCCCTCACTCCCGCTGCGCCTACGCTTCTACACTCTACCCTCCGACATCGCTTCCTCTTTCGCCGTCCCTCCTCTGCGCGCCGAACAAAGGCGCCGCCGGGAGCGCGCAGATCGCAATCGGCAGTCCGCCATCGCTGCCTGTGCGCTCTGCGCGCGCGACGGACAGCTCGGACTCAATTACGGAGATTGGCCTGTGATTTCTGCGGGGAATCGGCCAGGCCGCGCCGCGCCGCGACGCCGTCGTTTCTCCGTCCACCTCGCTCTTCAAGAACGCGAGGGCCCCCAGCGCCGCTCGTGAGGGATGCGTGCGGGTCGGAGCAGGGGATTAAGTCTAACAGCGCCTCCGCGAGGTTTGATTTAAGTAGTTCCTCTGGTTCATTGTTTGCTTTTATTGGCAAGCGTAATGGAGCAAGGCGTGCACATCTCTAGCCTTTAAGTACATAGTGCTGGAATACGTCGCTCTGGGAGCATTTCCACTGAAGGCTCATCTTCTCGAAGTGAACGCAATGAATAATTCGCACTGGTCACTGTAATGCGATTCAGGAATACTTGCGTCTGCGACTGGTTAGTTTGTGCTTTGAGGCGGTTCTATCTCGTAATGACAAACGGACCTTTACGTCTAAATTGACTTGCCACAAAATTTGTCTGCCATAAAAGAAAATAAGGTGTTTACAACGAACAGTTTTATTTTTTGTAACCCCAGAACAGTGTTTCAATTAGTACATTTTTGATAATGTCATTTTCTTCAAAATGAGACAAACTGCGTGTTTTTCAATTTCTTAGCTTGGGACTAGGATATTTGACATATTTAATGTAGTGTTACTTAGATTCTGTATTGCATTACCTATTGTAATAGAACATATCAGACATTACCCATACGCTTTCTGGCGATTGCATATTTCACGAGGTGATTCAATCTTGTTCGTACATTTCTGAAGAGTACTTTCCAATATTACACCGAGTGATATTGATTACTAGGGGAAGTATTTTAATATAATTTCATTTATTTTCTTTTCACCTTAGAACTTTATGCAATCTTTTACTATACAAAATAATTTTATATTATGACAAAAAGAAATTATACATTTTTAGAGGATATTTTGCTGCATTTTTCTTCGATTTCGACTAATAAGTTTGTTTACCCTTTCCATCATTTTTAAATCATTTTTCGCTAACTTCATCGATTTTAATAAAGTTTTAATTGTACTTGATTCAAATAATATTTACGAGATGTAAAAAATGTTCTCCACAGAATTCCTGAGTTTTTCAGTCAGAAATTGTAATGATAGTCGTTGTATGAAATCTAAAGTACTTGTGACACCTATCAGGACTATTGTCGGTTCGTCCGATTTCACTCTAAGCACGTTTTCTGTCAAAAAACGGTGCCAACCAAGCTTTTGGAAGCTGAGTTCACTTAAACGAAAGGAAGAAACCTCGAATACATCAGTTAACATATCCAACAGCTGGACTTGTTTATCTAAATTGGTTTCGAAATTTTTACGTAATTTTTCTTTGCTTTTCGGACCTTTTTGAAACGTTTTAAGAGCATTTTATTGATATTTTTTGGCGATGTTTCTGGCCATCGAAATTCGCCTTTATTCAGAACCAAGCTCTTGCTGGCTGAACGAAAATACTAGCACCTGTGGAAACAACGTCCTTATTGATTGCCGTCAGAGCTTGCAGTGGGCTTTTGCAGCGCCTCGCGGCGCAGGGCCCGCCGGGGTCTGACCCCGCGGTCTTCTGAGCGCCGTCCGCGAGTGGTGATGGGGTGAGGGGGGGCGCGCGTCTTGGGCGGTGGCCGCGGGGGACGAGGCGAGCTGCGCGGTCGGGCAGCGGCCGCGCACACGACAACAGCCGGTAATGACGTTACAACGCGCACAGCGCCGCTCCACCACACCGCCGTGCGCCGCTCCACCACACCGCCGTGCGCCGCCCGCCCGCCC
>BOPP01000029.1:6557019-6575418 GCA_017312745.1 Gryllus bimaculatus
ACACATTGGGACCATTGTTGCTGCGTCGGCGGGGGTTCCGCCATTTTGGCAGGCGAGCATTCGTCACTGGACACGTCGCTCACCCGCCCACCCCGGCGCTGGGCTTCCACTGCGGCGACCGCCACTGGATTACCCTCCGAAGATCACCCATTTTCGTGTTTATTTGCGTGAGCTTAGCTAGCTCTGAGACAGCATCTCCCTTTTCTTTGCAGCGTCTTTCATCGGTTGTTTCTAGAGTTCGAGTCCACGTCCGGGGTTCCGCCCCGTACGGTGGCGAATTTTCGTCACTAGCTATTAAGGTACCCCGAATTCAGTCACTTCTGAAGTGAACTTCTAGCGGACGGCTGCCCTGGTCGGTAGTCTTCTGTGGTTTCTCCAATCAATACCTGACGAATGATGGAGCAGGATTCTAAGAAAACGGGATACCAACCGCGCGCGATCTTTCCTTCCTCTTCCTTGTCTTATCGTCTCCACTTACAATCACTTTCACTTTATATGCACTTCACCACCACACGTATCGGACGGCCAGTCTGGAGTTCAGAGCGTGTCCCGGATGGGGCGGTGTGCCGCTGCGGGAGATACCTGGAGAGGGAAATTCCTCATTAATTACGTATAGGTCAGCGTCGGATATCACCAACGTCTGAGAGAGGAACTCTGCTACCTGGATAAAACATTTTCTACACTAATGGGGCAAATGACTACAGCACTTGTCGTGCCCAGAATCATCAGTCAATCAACGAGTCTTGTTTATTTGAATTGATGAGCCCCATGGCTGAAGGAAAAAAGCTTAGTCCTAACAGCATTCGAAGCTAAATGTTTCATAAAAGCATACACTGTATGCTTAGTGGGAACCGATCTATCGTTTATTGAAATGAATTGATATATTTAGGCTAATTTTGCTAATTTGTCAAGACGTTCAGACGTTCAGTGTGGCGAATAGTGTTCATAATCTTAGAAGTTATTTTTTACAATGCAGGCACTCGCATATTTATTTAGCTAAACAATACAAAACATAAACAAATCTGTAAAGAATTGAAATTAAATAATTGGGCAATTCTGAATTTTTCTAATGTCAAGCTATTGCCTGATAAAGCAAAGACAAAATTGAGAGATATCAGTGATTCGAGTTACATTATATTCAAATGCTTTTTATGTTCCACTTAAAACATGATTTTTGTTCCTATGAATGTTTTGGATGATTATAAATTGAAGCTTTTCTCCCGTGTGTTATGTATGAAAAAGAACACCTTTACTCAAATACATAATTTGTTTTGCAAGTGATTGTACTAACGTACAATCGGTGCTCAATATCAAATGACATAATATTCTAAACGACAGCAGTAGTAGATTTTCGACGGACAGTCTCATAATTGCGAATTAAATTGCTTGCGTCGTGATACCATACGAACAAATCGCTTTCATCCTTGTTACAATGTGTGACAGACATTGAGAAGGCGTAGGTGATAAAACGTTACAGTTTTATAAATTTTCCGAATATTCGTAATGCTTTACGACTCCCTTGAATGTTCTTTTCGTGGGCAAAAACGAGGCCGTGCCACCAATTGACGGGGCTGTCGCTGAGCGGTGCGAAAGCCGCGTTTGTGAGAGCGCTCGGCGCACGGAGCGTGAAGAACAGCTGCCTCCCTGACCACGCAGACTGCTTTTGTTTCCTCCTCGGCCTGCGCAATGTTGCTGCGTTATTGTGCAGTTACAGATTTATGGAGGTGTAACTTCACTAAATAATGAGGCAAGCAAGTTTTTTCGAGGCATGAGTGAAGGCCTTCATGCACTGTTGCTATCCGTCAAATTACATTGAAATCGGCCTTGCAGTTTCTCGGCGTAGCGATACATACTCGTCCGCGCACGTGGTACTACATACTCGTCATATTAGTGAACGACGCAGATTACAAGAGAGCAGATTAGAAGGAAGCAGATTACAAGAGAAAAGATGAAATGAAGTCAAACGAAAAGAGAGCAGGTGAAAAGAGAGCACGTGAAAAGAGAGCAGATAAAATACATCAGATGAAAAGAGAGCATGTGAAAAGAGAACAGATGAAAAGAGAGCAAATAACAAGAGAGCAGATAACAAGAGAGCAGATTAGAAGAGAACGTGTAAAGTGGAGTATTCAGTCATTATAATATTGCTTTTAACTGAATAATCTCACTTGAGAATTATCTATATAATAACCGGAAGTGTTAACATTTCTGTGACATAAAGTAATAAAAAACGGTTACATTTTTGTGTAACAAAAATATTAAAAAATATAAGATGTGAGGTACTCTGTAGCACATGCATTTAGATTTCCATATTGGCTCTTCAAAGTACATACGTATAAATAATCATTTTCAAGAAGTGTGATGTCATTGCCGAATAGAGACGCAGATGCAACGTTTGTTAAACACATCGGCGGCCATAGGTCACATTTTATTTTCGTCATCGTCCCACATGCAAAGGTTTGTCAAACATCTGTGCAGGATGTAGGTGAGCACGCGTTTACATATCTTTCTGCGGGCGCGAGCTCAGAACGACGAGAGGCGCGCAAGAGGACGAAGATCACTTTACGACTTTGCAGAGAATGTGTCAAGAGACAGGCGGCGTTTCTTTCTTTTTACGCTCCCGCTGCGCGTCAGGTTTGTTCGCGAGGTGCCATCTTCGCAAGGCAACAGCTGCGGCGGCCGGCCGGCCGGCAGGTCGAAGTGAAAGGTGTCGTTTTCATTAACTTTAATTGTTCGGCGCCATTACTTTTCCGCGCGATGAGGAAACGTCGGCGAGTGCGTTGCGGTTTGGCCAGCACATGGAAGATACATCTCACGTTCGTTTAAAATCCACCTCTCGGGTCACTTGCTGTGAACGAATCGCGTGTGCGGCAGATCGCGGAGTCGATACGTCGCTGGCGGTCCGTTTCTGGCAGCGACGCTCACTTGTCGGCGAGGGCCTCGCGGCGAACAAGTGAGCAGCGACGAGTGCAATTGGGCGGAGTCCACGATGCTTTTAGATTCGCTGCGTTGTTTTTCCGCCACTGCGGTTGGTAGCAGACTACCTCAAAATGATGAAAAACAGTGAAATTTATCTTTTTCAATTTTTATTGAGTCACATGCTCCGGTTTAATCGCTTTTAAATGCTTCCAGCCTTTTCTTTCAATGTTTCTTAGTTTTTGAGCAATTATTTCTTTTCGAAACGAGTGTCAACTGTCAAGCCCTTAGTGAGGGAACTTCATATGCATTTTTTTCTGTATTGGAAATTTTCAACACATGAATGCATGTCAAACATCATAAAACATAATAGATAGTGATATATTTTTTCTTGCAGCTTGCAACCCAAGGTTTCCTCCAGGGAATGAATTAGAATGGTTAATGTGTCACTAAAAGGTTTCTGAGCTGAAATGTCCAGAATATATTTTTAAGCCATTATTTGTTCTCAAATAATCGAATTCTGACTCTTTAACAGTTACTTTACCATTCCTTACAATTCCTTTACAGTTCCTTTTCACAGTTCATTATAGTTTATTCACTAGAACGTACGTTTATTAATTTACTAGACGAATTATCAAAATACATCAACGTGTTATAGATGATATGATGCCTAAAGCAAAAACGTACATTTTGGCCAATTAATTATCAACAAATAAAGAAAACAATAAACAAATATTTGATCTCTGTGGACATGTAGAAATAAAATGTACAAGGGGAAACAAAATAGAAACAATATTCTGGAATTTTTTCAGGTGTTACCTTTACCTCTGTAAGCGCACTTGAGATGGCAGTGATTGAATAAAACTTGGTATTACATTCTCAATATTTCGTTCTTTAACAAAGAATACGAAAAAATAATTTAGATGAAAAATAAGTATTTGAATTATACAAAATAGGTACAACTGATAGTAGGGAGATTTAAAAAATAATTCTACCCATATATTATCCAGCGACGACTTAAAGATAACTTACAAATAAGGTAAAGAAAACCATATTTTCATAATCGGCATTTACTGCATCAGAAAAAAATTAATTAAAACAAAATAGGTAGGTGTACGAGTGAGTCTGCATCATCCACCATACCTATCAGCCATTTGAGATATCGGAATAGAAATAAATATTTCTCGCCCAAGAAATACACCCTTTCTCTGCTAGTTGGTGAAAGGAGCGTAGCGAAATTTGCGTGGTCAGACGGAAGAGCAGGCCTAATGGCCTGAGTCTCGCCACGTAAAATAAGGCATTAATTCAATTCAATTCGACTAAAAATGCGAGTTGCTACGCGATTACAGCGACACAGAAACACAGTGAAACTCCCCGCAATATTCATCGCACACCATCCATGACCGCCCCACCTTATAAAATTCCACCGCTTGCCACGGCTTGTGCGTAGCGCTCACTGCGAATTGCATTTTCCTCGCTTAGGCGCAACATAACGCATCGCCGGTATTGTTCTCAAACGCTTACGATCCACACCTGAGCAGCTTGAGCGGAGATAAAAAAAAGATGCGCATTATGGGCGGATTCCTGCGGCGCGGCGCGGCGCGGCGTGGCCACCCAGCTCGCCCGCGCAGCGTCGCCCGCGGTCGCCCACGAGCGCGCAGGAGGCCGTGCCGACGCGCGACTGCGAGTGGGGGAGGTCCGCGCGAAGATGGTGTGAGATAGAGCCAGCGGTTGCGTGAAGGGAAAGGAAAATGAGACGGGGGAGGAAACAAGTTGCGAGGAAAGATGTTGATATCTCGGTTCTTCGGACGCCGCCCCCGTCGCGAGCCTATTGCTGTTCTGCGCGAATGCTTGATGCTCTTGGTGCTATGAATAAGATCGACAAGACATCTGTTTCGAAATGGCAAAGTCAAATTTTAAAAATCGATGTTACGTTACAAAATACGTCGACTCAAAACCCTCATTGCTGGTTGCGTAGGCTTTCGCGGCCGGAGGTCGTATTGTCTAGGCTACCCGAGACCGGCCTTGTCACTGACATGGTGGCTAACGTTTCGGCCAGCGTATTGTGGCCGTTAGCCACCATGTCAGTAACGCGTCTCGTCCCGGATAGCCTAGACAAATCCCTCAATGCTTCTAAACATTTTGACCTGTCCTGTGTCTCGACAGCCTGCTACGGGCCTTGGCCGACCAGCGGTGACCCAGCGTCTCGGCCGTGGGATAAGGGGTTCGTGTGGTTAACACGAATACATTCCTTCACTGTAAATTCTGGTATTCATAACCTTAGGGTGGGCTTTGTCATCGTCACACAGCAGTAGATACTGTAACATTTTTAAGGAAGGCGCACAGTTATTATTTCGCCCAGGCCGGGAATCGAACACGGGGTTATGCACGGATAGCGAGCACGATAAGTAATAAGCTACCGAGGGCTTTTCTAAATACCCATGTTTGTAAAATATTTTAATAATTTGTAACAATGGTCACGTGCAATATTGGGGCTATTTTGTGCCACGCAGGTCGTGTCTATTAATTTATAATTGTAATTTAGCTGACAAAACAAAGTCAAAAATATTCCAGAACAAGTTAAAAGTTTAGTTCATTGGATAATACAAAAATATCACACTACATTTACTAGAAAAATTCGACTAACTCACGTTTTATTCATTGTAACGTTGGTATGAAGAATGTTCAGATTATTAACGTGAGAAAGTTATTGTAGTTTTTATTATTGGTAATTTAATTCAAATATATAATATTAACCAAGTAAAAACATCAAACTGTAAACATCGATGTTAAACATTAAAATCAATAAATCGACATGAAATACATCGATGTTTTCATAAAAATATAGATTTTTTTTAAACATACACATCGCGAACGCATGCCTACTTGATACTACCTATGTTTGCTTGTATTTATTGTGAGTGGTCAATATTGTTTCATATTTTTTGTACTGTTTCTTGACGCCTCTGCTCGTTTTCAGTGGCAAAATATCATTTCTTCTTCGAAACTTATTTTCGTAAATCCATTGGCAAGTAATATGATTACACATTTCACACGTCATAATAAATCTGAAACTCAAAGTGTCTTTCCCATTTTACGTCCGTTTATCCTTATTTAGTAAATATCAAATGTTCAAAGTTTTCTTTGAAGTCATGTTTTTAATAGTGGGGGTTCAGGAAAAAAAAGATGTAAAAAACAGCAAATAACTGCGTGAAGGGAAGTGAAATTATATGGAAACAGTAAATTGCTTGTTGAAAGATGTTAGTCTTATAGTTCTTCGGATGACGCCGCGTTTGTATTCATAGTCATCCTCTTCAATGCACGTACCGTACTTGACACTTGTTGAAACCTCGTGACAGTTCTTAAACATTATTAGAAACAAAAATTACTAGTGATGTGAATGTAGGATTAATGGACAATGAAGAATGGTAAATAAAAATTGAAGACAAGGAAACAAAAATTTGAAGAAAACTAAAACCATAATAAATATGAATGTAATTAATAAAACAAAAGATGATGAAAAATATTTATTTCACAATTGCGATAGTTTGATTGTTAATACATTAAGAATATTCCTTCCTTATTAAGTTAAAAAAACAGACCTTTCAGAAATAGTACAGTTTCAAGACATTTGCTCTTTTCTTTAAATCTGCTATTGCTACCTTCTCTTGTATCCTCACTGTACACTCCAATACACCTTTGGAGAACAAACTAATTTTGATTTGAATGTAGACGTAAGTGCATTCTAACATCCCTTCAGTTACCACTTGCCAGTTGTGCAAAGAAAATTACCGAAGAAACGAGTAACGACCGCGGGTAGGCATCGATTCCTTTCGATTTCGGTTCGGGTTTCACCCGAGTGGTGGCACCGGTTTCGCCCAGCTGCTGCGCCGCGGCAGGAGGCCCCCACGGCGCGAGGGCGGTTGCGTTGCCGCCACGCGCTGGATGCGCCTGACGCAATCGCCCTTCCCTCCCATCTTCCTCCCCTTCCTCCGTCTCCCTCCCACCTATGCCACCGCGAAGACGCTATCACCCCCACTGCCCTGCCTCGTCCGGGCACACCAGTGCCCCGGCTATCGCCTAGACACCTCCGCCGCTGCCTCCGCCGCCTCCGCCGCCTCCGCCGCCTCCGCCGCCTCCGCCGCCTGCGCCGCCTCCGCCGCCTCTGCCTCCACAACCGCCGCCGCCGCCTCAGCCACCGCCTCCGCTGTCGCTGCCACCACCGTCCCCATCCCAGCCTCCGCTACCAACCCGATTCCGAACCCCGAGTCGTCGCTAACCCCATCCTCTCCCACGACTGTGCCTCAGACAACTCAACCGCCAACATCATCCTGCTAAGGCACAACACCAACACCGTCCCCGCCCCCGCTACTGATACGACTTTACCCCCTCGCCGACCCCGTCGTAATCATCGTCTCCTCTCCCGCCCAAGACCACATCCCTGCCACCGCCATCGCCACCATTCCAGCCTCCGCTACACCCGGTTTTATCCCATGACTCTGCCTCCCCCAATTCAACCTCCGCCATCACCGATACTGCCTCTACATCCATCCACGTTACCACCACTGCTGCCTCCTCTACCACCTCTCTGCCCTTCCCTTCATCATCTTCACCCGTTTCCCCTTCACCACGCCACTGCTTCAACCAACATAGCTGTCTTCCTCACTCGTCTCCATCCCCTCTACCACTCTCGCCATTGTAAAGCCGAGACCATTGCCACTGCCTCTACACCGGCCCACGACCTGACATTGTCCCTGCCGTTTCCCAGACACTACCCCGTCCTCACCTCCGACACCACTGCTATTCCCGTCTCCACTTCGAAATTGCTCACAACCTCCTCCCGCCTCCGGCTCTGCCTCAGCCAAGTGAACTTCCAACATCACCCCCTGTGGCACCTCTTCCATCCAAGACACCGACATCACTACCGTTCTAACCCTCGCCATCGCTACAGCCATCCTCTCCGCCACCTCTTCTGCTCCGGCATGCATTAACATCGTCACCCGCACCTTTTCTCCACCACTGCTTTAGCCAATAGCAGCTGTCGCCATCACTACCATCCTTACCACCTCCTCCATCTACGTCACCGCCATCGCGACCGTCCCCACCCCTTGCAACGCTCTATTCTGCCACCTCCATTGCCCTCGCCTTCTTCATCGTTCCCACCCCTCCGCCCCACGCCCTGTTGCCTCCGACCCCTGCCAACCCGCCCACGCCCGAGTCGCTTCAGACTTGTCAACACCAATGCCACAACCGACATCGCCGGCCCCGCCCTCCACCTCCGCAGAACGTAACCTCCGTCTCAGCCCACTCGTTCCTCTCCCGCCACACCTCATCCTCCGCCTGCGCCAATTCACCACCACCCCGCCACGGTGACTGCCGTCAGCTCCTCCGTTCCTTCTCCCACCCACAAGCACATCGCCGTCCCCGCCTCCATCTCCGCCAACGTAACCGCCGTCACCGTCCAGCAGCGGTCGCGTGGCGTGGAAAGTGGATCGCCCGGGGCCGCCGACAGGTTGTGCCGGAGTGAAGGTGCGCAGCGCGATGACCGCGCGACCACTCCACATATTGTCTGAGGACGCTCCCTCGCAGAACCTGTTTCCATCCCATGCGCAATCTCCGACTTGTCACAGATATAAATTACTACTGCAACGCGCGGTCGGGCCGGCTGCTCTTCTTTGCCGGAATGTATGAACGTGGGCGTCGGAGGAATCTTGGGTGAAGCCCCTGTGTACGTAATACTAACGAGCTTAACGAGGGAACGTTAGGAATGATATTGTGCAAGATCTGTTGTATATTTAGTTGATTGCCAAATTAACATAGTAAAAGAAAAAAATCAGATTGTTTTATTATTTTTTTCTGATTTGATTTCTCAGTACTTCTAGGCGCGCTAAATTATGAGTTAATTCATCCCGTAAGTTTAGTGCGTGTTTTCTCTCGGGAAGTGGCGGTAATCTTCTCCCGCTGCGGGATGAGAACAGGCATCAACCTAGCATCGGCTATCGAATTTCGTCAACCAGGTATCTCCTCAACAGCGAGCACTGCACAGCAAGCTGTAAGCTCCCAACCGATCTTCTGGAATGTGTAGTAGTGTATTGCATGTGTAACGTGTGTAGAGCGTGTAAGTAAGGGTTGAGGGTAGACGAAAAGGGAAGAAGGAAAGTTCGCGCGCGATCTGTGGCCGATTTTTTAGGGTACTGCTCCGGTACACGCTTGGAATTGGTTGAAGAAACCACGGAATACTACTGTTCAGAGCAGCAGGCTGCTAGAATTATTCTTCAGACAGTGACTGGAATCGACCTAGCTCACTAGGGAGTGTCGAAAGTCCTGCTTCTGCCGGGACTCGAACCTAGGGCCTCCCCGTCACAGACACTGCAGTGACATGAGTTTATGCCCTGTTGCAAATCTCCGGATGGTTCTTTATTCTTTGGTTTTTTGAAAAAAAAACTGAATGTAAACGGTGCCAAATTTATCAGAGAGTAATATCCTTGATTTTTATTAATATTCATATTTATAGGTTGAGAGTTCTGTGGATTTCTATATTAGCCTTCAACGACTGGGTAAACGACTGTGCATTCCTATGTATTTTTCACTGATTGCTATGAATGCAGGCAATATATTAATTGGCTGTTTGAAACACTTGCTATGTTATTGAAGAAGCGAACGTACCGGAGCTAAGAAATATTTCTTTTGCTTACCTGCGTACCATCCACGACCTTCAATCGAACTCATCATCGATCTAGAAAAAAGGAATACGTAAACGTTTGAATTCCATTGCAAAATATGCTTGTGCTTCCCTTAGGGAACAGAGAGTAAAGAAAGATTTCATCGACAGTATTTTATTACGGACGTAGTTTTGATGTTAATTGAAGTACGCAATATAAGTACGTAGTTGTGAAGGAATGTCAGAAACGATTATTACGTTCTTTTGGACTTGTTTCCATTAGATATGTGTTTCTAAAAATTTGATTTCTTCTTACATAAGCGTTTGAACTCACTTGGACTGCTAAAATATACAAAGTTGGAAAATATGAAGAGTTTATATTTGTCTTGGTATTGCCTGGTGTGATATTGTGGTAGGCTTGGACGAAGAATAAGAAGTTAATTAAAGTGACTCGTACATCTGAAAGAGAAATTTTATTTTCCAAGGCAGTTATTTCGTACTTCTTTTGTAAGATCACATGAAAGGAGTCAATGAATCAGAAATTTTGTTGTGATTGCTAAAATACGAAATATAACCAAGAAGGAAGGGTTTGTATAAAAAATATTTAGTAATGCATTCTTTTAACTTTTTGTTAAACTAATGGGCCAGGATGTGTCTCTAATCGTCAAAAAATTGAGAGCCACCAAAACCCAAATAAACACATTCGCAACAAAGTGTAGCTGTATTTAGTATTTATGAGAACAAGTAAATTCATTGAATTTTTCATTCGAATTACGTTGCATTTACTTCCCTACACTTTTACTTCAGAAACTTCAATAGTATAATCCACAGTTGAGATAAATTTCACATTTCATTTCAAAGAAAACTATATCTTAATGAATTGTTTGTAATTATTATCCTCACGAAAATACAACCCCTCAACTGGATTATAGTATTAAACACATGTGTTTACACTTGAGTACACACTTTTTATATTTTACAAGAAGTGCTGAATTGTCTCAAAGTATTCAAATAACAGAAACACGACCATTGAATCAATATTACTCTTCGCAGAAACAATTTACCCAGGTCAAACGTAACCTTGACGTTGATTGCGCGTACATTACTCATGAAGTCGCGCGTCGGCATTTTCTCTATGGACTTCTAGTGTGTGTTTCCTACGTTTCATTTCCGTTTTAATTTGTTTCTTCTTGGGCATTTTTCAGCTTTCGGGGATACCAATTTGTGGTACCCGCACCGAGTACCCACAGTGTCTTTCATGGGGACCCATACTAACTTTTAAACTAAGCACTGACACACTTGCGGGATCTACGGACTATTGTCAGCAGACCCACATGGCATTGCGCGACTAGACATACGTGACAGACAAGGGTCAAGCAACCACGCCTATGGCGATACTCGAACCCGCGACCTTTCCGACTGAGGTGCTGAGTCGGCTCATGCTCCAGCCTCCTTGGCCATCCAGGTCGGCCAATTTTAAAATGTTTATAATTACATTTTATTACAATTTAACTTAATTTCAATATTTTGGGTAGAAAAAATTAATTCAGAACGGACTTTTGACACAACTCACAAGATAATATGAGAGGAAACACTGAAAAATTTTTGATACAAAACCTTGAATAGAGGGTTGATATATCTGATACTTAGCAGATCATATCGTACTGAATTAGGTTTATATTAGTATTTGTATCATACATGTCTCTCTTGTTTCGTTTCAGCCAGGTATTTTTGTGGACGGAAGGACGACAATAGACCAACCACAAAAACAAAAACAAAACAGCAAAAAACAATGTGCCACGACAACATTTTCAGAACAAAACAACTCATCACAGTGTTTCCCTCACAGAGAATGATATTACCATTACTTTGTTGTGCCATTAAAACGAATAAAACTGTGGGGGATTTGGAATGGGCGAGCGAGCTACTGCGGGTTAAAACCAACCCTCCGACGCTGAGTCGCTAAAGCGGCCGAGGTCTGACCTCTCGCCGGCGCCACCGCCAGCGCCAGCGTCGCGCTATCTACTCTCTGGCATCGCCGGCGCTCTCGTCCGGACGTCCACGCGCTTCGCCGCCGCCGCCGTCGCCGTCGAGGTCGCCTCATTACGCGCGCTATCGCACCTCGTTCCGCGACGTCCTCGCCCCCCCTCCCCCTCCCCTCCCCCCACCGCCTTTGCCCCGCGCTCACCGCACGAGGCGTCTACCGAACAGACGAAAGCAGAACGGCTCGCGAAATTTCCAAAGGCGCACGCCCCAACAAAGCAGGCAAACGAAAGGAAAGGAGAATCGGGCATTGGACGACGCTGTTGGACGCCCCGCGCGAGTTGCACGTAAGCTCACTTCGCTTTCTATATTGACCGCGAAGCGGAGGAACAAGGACGGAGACAGGGGAAAAGAAGCACGGACAAGAGAGATGATATCTGGATTCTCCAATGCTTCGCGTTTATGGTGCTGTCTTGTTTTTGTGCTTGTCGCGCGAGGACGGACATCCGGTGCGTCATGGTTCCAACCGCCGCTGGAGTTGAGCGCCCAACCGGTTGGCGGTGGTGATGCCTGGACGACAGACCTGGCAGCCCCATGAACTGGGTGCCTACGGGCGTTACGCAAACAGGTTGTTGACGTGGAGGTTGTGGCGTGGCGGCGCTGCGGAGGCGAACGGAGGCGGAGACGGCTGCGAGCAGCGGCGGGGGTGAAGCTGAATCAGGGTCGTGGGCGAGGGCGTCGGGCTGAAGGGTGGCTAGCGGAGGCGGGAGGCGGAGGCGCGGGAGGTGCGAGGGCGGAGTGGGGCGGAGCGGGGTCGCGGCAGCGTTGGCGATGAAGGTGGCTGTGGTAGGCTACTGTGGCGGCGGTGGAGGCGGACGGTGAGGCGGCGGGACGCGCGGTTGGGCGCGTTGGGTGGCGGCCTGGCGTGCAATGGCGGCGTAGAACGGGTCAGCGGTCGAAGTGTGTTGGGGGATGGCGCGTGCGGAGGTGGAGCGGCGTGGGGAGGCGAGTGCAGGGACTGGTGCGTGGGCGTGGGAGGAGACGGGGAAGGCAGCTTGGTGCTGTAGCGGCGGTGGGCGGTGGAGGCTTCGTGGCTGGCATTGGCGATGGAGGCGGCTGTGGCGGCAGTGGAGGGAACTGAGGTCGCCAGAGGGGGTGGAAGAGCAAGTGGTACCCAAACGTCGCGCATGAGTGGCGTGTGCCGCGGATGTTGCCTTCTCCTCAGGGGAGGAAGCACGTTAGGGACGATGCTCTCCGTTCGAGCGCCGGAAGAAGTGACAGCGCCAACAACTTCGATTGCGACGTAGTTCCTTTTCCTTGACCAATTCTGAGGATCGAGTTGTCACGGAAAACACACTTTCAAGGAAGAAGAGTTGAAATCACAGTCTTCATCTAAGAGATAAGTCTAAAGCAGACATTTATAAATGTTTGTATTTTTAGACTTTCCTGGTGAACGCGAGAAGTCTTGAGTACCTTGAGTGATTGGATCAAAAAAATAGCTGCGTGTCATTTGCACCAATAGTTTCGCGATGCCAAGGAGTGCACACATTATTTCTCCATCAAAGAATGTTTTTACTTGTGTGCTCTTGAGATTGTACTTGTACTTCCAATTAATTATCCATGTTTCTGAAGAACAATTTGGTGGTGTGAATGAAGTGTTTCGTTTAGAACTTCATACATTCTGCGAAATCATTGACATCGTTTTCTATAGTATAAGTGAGCGCCGCGACGAACATAACCTAAACCGGCCAAGAGATGACGGAATGAGATGTACGAGTATTTAGAAGAGCGGGATACCTTCCTTTTGAAAATGAGTGTTCACTCATTGTCCAATCATTTGAGAAGAAGAAATTTATGAATAAAAACCTGTCACCTAAAGAACACTCAATTTAAGTGTCCACTATGAATTTAGCCGTAACAAAAAAATGGGATTGGTATTATCAGTTAGAGGAGAATTGTAACAATTGGAAAGTTAAATATATTTTGAAAAATCGAATCATGTGAATGCGTATCTGATCGTATTAAATTTAGCATTTCCTTTATTCTACTTTCTGATCATAACATGACAAATTAATAATACATTATCAATCGTGTGATGATACTGATAAACATCGCAGTTATGTTAGATATGGTGTTGGTTATGATATCATGAAGATTTCGAGAGCAGCAAATAAACTGAAGAAAAAAAGTAACATTTAGCTTAAATCATTTCAGTTTTCAATCAAAAACAATCTGAAAAGTCATGGATTTAAAAATAAAGTGTTCAAGATGTCACAACAGTAAAAGGAGTTTCATAAATATCTACTGAGAATGCAAATATGCTTATACTAGAGCAATTACACTGCGAAATACAGAAAATCATAACTGCAAACAATTGATCGATGATATATATATATATATATATATATATATATATATATATATATATATATATATATACCATGTGTTAACAATTTTTGTTTTGTGTAGTCTCTAGTCCCTAGAGAACAGGAAGTAATTATTTTAGCAGTGATGTAACTCCTCGTCCGAATGTGCTGTTTCATTAATTAAATTTAAAATAATTTTAAAGTATTATTTCGTCTCACTTTTATAAGTCCGAAAGTAGAAGTTCGTGCGCTCTAAAAGGTATAGTCGTAAATCCTGTGTTGAACTCTACAACGATAGAGGAGCCGAGAGACTGCTTGATACCTGTCTTAAGGTCGTGGTCTACGCGTGTGCCTGGTAATGCGGGTGACAGAGGAGACTTGGGTACCGACGCCCGCCACCTCAGCCAGCGTGTCTCCCGTCGGCAGGGAACATTTTTGTCAGGGCACGGCGGAATTCCCTGCGCACACGACCGAGTCAAGAGCGCTCTGCCCCGTGTGTCCGAGCTGTTCTATTGTTGTTGATGACCGACTTGTATGGGTCTCGTTATTGGAACCGAGTCTCTAGAACGATGTTCGTGCACAAGGAAGCCGAAGAATGCTTTTGATCGTGAAACGGATGAATACGCTGCGGTCCTAAATATGGAGATATAGCTTTGCGTGAGAGAACTAGATCGCAGACGCTGACACGTTCTCCTATAAAGCTCAAGGAAAAGAAACAAGTTTCTAACTTGTAGAATTCTTACTAGAAAGTCAATTGGTTCAAAACGTGGAAGCATGTTTGCGCGAAAAACCGTACCCAAGTACATTTCTTCTCTTTCCGAGAAGGGTACTGCGCAGTTGAAATAAAAAAAATAAATAAATAAAATCCCGCCGTAGCAGGTGTAGCAGAGTCACGTGTGACTCCTGGCTCCCAGAGTTGGGCTCCCAGCGGGGCATCAATGGGCTCCTGTGAATTGGCCCATTGAGTCGGGGCCCCCTTTCACTGAACGGTGAGCGGTGTCACAATGAGGGCGTAGGCGGATGCGCGCCTCTTCCGCCCACGCTGCCCTCGCCCCGCCCCTCCCCCCGCTCTCCGGCTCGCAACCGCATCCCCGCCAACGGTCCTCTCACATTTCGATGACGCGATCCGACTGAGTTAGCTCACTCTTTTTCCTGCAGCGACTCTGGTTGGTCCAAGGATACCAGCCCCACGGTGTCGTTTTTTTATTGATTGATTGATTAATTATTGGTTCCGGGCGCGTCATCGGCTAAGGTCATTAGTTCCGTAAATGTAGTACTTCCTTTCCTCAAGAGATGGTGGTGATCTTCCCTCGCTGGATGGTGAGATCCGGCGCTGACTTACCGTTGTCTAGCGGGGGTTCCCTCAACCAGGTGTCTACTACCAGATGGGCATCGCCAGAGCCGGGACAAACTCTAAGCTCCCGACTAGTCTCCCGACATGTGTAGTAGAAAAGTGAAAATGAGTGCAAGTGTGTGTAAGGGGTGAGGAAATAACGAGGAAGAGGAAGGAAAGATCGCGCGCGGTGCGTGGCTCCGGCATTCGGTTGGTGTTGATCGGATAAACCACGGAAAACTCCGATCAGAGCAGCCGGCCGCTAGAATTTTCCTCTAGACAGCGATTGAATTCGATCTAGCTGTCTAACTAGTGCCGAAAATCCTGCCGCCGTCGGCGCTCGATCCCTAAGACTTCCGGTCAGAGTCATCATTTGATGCCCTGAGCCACTGACGATGTATTTTCGATACCAGAGGGATAGCTAGGACGAAATCAGCGCCTATCTGAAAGAGAATTTAATCAGTCTTCTGCTCTGATCAGTAGTTCTCCGATCAATGCCAGGCGAATGCTGGAGCAGTACACTACCGAACGGGCCGCAGACTGACGACTATATTTCCTGCCTCTACGTTATCCTTTTCTCTGATTCTCGTATCTTAATGGTTCGGGCTGTTCTCCGCTTGGGAGGGGGGAGATACCTGACTGGAGAAATCTTCTGCAAGCCGATGTGTAGGTCGACGCCGGCACTTGTAATTCAGCTTGGGAGGAACAGCATCACCTTCCCTCATAAAACATTGACTAATGGAATTAATGCAATCAAAGCAGTTGACCCGTAGACAATCAATCTGCTCTATGATAGAGCAACAACCACCGCCTTGGTATTATTACATGTCAATGTTTCCACTTTAACCCTTTTAATCTAGTCAACTTGTACATCATTCCTAGCTTCATCATTCACTGTGAAGTTCTCAATAACTTATCCCTTAGCGGTTTCTCTTTACGAAATTTAAACACTGAGGTGCGTATGAGCCGTATTGCAATATTTTCTAAAGTTAACGAACCTTCTCCTCAATCTTAACAAAGCTACTAAACAATAAAATATATCTACAATTGAAATTTTAACATTTAATTGAGTATACTGATATAAAGTGAGCTATGCACTACACACTTCGGTGAAAAATCCAGCTTGCGCCACTGATTACACCAGAAATTCACAACATTTCGCCAAGTTTCTTACGATACTAAATCAAATAAACTCCGGATTATCGGAGATTTTCCGTATTCAAGGTAGTTGCCTTGGTTCTAATTACCATAATCGGAGGCCTACTACACTATCCCTTTCCTAGTATTTTTCCACTTAATTTGTAAAATTTCATTCAAAATATGAGTTTAACCATTTTGAAACTCGCACTCATATAACAGAAATTACATCATTCACTGGATGAAAAATTGACGTACTTGCATCATTCGTTACCATAACCAACGTCTGCTATATTTTTGATGTTTTACACACAAAAAAGCTCATAATTTTGGTTTGTATTATGTCAACTTGTAGTAATCGGTTCTTGTGTTCTTCAGAGAAAAGTACGTGTGTATCCCCTAAGGTATTTCCTGTCGCAAAACGTTCGGTGGTACTTGTGATCAAAGGAAATATTAATGCTCGTTATTAACATTCTTTAGTAAATGCTCATTGTGATGAAGAAACAAATAAGTTACGTAAGTGAAAAGAAGTGAATACGCTAATCGTTACTCTTCTTCGCGGAAGAGACTTGTTTATTTCAATCGGTAATGAACGCTGATATTAAAGTTGTTTTTTCCAGATCTTCAGTATTTCTCTTGTAACCTACACATTTCCCTGTTATATTCGAATAGAAATGTTTAGAATAGTTGCTGTAAAATTGACCGACACTGAAGGAATGTCGATATTTGACTTTCACGAAGAAGAAAAAATTAAGAGAATTTGATAAGGTAAGAAACAAAGATCAAAGTCCTATAGTTTGAGTAAATATGCGTATAACAGAAACATTAAAAAAGAAAGCACACCAAAAACATGAAAATGCAAAAAAGAGTGAAGAGTGAAGAAAACGAAATAGTATAAGAGAAGTTGTCTAAGAATGTTCGCGATACCTAGGGAGGTCTTGTTCTTGAAAGAAGGAAAGATAAACAACATTAGAGGGAAAGGCAGGTGAGAAATCAGAATTGAGAATTTAATATTATTAACGGTAACGACTAAAGAAGTTGAAAAACGGAAGCGGAAGAAATAGTAAACGGAAACGTTTTGCACTTACATTTAAATGAGATTCTTGAAATTTTCCCCAATATTGACGAGGATGGTGATACTATTGGACAATGATAATGTTCGACACAAAATTCATTTAACCTGCCGATTACATTCGATTGTAATACGACAAAGAGTTCTCCTAAGACATTATTAGTTATTCGCGAGTCATTGTGCCACAGATCGGAGAGGTGAATTTCACGTAGGTTAGTTAGCGTGTGTATGAGGTGACTTGTAATTTGCAAGCTCTTTGTATCTACCAGAGTGACTGTGGTGATCGTGAACGACAGGACTCGAAGAAGCAGAAAAGAGGACGAATAAAAGAAAGAAAGAACGAACGAAAGAGAAAGAAAAAAGGAGGAAAGACGGAAAGAAAGAAGGAAAGAAAGACGGAAAGAAAGAAGGAAAGAAAGACGGAAAGAAAGAAGGAAAGAAAGACGGAAAGAAACAAGGAAAGATAGAAGAAAAGGAAAGAATGAAAGGAAAGAATGAAAGGAAAGAATGAAAGGAAAGAATGAAAGGAAAGAATGAAAGGAAAGAAAGAAAGAAGGAAAGAGAAAAGGAAAAAACGAGGGAAAAAGGATGGAGAAAGGGAAGGAAAGAAAAAAGAAAGAAGGAACGAAAAGAGAGAAAGAAGAAAAGAAAGATGGAAAGCAAATTAAGTGTAGATGACTACAATTGCCTTAGACGACATTGATTATCTCATCAAAGACGTTTAGGCAGAGTAGCCTTCTGGGCCCGAGCGCAGGGCGCGTAGCCGAATCGCGAGAGCGTAAAGCAGCGCGCGGGTCCAAGGCCCCGGAGGGCGGCAATAAGGAAGCGGTGGTGGCGGGGCGGCCGGGCGGGAGGTCGCGGCGTGACGTCCCGGCGCCGGCGGCCGGAAATGTCACGCGTGTGTGTCGGGGGCGCCCGCCCGCGTGCGCTCGGC
>BOPP01000029.1:6575442-6599611 GCA_017312745.1 Gryllus bimaculatus
CCTCCCGCTTCCACCACACGACTACTTGACGCTCGTGAGCGAGGAGCCATCCGTCTTCCACTTCAATCATGTCTCTGGGCTCGCTTCGGGAATCAGAAACCATGTTTCTCAAGTGCCAGCTGCAAAATATTTTGAAGGCAGTTCTTTGATTTTCAATTTTTTACAATAATTCGAATATGGAACGGAAAATATACTAGCTGTTGTTAATTAAAAAATATAAATATGAAGCGAAAGGGTCGTATTTAAAGTGTTTATAGTTTTCAATCCCTCCTGACTTAAAAATAATACGAATATGGAACGAAAAAAAAGCGCGGTTGTTCATTAAAACATTAACTTATGCGAAAGTGTCATACGGACAGGGTTTCTGTTTTTCAGTGACTTCTTCCGTACAATACTTCTAAGATAGAAGGAGAAAATATGCACAATTCATCATAAAAACTAATAAAATCTCTTACAGTGATCGCTTTCTCTTAAGTTTTAATTCCAAATTTCATTTTGTATTCTTACTTTATTGAAATGCAAGTTATTTTTGAAATCTATAAAATAGAAGTTGTTAATGATAGATTTCAGACGCTTTGATCTTTCGTTACAGTTGTACGAAAGGGAAAATGGAAAATGCAGACAAACTGTTATGAAAATATTCGGGTGCCTCTATCTTTATGAAAGATTTACAGGGTTCTATGAATGTGATTGATTTTACTGACCTGAATTCATAATACAAATGGATGTCTAAAAATCAGAACTGCAATAAAAATATCATTTTACATAGAACTGGTAAATGTACAAGGAAGCCAAAAATTTCCCACGGACCAAAGGCCATAAACTACTCAGTCATGCATCAGAATTTCAAATTACCGTTGATCTTGCTGTCTTATATCCAGAAAAATCTAGGAAAAAAGAAGCAGTAAGATGTCTGTCACAGAAATTCAGACAAAAAAGTAACCAACAATTGCAGATAATTTCATACAAGTAACACAAGCAGATTCACCACCATTCTTGCTCCAAAGGATGCACAAATACGTAATTTTCATTTGCATTTTTTAAATTTGGCGCTTCAGAACTTGAAAGACGGTATTTGGCATATGAATAAAATTTCTTGAGAGACTAATGAAAATGTTAATTGAAAGAAGTAATTATCTGTAGAGGATGATAAGCAGACCTAGGAATTTTAGGCATGAAAAACTGATGATTTAGGCATAAAAAATATAAAATGATGCACTATTAGTGATGAAAACTGACGTTTTAAGCTTTTAAAATAAGTTGCAAAATGATTAAATCAAGCAATGAATAAACATTAGACATGAAAATGTATGTTTCTGGCATCTAAAACTGATCACGAAAGGATTCAATTAGGCACTTTATATTTTTCAAGAAAGCCAAGTACTTTTACATATTATAGAATTACTATAAGCACATTATTTTATTCACTTTCATTTCATTTATTCGTTCAAAATTTTCATTCTCAACCTGTCAACAGCGCATTTGCACCGGAAATGGATACAATTGCCAAAGAAGTGCATTCTGATTGGAGACGAGCGTGAAACATCCTCTTTATATTGACTTGCAAAGCTCATTGTGTTCGGTTGTTGGGTGAGAGATTGCGGAGCTCAGTCGATTGCATATTCGATTCGAAATTCACATTTCGAAAATTTCGGGAAAGTATTTGCGTTTCCGCAAATTAAAAATTTGAAAAAAGAGTAATGGAAATTATTATAAATTAAATAAATATGATAATTCATCGAAATTACTTGTTTTATGTAGATTTAGGCAAACAAATATTAAAATAGGCATCGACCACCGTTTTAGGACATTTTAGAAACTATTTGATGCTTTCAGTAGATCTATTTTTTTATGATTCGTAAACATCTCCAATTATTTTCAAAAACCGCCTAAAGGAACTAAATAGACATCTGTCCTCAAATCCGAGGTCTACTGATAAGGCATGGAATAAAACAAGGCAATATCATTTGTTAAATGTAGACTTTTTGTTTTAATTCTGTTTCAAATCAATTGAAAGTCATGACACAGCGTACCCATTGTTATGAAGTTTACAAACATCTAATTCTGTTCTCTGCGTGTCTGTTCGTGAACGTGAAATGCATCTCAAATCGTCTTCGTTCCATCGATTCGGTATTTTCTCCATCACTCGCTCAGGGAAGCGTCTTTGTTCGGTTGGTTGACACAGGTGGGCCACCCGGGAATCAGATGCACCCAGTCAAAGGAGGATTTCATGGTCGATGTCACCTATCGTAACATTGTGCTTTTGCTGCGTTCTTATCGCGGGGCCAATAAATCCCTCGAACATACACAGAGGTACTCGATGTTTGCGGCGTAACTGTGTCAATGAATGGCCTCGGCGTGCCCCTCCAAACTCCTCACTTCCGCTATGCTCGCGGATCCATTGTTCGCGGTAGAAACATCAGGCACGCCACCGTTAGAACGAAAGTGCTTTCCTAGACCTTCGACACGTTGGTCGTGGTGAGGGCAGGGTAGATATTGATGAGTAATGTTCTTCAGTTCAACACGAGTGTGGGTTCAATGAGATTCACAATTGGATGCCCCGACAGATTTTGCTAATAAATGGCTGGGCAGAAGTCTACGGGTGTCGCGGGAGGACAGATATTCTAAGCTAAAATGTTCTGGTCTTCTAATTTCTTTAACTGTTACGAAAACTTAACATTAGTAGCTGTTTTGGTGTTCATATGCCACTTTAATAGTTGGTCGTAGTAACTTGCAATTAGGTAAATAAGTTCTCCTTACGTTTGCTTAAATCATTTTTGATTGTGTGGAAAATATACCATTTTCCATAACCATTCTCCTTTATTGTAAATTATTCGTAAATTAATTGATTAACCATTATATTTAATTTCTGCGTAAATATGTGGACGGTATACTTTGTTTCTCCATTTATTTGAGTTTCCTTTCATGGTGTGGCAGTGGGTCAGCCCGTTACTTAATATTACCTATGCTACTAATTAAATGTGAATTTCTCAGTGTTGAAGAACCACATTTGCAGTTAACTGAAGGTCGGAAGTATTCCATGTAGTGACGGATTTGAAAGTGATACACGTGTCGATAACTACCAGCAAAGGCCTGATATGTGGCATAAGCAGCTGCCATGCGGTTCCCCTTATGTTAGTGCTACTGCTTCTGAGAAATGAAGGAATTGTGAGGAAGGGTGTTCTGAGAAAATTTCCGTATCTTCTATATTCGACATAAAATCAGTATCGGAGGGGAAGCTTTTGTATTTACATAACCTATCGTAGATTCTGTTGTATTTCCACACAGAAATTCCATTATAATTGATGGTTTTCTTATTTTGCGATTTTTAGCCCAGCTATTACTTTCGTAAAACACTATAAAGTGAAATGTTAAGATAGTTCACATCTTTGTATTTTTATAGACTGTTCCACTCGTGAAATTAAAACGAATGGTGATTAACTATACATGCAAAATGCCCCAATCAGGGCGATGTATCTCAAAAAGTTAATCGCCTTTTCTATCCAATTGTTTTACAGCCCCTCCCTACTGGTGGGTCTGCGACTCATCTCGTTTAGGAAGCTCATCGATCATATGTCGATGTCCAATAAACTGCGGATATACTAGAACACAACCTCTTTGATTTTAACATAGCTTTAATTTATTTTTAATGTTTGGCACACTTTGAATCTCCGTTAAAAGAAATTGGAAATTTTCAGATTGGTAATTATCAGATAAATCCCCTCCTCGCTTCGCGATTCGAGGATTTTACGACTATTTCCAAAGTATTCATGGTGTTATCTGTGATGAAATTTACTTATTGTGCTGCTAGTAAGTTTATTTCAGACTGGAGGCGAATTAGTACCCTCACATAGGTAGAACATCACATTCCGCTCCTTCATTAAAGATAAAATCCTTCAATTGTTCAATTTATTGTATTTGTAGTATTCAGAGACCAAAATAACTCTCCTGCGCTTTTTTGTCTGGTTCCGAAAACTAATTAGGGTATTTCAAGTCAAATTTGTAGTAACTTTGTTCTCTGTAGACACTCCTCATTTATTAGATCTAAGGGCAATTTTTAACCAAGTTCTCAGCAGACCCAGGGAAGAAAAGGCGTTTTATCGAATGATCAGCTGATTAAAGCATTCCTTCTCAAAAGTGATGTCATCCATAAAAATCGGTGCCTAAATTTGTGGCTCGTTGGAAAGGATCCTTTCTCCTCATTTCTTCAGAAGAAACTTTTTTGTCGCAGTCCCCTCCTCCCGCTCCTGCCCACCACAGGCGCAATAAAGGCCTTCGTCGTAGAGAGCGAGGAAGCGGTCGGAGAAGTAACGAAGATCGTCGATCGGGAACAGGTCTGGGGCCGCCGCGACGCGTGCGTGACGTCATCCATCACCGCGAGACGTGGCGTCTGCGGACAGCGCCGCGCTGCGCAGCCCGCCGCACTCCCACGCCTGTCGCCGGCTGCCGGAGCTCATACACAACATTGCCGCTACCCCGCAGCGGACTCTGGTCGGGATGTGCTACGCTTCGAGTCCAGACGGTGGCGGAGTTTCGACATTAACTAAGTGAAGTTCAACCGTTGTCTGGAGGAGAATTGTAGTGGCCGGCTCCTCTGAACGGTAGTTTTCCGTGGCCACTCCCATCAACACCAGGCGGATGCCCGATCAGTATTCTAACAAAGAGCTAGGGACCGCGCGCGATCTTTTCACTCACTTTCTGGTTCTCTCTACCTCCGCTTACACACACAAGCACTGCAATGTCGTACATGTCGGGAGATTAGAGCTTGTTAGAGGGAGACCTGGGGAAGATACCCCAGAAAAAGCCGACATGGAGGCCGGCACCGGATCTCATCTAGTGGGGGATCACCCTCAACATGGAGGATCCGCTTGCTCTGAGCCCGCACTTCAAGGGTTCTCGTGTGCAATCCCTCACGAAGTAAATCATGAAAATGTGATCGTGGCAGCCACTCCAGTACTCGGTTGCCATAACGTGCTGACTGTATCAGGAATTTCAGTTCTTTCAGTTGTCTTGAACATTGGTCGTTTTCTTTTTTTCATAGGCGAGCGTTTACATTAGACTACAAGGGTTACAATTTGAAAGTTGAATGTTTAATTTTTGATCTCCCCCTTTTTTCACCTGACAATTTCGGGAATTGCTTTCGGTTGGGAAAAAACCCTCAAAACTATCTTGTAACCCTGTAAATGGTTCAATATAAAAGCAATTATATTTATTGCTATTAAAGTTCATTCATTCTCCTTCGTATTTTTCATTTATTTACTAATAAAATATATCACTAATAAATATAAAAAGTCAAAAGAAAAAGGGGGCCCAGAAATGAAGTAAAGTCAACTGTCTCAAATGACCCATCCCTTGTTTGTTTTGTGTCCTTAACTCGTGCTGTTGGCACGGATTTGTTGTACTCCGCCACGGATTGAAGATTGAATATTGTTATATCTAATTTTTCACAACACAACATGCCGAACTGATATAGTTGAATCCTTCAGTTGAGACAGCTCTATAGATTCTCACATTGCTGGCGAGCGATGGATTGCTACATGCGATGGTAGGCTTGGTTGCTCCGCTTCTGGAGAAGTTACTTTGCACTTAAATTGACCTCGTACGCACTTTCTGTCATTCTGTTACCAACAAATCAAGTTCCCTTTACCGCCAAACGATGCAAATACTTAAATGCCAACCTCATCGTTACTAGCCATAACTTGCAGTCTGAATTAGCAATGTCAGTTTCCCTAGCTCACTTGTCATATGCTCTACGATCTTTGTGTCCTCCTGTTTCTGTTACATGCTGCTCAACTCAACCACTACAGTTTTATCTTGTCGGGCACGGTAAGGTTTATTCAACGCGGTAAATTCTTCAGTTAGGATACTCTTCATTTTGGATACTCTCAATTTGAACACTTCCGTAACACTGTGTCGTCGTAGCGGCAGTCTTACTCGCTACTGGCATTCTACATTTTCACTCCGTTTCCACATACGTCACATTGTGCATATTTTGCACTTACATCGCTTGCACATGCAATTTCTGTCATTGCGTAGTGAACAAATCAAGTTCCCGTTACCTCAAGGTGACGCAAATGCATTAGTGATACGCGTTTCATGTTCCGATTCCTATAACGTGCCGGCTGCTGATTATATTACAAACTGTGAGCTTTCTAAACATATTCATGTCCTTTTCTCTTAACATTTTTTGTTCGTGCATTCACGTTTTTGTTGTGGATCGGGCAATCTGCTCCTCACAATATTATCACGTCTTGTACAGCTTATTTCACAAATAGTCAGCGTTCCTCATTACGGGTGGTCTCTTTATTCTCTGTCATATATTTTTTGTCTTTTTGTCTTCTCACTTTCACCAATGTGACTTTCGTTATCAGCGCCACTGTATGACTTTGCTTTGTGAGTCCCCTTCGCAGTTTTTCCCCTTGCTTCCGTCATCATCTTCCCTCATGCAGTGGCCGCATTGGAACTGCGTTGCACTTTATCTCTCTCGCCTCGCTGCCCTCGTCTTTGCCCCCACCTTTGTCACTTGTCTCATTATGTAGAATCTATTCTTCTGTCATGTCACTGTATCTTGTGATATCTTTTAAATTTATATTTCCCTCCTTAATAAATGTTATAAAAAAACGTTCTTTTATACAAGTATTCAATTTTAAATTTCTATCGGGTTTTGGGAGTTAAATGTTTTGAATCAGTATTTCCTCAATGTCGTAGGGCCGTTCCTGAGCTGGGACTTACAAGTTTATAATATTCTGTGCCCCCAACATTGTTAATTCATTATGTAGTATTTTTGTCTGTTAAAATATTTTCGTATGTTGAACAATAACACCAGACAAACACCATTCTTTATTAGAAGGATAGTCAGTTTGTCGTTTTTCTGTACGTATATTCTTAATTTATGATTCCTCTAAAACCGATAATTCTTAAGTATATTAATGTATGTAAGAAAATAAGCAAAGTAACGAAATGTATTTTAAATAATATATTAAGGAAACATGAAAAGTCTGTAAATAATGTTCACACTCATTCGGTTGCAGTGGTTATACATACTAGAGACTAAACATTATTATCCCCACCTCAATTATAAAAACGTACGACACAATTACGGCGCTCTTCCGCCCCTTCACGCCAGCATTCGCTTCCAAACCACGACATCGTCAACTGCCCAGTTGCCGTCAGCATCAGCTCCTCCCCCGTCGCGTCCCTGCCTGCTCGCATCGATTTACAGCGCCCGCGTCCCCACATCGTAAAGCCATCGGCCGCCGCCGCAGTTCCTGGATGCCTCCGACAGAACAATGCGGAATCCATTCCGATGCGCGGACGAGCAGCGCGGCTCGCTCTACACGGGGCTAACTGTTCTGAACGTCGCCCGCGCGTCCACATCGGGGCGGTGGGCGGTGAGCAGTGGGCGGTGGGTGGAGTCGCGGACTGCTCCCGCGACCCCGCCGTGTCTCTCCCCGTGTACCGCCACCGCGGCCGCCCCCGCCGCCCCCGCCCGCCCCCGCCGCCCCCGCCCCCCTCCGCCCGCCGCCCCCGCCGCCCCCGCCGCCCGCCTAACCGCCCCGCCGCCCCCGCCGCCCCCGCCGCCCCGCCGCCTCCGCCGCCCTTGCCGCCCCCGCTGCCCTGCCCCCCGCCGCCCCGCCGCCCCGCCGCCCCCGCCGCTCCGCCGCCCCTCCGCCCGCTGCCCTGCCGCCCCTGCCGCCCCGCCGCGTCCCCGTCCACCTCACCGCCTTAGCCGCCCCGCCCCTCCCGCTACTACCCGCACCACACCCCCTCCATTGCTCCCGCCCCACCGCTCCCACCGCCTCACCAATCCCTACGGCCTCCACCGTCCCCGCCGCCCCTACCCCCGCCACCCCCACCATCACCACCATCCCCCAAAGCCCCCCGTTCCCACTGCCCCCACAGCTTCCACCGCCCACGCCAACACCCCGGCCACCGCGCCGCCGCAACCACCGCGCCACTGCCGCTGCTGCCGCCCGTGGGTCCGCCATCGCCGTCGCCGGCCAACCAACACGACTCCAGAAGCGGGTGGGCGATCAGCAACCGATGCAGAGAGTCTGAAGTCGTGGAAGGCAATGCCTAAAACGAAGCGAACGGGTTTGTTGTTGTTTGCTTCAGAATGTTGACACAATACTCAATAAGATGACAGTTAAAGGTTGTCAAAGATGATGAGCTGCGTGAAGTTTGCCAGTACGAAGGACGTTAAGGACGTTTGAGAGTTGGACGTTTAAGGTGATTCACTCAGTTTTGCTGAGAATGGCGAAACGATGTTGACGGGGGCGGGAACAACGGATTAATTCGGTAAGAATTCGATGGATAATAGAGTATGATGGGTTGATGAAAAATACACAAAGAAACACGAGAACAGGGGAATTGCTATCATTCAATTGATAAATTATTTTTGTATCAACATGTTTTTCATACATTCAGTTCCGTTGAATAGGTTGATGTTTAGAAATTACGAGTAAATATTGTCCTGTTAAGGATTCCTATCCTACAAATTGATTCTTCTATTTACTGAATTCCATTTACCCAGTGAATCATGGCCGTTGCAGCGTACAATGGATGTATGGAATTCACCCTGCTCCCTTACAAACCACGACAATTATCTTGTATGTTTGCCAACTTTATTCAAAACATTTACCTGATAAACGATGGGTACCACCAAAATGAAAACTCTATTATATCTGTAGTATTTCTTTAAATTCAAAAACTAGCAATTTTACATTTTTTATTATTTCAAACATATTTAAGAGGTCCTACACGAATTTCTTGTTCCGGAAACTCTTTCTGGGATCCGCCCCCAGGTCAATGCACAGTTCTGATTCCCCGTATGATCTACAATGTACCAAAATGTTAACTACCCAGTCTGGATTCCTGTCGGGTGCAGACGAAACGAAGCGATCATAAAAACGGGAAGGCAGCTACGAGGAAGAGACGCAACAAACCGTGGTAGCACCCAGCAGAAGCAGAAGGACGCTAGTTGACAAAAAGAAGCGACGAACGCAGACGCGCAGCGGCGCCGGCGCGGCGGCTCGGGTGGAGAGCGGGGGGCGATTGGCGCTGCGAAAAAACAACGTAAACCGACGGGCGGCACGCGCGCCGGTCGTGGCGCCGAGTGCCGGCGCCGTCACGACGGCGGTAACGACGCTCGGGGAGGCAATTGAAATAGCGCCCACTTCCTCAATAAAGGGCTGCGTCGGGAGGCGACACGCCCACTGGGTGCCGTCGCGGCCCATCCCCTCTCTGTCCCGGGCTCGTCCCGCATGTGAGAAGTTTCCAAGACGGTTCAGCGACCGGTCAGCTGGCAGACAGGCCTCGCGCTGCGCCGACACGCCGGCCGCCCGCCCGCCCGCCCGCCCGCCCGCTCCGCTTGCCCGCTCGTGCCCGCTCGCTTGCCCGCTCGCTGCCCGCTCGCTTGCCCGCTCGCTTGCGCTTCGCTTGCAACGCTCCTTGCCGCTCGCTTGCCCGCTCGCTTTGCCCGCTCGCTTGCCCGCTCGCTTGCCGCTCGCTTGCCGCTCGCTGCCGCTCGCTTGCCCGCTCGCCTTGCCGCTCGCTTGCCCGACTCGCTTGCCCGCCCGTTCCCGCTCGCTTTCCCGCTCGCTTGCCCGCTCGCTTGCCCGCTCGCTTGCCCGGCTCGCTTTTGCCCGCTCGCTTGCCCCGCTCGCTTGCCCCTCGCTTGCCCGCTGCGCTTGCCCGCTCGTTGCCCGCTCGCTGCCGGGCTCGATGCCGCTCGCTTGCCCGCTCGCTGCCCGCCGCTGCCCGCTCGCTTGCCCGCTCGCTTGCCCGCTCGCTTGCCCGCTCGCTTGCCCGCTCGCTATTGCCCCTCGCTTGCCGCTCGCTTGCCCGGCTCGGCTTGCCCGCTCGCTTGCCCCGCTCGCTTGCCCCGCTCGCTTGCCGCTCGCTTGCCCGCTCCGCATTGCCCGCTCGCTTGCCCCTCGCTTGCCCGCTCGCTTGCACCGCTCGCTGGCCCGCTCGTCTTGCCCGCTCGCTTGCCCGCTCGCTTGCCCGCTCGCTTGCCCGCACGCTTGCCGCTCGCCCGAATGGCTTGCCGCTAGCCCGAACGTGCTCGCTAGCCGAACACTCTGCCCCCCGGCCCGCCCACCCGCTTGATCGCCCAACAGCCCGCCCGCCCGCCCCATCCTGTCGCCTCCTGGCTGCGCGCCTGCCTGCGCGATCGCCCGCTTCGCTACCCACCACCCTCTTGCTCTCCCGCCCTCGTCCTGCACATGTTTCGCGCGTTCATCCCGGCGCGTTTCGTTTACTCCGTGTGCCACAACTCGCCGGCCGCCGCCGCCGAGACGGATCGCGCGTAGCTAGCAAAAACAAATCGATTCCAACGGTCGCGCTCGCACCGCATGCATTTTCCGCGGTCTGCCGCTCGCCCTCCGCCAAACGAGATTCCCAACCCACCGCCCACACAGCCGCCCGCCTTCGAAATCTTCCCATGGCGCCGCAGCAGCTTTAACAAACACCGCTTTGCATACACTGCGCGGCCCCACCTGCGCCCCGCCCCCCGTCCGCCTCCGCGCCACGCGCTTTTCCGCGCGGCGGAGCCGGCAAATTGGCTGACGAGCTGCTTTTGTAATAATTTCGTGTCTTATTATTTAAGGAGAGAGAGCACTCGCGTCTCTTTGACCTGGATAAGTATCGGAATACATGCGGCATTCCTTCCGCGAAATTTGCCCCCAGGACGGGATTGTAACGACACAAATGCGGCAGTCACCTTCGACCTACCGCTGGCTGGTCGACGCTCTCTGGAGCTGTGCCGGCGGTTCACGGAATGACGAGGTCGTTGATTATTAAGTTGATGATTCCAGAGAGATTGTCGTAAAAGTTTTGTGAATGTGAATGGAAGCAAAACGATCGGCTATAAATGTTAAAACGTCAGAGAATGGATTACAGTTCGTGATCCTTTCATCGTGTATGGATCATTTAAAATAACAATATCAAAAAGAAAGAACTTACGATTTAATACGGAATATTAGATGAATAAGCTATTAATCAGGCTGGAAAGTGCTCTATGAAGGTTGAAAATTTACTCATGCTGACGTATAGGAGATATAATGCCATGTCTTTCTATTTAAAGATAATATATTGGGATAAAACCAGCAGTTTTATTAAATAATAGATCGAAATATTTTTTCTTTCAGATGTTTCTGTGATTCAAAATAAAACGTAATTTCGAGGAATGCCACCAATTGCCATGGAAAAATACATAATCCATTTGACATTGCATAAATTTCTTTCTCTTGACAACGTATTAATAGTAGATTTTCCATGCTGCTGGTATATACATTATTTCCTGATAGAATGAAACAGTTTAATGTGATGATTCTTATCCTAAATTTCCTGAAATAGTTCTTAAGTAATTGTTTAGTTTTCAGAATATTCCATTTTAAAGGGAATTTAATATCTACAAACATTTTGAATCATTCATAATAAATGACTGAAGAAGGAATGAAAGTAAAAAGGAAGAGGGATCGAATTTTTGAAACCACTCTGCTAATACTACGTTTGTTTAACTTCCTCAAAATAAATTTGACTTCAGAGGTGGTTTTGGTTTGTTCTGCAAGTCGAATCTGTGTTGGCCCACCCTTCAAAGTCACGTGAGTATTAAAATAAATTGTTCAACTAAATTCTGAGTATGCACAAGTACGACTTCATTTAAATGCTGAGTAGTTTTAAATTTCTGGGTGAAAATTCATTTGGTTGTTTCCGATCCATCCCTTGTTATTATTATTATTTTGGTATTCTTGGGAAGTAAGTCTGTCTTTATAATAAATATTTACTTGCATTTTTATAGTATGGTTTCTTACGGTATAGGAAAAAACACTATGTTTTTAATCGAATTTTCTTCAGTTTATTAAACGATAGGGAGTGACACATTGCTTAATACTTGTTTTACTGCATCCATGAAAAGAAAGCCAATCATTTCTACGCATCCTCTCAGCGACTACGCCTCTGCTCTTTAGCCTGGAACATCCAATTGTGAAAATAATTGATATCATAATTGTACATGAGTATTTGCGAATGATATTTCTAAACTGTTATTGAATATGCTTAGTAATATGTAATTTTTCTCTAATGATTTCATTTATTGCTTTCTATACTATGTCTGTTCAACATTTTCTTTGACATCGGTCTTGGTGCAAGAGTGATTAAGAAATACTATTTTTCAAGTCATGATTCGATTTCCAGAAATAAAAGTTCATAAATATACTACACTCGAGAGTCATGGGTTTTGATACCAGTTGAGCGAATTTCAAATCATAATTCAAATCTTGATTGCAGCGGAAGTTGGAAGGTCATCTAAAGAGTTGATATAAAAAAAGTTCACATATCTGGAGATTTCTACTACTGCATAGATCGCTTGTATTCGTTATTACTTCGATCAATTCCAAATGAAGCAGAAAGAGTATCGGAAGGCTCCTGACAACATACGGCTCTTTCTTCACCCTATTCTCCTTTCGTATCCTTCACCACCTACTATTCATCCGCCCTCTGGTGGAAAATTCTAAAGGCGAGCTGCTCTGATCGGTAGTTCTCCGTGGTTTCTCCGATAAACACTAAGCGAGTGTCGGAGTAATACCTAACAGACGGCCCTAAGACCACACGCGATCGTCCTTCCTCTTGCTTGTCCTATCCTCTCCTCTTTACACATCCTTACATGTCAATGCACAACACATATCGGGAGACCAATCGTGAACTTAGTGCTTCTCCCGGTTGGGGCGAAGCTTCGTTGGAGGGAGGTACCTGGTTGGGGAAACCCCTCAAGGCGACATGTGGGTCGGCACCGGTGCTCGCCATGTAGCGGAGGCAGACTCCCGACGCAGAGGAAGATGACCTTATAAGTTGATGCATTCGAAATAGTAAATGAATCAATTCAATTCAACACCTACTACCCCATCACAAAGCTTTGACAAGCAATCAACGTCCGGAAACAGGACAAGAACCCTCAGCCACTAGAGAATAGAAGAGTAATATTATACATTTGTAAGACCTCGAAATACGTGTTATATAATGCTCAGGCAAATGTGGACGAAACCTTCATAAATTTGCAAAACATTTATTTATTAACGCCAAAAACAGTTAAAAAGTGTATGTGACGTGCTATGGGGAGAAGTTAATTTGAAGTACATTTATGTCCAGAAGCAAAACAAGGGGCCTTCTCAGCATTTGCTCAAGGATCAGGGAAACTGGACGAAAACCTGATCGAATTGCGAGTCATTGACTCAGAAGTTGAAGTACAATACTAATTACAGATTCTTTACAATTATACAATCCAAAGAGTAAATAATACACTAAATGTAGTTGTTTAAATTAAGTAATTGTAAGTATTCATAATATACATCTCACAAGCAACATTCAAATACTCGTTTGTGAGTTATTTCACAACGTTTGCAAGCACAAGTAAAAAATCTATAATATTCGAGATTATTGGTGTAAATATTCCTTCAATGAAAATTATTTACTGAACTTGTACATTATTGTCAGCATTTGGCTGTTTACTAAAGTATGAAATGTTAACACAACCCAAAAACTCGAATTTCAAGTAATGTCAGTGCCCTCAAGCTCACTGCACAAAGACGCTGGATGATTTGGCACGTTAATAACATAACGCAGTCATGACACCAATTAACACCAATTATCTTAACTCACAAAACCGCGCTACGTGAGTCATCCTCTCACAAAAGATGTTAGCGTGGAACTTCGAACAATGCTCTCCCAACTTTTACTCAACTTCTTGGAAAAGAAATTAGCGAGGACATCCCATTTTTCTAAGTATTTCTGCCGAAACTACCTTTAGGTCATTCGTGATGTAAGGGCGCCAGAAACGTTTCGAGATAACAGTAATGGAGCAATTCAATCGCAGACGCTCGATGTATTGCAGCCTAACAATCGGAAACCACCAAATGAATGAAGCTGCCAAATTCTATCAAGCACTTTTACACCGCTGTGTCATTAATAGAACCCAGCTCAATATTTAAGCGTATAAAATGCGATTGCGATTCGGGAAAATCCTGCGTGCAAATTAGTAACTCGCCCGCAATCACAGCCAGGGTTGCCAGGTGCAATAGCGTGAATTATGGAATGGGGAGCATAAAGTTATGGTACAATATGGTACGATGGAAATGAACAAAATGATAGCATAACAATGATACATTTCGTAGATGTATATGTTTTTATATGATTTTACCTTTTAAAACTCTACACTATATGATCAATGGTGTATTCACAAACTAACGCCGAGATCACAGCCATTTGTGATGTTGATGGATCGCGTGGTCGGATTATTATAACTATATACATACACAGCTTATGTAAACCGTTAACAAGAAATAATGTCTGAATTTTCGAACACGCGTTCAAGTTTTTCACAAACGTCACAGTCAGCTGCCATCTTTGTTTAAGTTTCCGAAAACACCACAAATAAATTTAGGGCGTTTCTGTTTCTTTATCAGGCAGCACTGAATCACACTCATGAAAGATATCTGAAGTAAATGGTTCCCAGGTTGAAGTAAGTGGAAGAGAGAACTAATGTACAATTTTACTTTTAGTATAAAATCAGTAATAGTTCACTTTTATAATTATTTAAAAAAATATATAATTTCCTTACATTTAGTTTTGTGTGTGTGTGTGTGTGGGGGGGGGGTGAAATATGGTACGATTCCATAATTATGGTGCGATCTGGCAACCCTGATCCCAGGGTCCTTCACCACAGCGGCCAAGCTCGACGTGGCGGGCGGGCCACAATTAAAGGCTGCCCACGTTTTAGATAAGTAAAGCGACCATTGCGGTGCTTAAGGAGCCACGCCTCGCAGCCGCTAAGTGGCGAAAGATGTCTATTAATAAGCTTAATAGCGCATTATTTTGTGCGGGAGACGCCTTCGTGTTCACCGCGCCGTGATCCGTGCGGGCCAGCCAGGATGGGCGCAGCAACTGCGTTTCGTGCGCAGGAGGCGAAATGTTGCTGGTGGGAAGGAGGTCTTGAACGTGCACGCCCCCGCAGATTTCAAATTGTTTGATGTATTAATAGTGATTCCGGGCGCGTCAACTATTAAGGTCATTAGTTTCGTAAGTTTAGTAAATGTTGTTGTCCGGGAGGTGGCGGTGATCGTGCTCTGTTGGGTGGTGAGATCCGGCGCTGACCTATGTCAGCTAGCGGTATTTTCCCCCACGAGGTATCTTCCACCAGCGGGGCACCGCTCCAGCCGGGACAAGCTCTAAACTCCCAAACGGACTCCAGGTAGGTGTGGCAGTATAATGCATGGAAGTGTGAATGTGAAAGGGGTCAGGATAGGTCAAGGAATGGGAAGGAAAGATTGCGCGAGGCCCGTTGCCCGTTTGGTAGGGCACTGCTCCGGCATGCGCCTGGTATTGATCGGAGAAACCATGGAAAACTACCGGTCATAGCAGCCGCTCGTTAGAATTCTACTCCAGGCAGCGACAAAACTCAACCTAGCTATCTGGTTAGTGCCAAAAATCCTACTACCGTCGCGACTCAAACACCAGGGCCTCCCGATCACAGGTACAGCAGTGATATCCACTGCTTTCGGCTCCACCGTTCCGTAACACGACTAATTACGGAACAAAAATTAAACTTTTCTTCTGGTGGTATTTTTGTCTTCGGAATTCAAATATGATATCGGTTTCGCCCCATCACCCAAGGTTTCTGAGAAACAGATATTTATTTTCAAACATTTCAATACTTGTTGCATTCTTAAGTACACAACATTCAAATATTCTGACTGACCTGAAAAGCAATAAAATGCGTTAAACATCAGTTGCAAAAAAATCTAAATTACTAAACAAATGTTTACTTTACATTGAACTATATGTATATCATTGGATTCAGCTTTTTACGCTCGTCACGATAATCTAAAAAGTATAGTTCCATTTGAAAAAAGCAAAGTTACCTCAAAATACAAGTGATAAAATGGAAATGAGTACATATTTGAACTAGCCCTATCCCCTCATGAGCTTCCGTTAAAACTGCGTTGCAATAAATTCAACTGTTTAAAAGTTACAGGAGATGCTAAAGTTACGTGACTTACCCTGCATACGCTACCTTCACTCACCTCTTTCCGCTGTGATATGCTCAATACTCGAACCATAAAACCACTTGTAAACTCAATACATTAATATTTTTGTTCACCTTTTCTCGATTTACATCAAAGTGCGGCGTTCTTTGGACCACGTGCTAGCTGCGTATGAGAACTGCGTCACGCTCGAAGTGTTGTGGCTTGACATGTGAAAGGGAATAGAAATTTGTACGACAGACCTCCATTCAAGGATAAATGATGGAAGAAGGAAATTGAAGGCATTTGATGAATCGTTGACTTCTCAGTAAGAATTTCCTATTCATTAGTAAATAATCGCAGGAATGTTCAATAAATTAAAGATTTCTCAGAAAATGTTCCATAATCAATAACAATTATACTCTTAGGAAATTATGTGGCTTGTACAGGTACATGAGCATTCTGTACATAAAAGTGTGACTGATTTGCTGATTAAAGTATGGACATTTTTAGGTATATGGCACTTCGGCCAATACTAGCGATCACAGTATAGTACAGATTTTGCATACCATTCCTTCACTTCATAAATATGATAAACTTTACACTATGATAGTTATTAATTAATGTGTAAAGTGTAATTCTTTTAACAGAGATCGTGAATCACCCTTTTAATATTGAAAAGTCTCTAATTCATATACGCCAAGGTTTAGTAAATACTTGTTAACGTTCAAGTTAGCGGTTTCTGCTTCTCACAGTAAAAGTATATACATCTCAACTCCCAGCCTTGAAGGTCCCGTATAAGGGTGCACGTTACACACCCAGCGCGGATTGTATAACATTTCGAGAGCCTCCTGGCGCCTTGCATTCTCGAGTGTCGTGTGAAGGAACGGAGAAAGGAGGTGCTATATAGAAACATAAGAAGTTGTAAACTCCGGAAGACCCGTATTCTTTCCAGTCGGTCACCTCTATCCTACAGCAACTTAACCCCTGAATTCAGCTGTGTTTCCACTGCTACCTCTGTTGTAACCCCGCCACCACTGCCTCGCAACCATCGCCTGCGTTGCCATCGCCGCACCTCCCCAACCGCACAGCTCATATCTTACTACTACGTACTTACAATCGCCCGAAGCCTCTGTCACCCAATGCCACAGGAGAAGGGCAACCAAGGTAAGGGACATATGGGGATTCAGTCCCCCATCAGAAGCAAATGATACATAGGCCTATCATAAAAAATATAGTTTTTATTAATTTTCAATTTGGGATTTCAATTTGGATTGAATGAATTGTAAATAACAATAAATAGGCACATAGAAATTATTTTAAGTTTAGCACAAATAAAAATGTCTTTATAAAAACACATCAATCCGCTCGTCCCAAGATCTATACCACCATAGAAAAATTCTGGTTGAGACACTGGACTGCACATCATCATCACTTATATTCTATTCTTCACAACTAGTGTCACAGCTTCTATTCGCGCAGGCGGAGGCGGAGGTGAAGGCGGAGGCAGTGACGCAGGCCGAGTCCCGGGCGGAGGTGGAGGTGGAGGCGAAGGCGGAGGCGAAGGCGGAGGCGGAGGTGGAGGCGGAGGTGGAGGCGGAGGCAATGGCGCAGGCCGAGTCTCGGGCGGAGGTCGAGGGCCATAGGCGGAGTGCGTAGACATAGGCGTAGGCATTGGCGGAGGCGGAGCGGCAGGCGGGAGGCGCCAAGGGCGCATGGGCGGCAAGGCGCAGGCGGAGGCGCAGGCGGAGGCGTGCAGGCGGAGGCGGAGGCGCAGGCGAGCGCAGGCGGAGGCCGGAGGGCGGAGGCGGAGGCGCGGCGCAGGCGCAGGCGCAGGGCGCAGGCGGAGCGCAGGCGGAGGCGCAGCGGAGCGGAGGCGGAGGGCGGAGGCGCCAGGCGCGGCGCAGGCCAGGCGCCAGGCGCAGGCGCAGGCGCCAGGCGGAGGCGCAGGCGGAGGCGCAGGCCGAGGCGCACGGCGAGGCCGCAGGCGGAGGCGCAGGCGGTAGAGGCGCAGGGGAGGCGCAGGCGGAGGCGCAGGCGGAGGCGCAGGCGGGAGGCGCAGGCGGAGGCGCAGGCGAAGGGCGCAGGCCGGAGGCGCAGGCGGAGGCGCCAGGCGGAGGCGCAGGCGGAGGCGCAGAGCGGAGGCGCAAGGGCCGGAGGCGCAGGCGGAGGCGCACAGGCGAGGCGCAGGCGGAGGCGCCAGGCGGAGGCGCAAGGCGAGGCGCAAGGCGGCGGCGCAGGCGGAGGCGCAGGCGGAGGCGGGCAGGCGGAGGCGCAAGGCGAGGCGCAGGTGTGAGGCGCGCAGGCGGAGGCGCAGGCGGAAGGCGCAGCGCGAAGCGGAGGCGACAGGCGGAGGCGCAGGCGCAGGCGGAGGCGCAGGCCGGAGGCGGCAGGGCGAGGCGCAGGCCGGTAGGCGCAGGCGGAGGCGCAGCGGAGCGCAGGGAGGCGCAGGGCGGAGGCGCAGGCGAGGCGCAGGCGGAGGCGCAGGCGGAGGCAGCAGGCGGAGGGCGCAGGCGGGAGGCCGCAGGCGGAGGCGAGGCGGCGGCGCAGGCGGAGGCGCAGGCGCGGAGGCGGAGGCGCAGGCGGGGAAGGCGAGGCGGGGAGGCGCAGGCCGGAGGCGCAGGCGGAGGCGCAGGCCGGAGGCGCAGCGGAGGCGCAAGGCGGAGGCGCAGGCGAGGCGCAAGAGCGGAGGCGCAGGCGGTATGCCGCAAGGCGGAGGGCGCAGGCCGGGAGGCGCAGGCGGAGGCGCAGGCGGAGGCGCAGGCGGAGGCGCAGGCGGAGGCGCAGGCGGAGGCGGCAGGCGGAGGCGCAGGCGGAGGGCAGGCGGAGGCGCAAGCGGAGGCGCAAGCGGAGGCGCAGGCGGAGGCGGCAGGCGGAGGCGCGCAGGCGGAGGCGCAGGCGGAGGCGCAGGCGGAGGCCGCAGGCGGAGGCGGCAGCGGAGGCGGAGGCGCAGGCGGGAGGCGGGCCAGGCGCAGGCGGAGGCGCAGGCGGAGGCGCCAGGCGGAGGCGCAGGCGGAAGGCGCAGGCGAGGCGCACGTGCGGAGGCGCAGGCGGAGGCGCAAAGGCGGAGGCGCAGAGCGGAGGCGGAGGCTGCAGGCGGAGGCGCAGGCGGGAGGCGCAGGCGGAGGCCGCCAGGCGGAAAGGGCGCAGGCGCCAGCGGAGCGGCCGGGAGGCGCAGGCGGAGGCGCAGGCCGAGGCGCAGGACGAGGCGCAGGCGAGGCGCAGGCGGAGGCGGCAGGCGGAGGCAGCGGCGGAGGCGGCAAGGCGGCCGTGAGGCGACAGGCTGGGAACGTGCGCGTATGGCGCGAGTAGCTGCAGGCGGAGATGCGCAGGCGAGGCGCAAGGCGGAGTTGCGCTAGTTGTCGGAGTGCCTTGCAGGCGGAGTGTCTTGCAGTTTGCGAGGCCGCAGGCGGAGGCGCCAGGCGGGGCGCAGGCGGAGGCGCAGGCGGAGGCGGTGACGGGAGCCGCGGGTCGTGTTTCCGGGCGGTGGGCGGGTACCTGCGCCGACAGGTGGGCGGCAGGCCGTCCCACGGATAATCCGGGCTGCGCCAGATGTCGGGGCTGCGGGAGCGGCGGCGTGGCGCTTGAGAACGCGGGCCAGATGCGCTGGGACACGGCCGCGCCGCGCCTCGGGGGCGGCCACAATTACTCCGACCTGCGCCCTCGCAAACACTCCGCAGGCCGAGGGCCGTAAACCAGGCGAATGCCGGAGCACAACCCGAAAGGCCGGTGTGATGCCTTTCCCTCTACCGTACCCCCTGAGGATGTTGGAATTCATTTGCCTAATCGGGTTTACACTGAACTGCTGCCTTGCGACTTCAGCAACTGAGAGGGAGGGCTATTCTTAATAATTAACTAGAACTATATTAATATTAGATTAAATCTAATTTATTAGTTATTTTGTGTCACTTTAGCATACCTAACTGTAACAAAATTATTATTATTATTATTATTATCATTATTATTATTATCATTATTATTATTATTATCATTTTAATGATAAGTAATGTGTTGTTAATGCTCTTCTTGGCAACTTTTTTGTAAGTAATGTCTAACAAAGTGCAGCTTATCTTGCTCTAGGGTCGACATAATTCAGTACTTTCAGTAGGACAACGCGTTCATTCATACAGTGCATATTGTGAAATTATGGCTGTTATATAATGTACCAAAGAGTCGTGAAATCCTGCCACAATTACTCGATCGCAATCCTATTGAGAACTTTTGATGCGAAGTGGGAAAAAGTACAGAAGCATAAAGTCTCGAATAAAAAAGAGATCAAGAGGGTTCTCTCTGAAGAATGGAAGAAAATCGCGCCTGAATTTATAAGGACGCATGTAAGATCAATGCCAGCGAGACTGGAGGTTGTTATTTGTGCTAAATGTCGTTCTACAAAATTTTGACATGTTATTTTTCGTATTTTCGAAGACAAATCGCCAATGCACGTTTATGTTTTGGGGATAATTGTATACGCACTAAGATAAGTTATCTAAAATGACATACAAAAGTAATATTTGAACTTATCAATTGAGAGTAAATTTAAACATTTAGAATCGAAAGGATATTGATTTCGCAATCGCGTTTTCTTAGGAGTTCAATAGTTGTATTAACTTTTTAGGAACGACTTAGGAACGAAGATATTTATCTGCTAAAAGATCAATCCGCCCGTAAGTGTGATTTAATACATCCAAGAATTTTTACTACAGAGAATAGACTACACTGTAAGTTGTTCTTTTTTTCACTTTTCTTCTATGTACAAAAATTAACTGAATAATTTAATACAACAAAACACAAAACGTAAGGAGACGAATAATTTTTCGTTCACATTACTGCCCCTCGAACAAAATGTTAATACAAGGTACTTAATACAAGGTAAAGGATAACACATGAAATATAGTAGTATACAATAAATATTTCGTTTGTACCAAACATTTACAACAAGGTGATTAATGATTTAAGAAGCCGGTGCGAGGGTATAAAAATATATAATTTCATACATAACTAGAATAAATTCATAACTCATAGGAGAGACAATGTACTCAAGGAATGAAAATCTAATATTGTTTGTAGAGTAAAATGTAAAAATTGTCATTATTTATACATATGTCAGACATCCTGACTTACGCAGCGCGTGCGGGAACAAAATAATATCAGACGCCAGATTTCCAGCAGAATTCAATAACTAATCACAGAATTGAAACGGAGCATAGCTTTGATTTTGAAAACCTTAGTATATTGCATCATAATTCATTCACGCCCGTGTCTAGGAATGTGAAATATTAAAACCCATTTAAATCTGAACACCATGATAGAAATGCCAAAATTTACGAAAAATTACGGTAAACACCTATAATAATGTGCTTGTAAATTTAATGCAGAAGGTTTCGTCAACATGATCATCTTTATTACAGCAATTTCACGATAGTTCCACTAGATGGCACCACTATTCCCTTCACCTTCTCCTAATTTATTCTTCCCTTTCCTTCGCCTGCACTCAAACGTGCTGGACATGAAGCGGCCTTTGAACCTGCAAGGTATGTTTATTATGGTCTTTTTCGCAATCTGACACTAGCTTTCATTTTGATGTATATATTTGTTAATGTGTTTTTTGACCATTTATTCAGTACAAATATTTTATAAAAAACGCATGAAATGCAGACAGTATATATGTGTATGTTACCATCTAATTTAACTGTAATTTTGAATCTGAACTGTAGTCTTTCTTAAATGAATTCTTACCTTGTCAATTGAATCGATTTTTTATATTTGACATGATCTATAATACAGTGTACTGTTTCCCAATATTTCATTATAAGTTATTCGGATGTAATTGTGTTTCAATGTGTAGAATCTAAAGATGGAGGAAACAATGCCATCCTCCAAAAATTTATTAGAAGATTAGCTGATAAAAATTTGCAAAATTGTGTTTTGAGATGTCAATTTAAAGATTTAAACAATATCAGAATGTCAGTTGATTGTCAAAAATATATGAACCTTTGAATGATAACCTAAGTATAATATAAAGTATGTAAACATAATTCAAATGTCGATTGTTCGCTAGACATCATCCGGCAAACATGTTTTCGTACGAATCAATGGTCCTGATATTGCAAAGGCGCTTTGTGTCTACCTTCCACACTGCAGCTTGCGCGTAGAGCCCTTTTGGAGAGGAAACAAGGACAGAGTCAGAGGAAATTGGCCGCGCCAGTAGGAGGCCAGGCAGGCAAGTGGCTCTTTCTGACGTGCCTGATCTGGAAATATTCTGATTGGTATAGGCTGAAGCCACAGCGAGAAGTAACGGTTTTGAGTCAGCACAATGATGTGTGAATGTAGAAAAAAAATTTACCAACCCATATAATCATTTATGTAGTATATAGTATAACAAAACTGATCTTAGTGTAAGTTAGTAATGCCAAAGTGCAAGTAAGTTAACTTTAGGTTTAGAATGTAAATTTAGTTGTAAGAAAAATCCCAGCCTCTAGCTGCTTAAGCCGCAAGGCAGCAGCAAAATGTATAAAAATTTAAAGATAATAAATTCTCCTTCTTCACAGGGTTACTGAGCGGGGACAAAAGAAAAAAAGAGTCTGCACGTTACCGCATCTGAGAAGTCTTCACGGCGTCAGTGAAACTACGCGTGCCAAAGTAAGATCTACCTTTTCCTATTTCAGTTCTCAGAAATAACAAAATTATGATTAGAAACCTTATATTACTAAAGAACAGTTTCGAGCGAGCTGTCACAATTAGAATTCGTATAGAAGGTGTAGCAAGACGCTAAGGTCAAGTTATTCAATGCATGAAGTAAGTGGTGACTAACCTTTCAACAGCTTTAAATGAACTAAAAGTATTCTGTGGAATTGTGCGTTTAACATGAGCATGGCAAAACGTATAAAGTTTATGAAAGACATTGATAGTGTATTAAAGACAAGCTCTATGGAAGAGATGTAATTTATTTCTTCGTTCTTATCGCAGAAAGTTTCAAAAGAATGGAACGTGTTTGTGATATTTTCTGCCAAACATGAATCTAACCTTATTAATACACTAGGGAGGTGAAGTTTCTTTTAAAAACATTGCATGTAGTACATCTCATTGATGTTAACGTAGCTCTCAGCGAACAATTATGTGTTTCTAGTGCTTCACAAATACTCGAAATGAAGAAGAAATTCCATATTGTTTCTACAAACATATACTTCAATGAACCACGAATTGTTATTTTTTATATTGATTTGCATTTCTGTTTTTAATTTTTTCTTTTCGATATTACTACTTTTATAAATTAAAGGGAATCATATTCATAAAGCAAGAATAAGTGAAAATTACTTTTTATATTTTTTTAGTGTTTCTGGAGTGTTTCTATGCTTTTATAATACAATTTTTTGTCTAGAATGCTTTTTTTGGACATACGTTTGAGTGGTTATTGCAGCTCAACCACTCGGAATATTTAAGTAGTTTATTAGACAAAATATGCCTAAAATTATCTTACGAGCTTATTTGCGAAGATTCGACGTTTCCTCCCCTGACATTCTGTATAAAGTGCTAAACCCAGCAGTCCTTTTGCGATTTGAAAGCGGTCGTAATTCATTTCTAGCTAGTACCAGAGAAATTAGCATTTCTATGCTGAATTTTCTCTGGCTCGTGAATTTGGTTTGGTTTGAAGGGGTCCCACCATGCGGCCCTAAACGCATTACAAAATGTAGGGCTCTCCACGATTTTTTCACGGTTTGATTTACCTGATCTCCTCAATTCACTCATTGCGTAGAATAACCCCTAAGTACTTTAAACTGATGACAAAAGGAATCAAATAACTACTTAATTTGTAAGTTACGTTCACAGTTCGTTAAGACCTAGAAAAAAATACTTTTCGACGTGGCTAGAGAACATCTACACATGAATAATAATGTAGTAAAATGAAGTAGTAGTAATGTTACAAATTACAACTTCCCATCACTCTTTGTGCACTACCGTACGCAAGTGAATGGACACCGGGGCGGAGGTCGTAAAAAGGAGCCCCTAGTGCCTGCCAGCGCATACATCGAGGCCACCATCACGCCCCGAGGCGCGGCCGCCCCTTGTTAGACCCGGCACCCTCCTTTTTCTTTTGTCCCCTCCACAGTATCCCTGTGGAGAAGGGGAATTTATTTTCTATGAATTTTTTA
>BOPP01000029.1:6619295-6629488 GCA_017312745.1 Gryllus bimaculatus
GGGCGCTGGCGGCGGGGGAGATCGAGGTGAGAGTGAATGAGCATGTACGCAATGTAATAAGTATGAATGCTGCGTGAATGAAAAATAAAATAAAATAATTTAAGAAGAAATAACTAAAAGAAGGATCATTACTTTGTATTAAAAAAATTCACGTTAAGTTTGCATTCAATTCATAGTAACTGCACCATTAGACTAAGTTCCCTCTCCGGCTGCTTAAGCTGTAATGCAGTAGAGCAATGCTCCTAACTTATAAAAACAAATTCCTGCCTCCACAGGGGTACCGTAGAGGGTAAAATTGAAAGAGGAAAAAGCCCAGTGGGAGTGGGACCGAAAGTAAAGAATGCAGAGATTGCGTTGCCTGTGGAGAAGGCGGTGCAGATGGCAAGGATGCTGAAGTGGAGGAATCGGTAGCGGTAGAGGTGGATGTGGCGATGTACTGGGTAGCAGCGAAGGCGGCTTTCAAGGTGGCTGTGCCAGGGGCGTTGCTGATGGCTGCGGTAGCAATGAAGATGGCGGCGGAGGTAATATGGTTCACGAAATCAATCAGTTATGCCCTATTTCAGGTGGCGCAGCTCAGGCCATCAAGCGTACTCTTCCACCTGATCGCGGTATCCTTTCTTCATCGGGGGGAAAAATACCTATCAATCAGGTCACGAAAGAAAGGATTGAACTTTAGACCAGATACTACTTTTAGTTTTGTGGATTTTGCATGCAATGGATCTACTACATGGGACAGTCGACTTTAGTTTCCCTCCGAAGGAAGGTGTACGAAAGACATTTTCTCCCTTAAAAATCCTCGGCTTTGATCGGGTTGGAATCCGCGAACTTGGGTATAACACTCCAATCGTTAATCATGGAAGCTACTCGGAAGTCGTGGAATTGGTGGTAGATGGGTGCTGGTGCACGCGTTTATGATGGCTGTTGATGATTACTGAAGGGAAGAAGGTGCACCAACGGCGGTCACGTGACGGAGCGGGCGGCGCTAGCGTTCGCGTTGGTAGGGAGGTAGTGGCATCTGAGATGGCGCCAGTCGGTTCCTGACCCTGCACCCCAACGACCAAGACCTTTTCAGTGCAAGCACCAACCGGTACTCTCTATCTCTCTCTCTCTCTCTCTCACTCACTCTTCTCTCCTTCCCACCTGCTCCTCCCCGCCGCGCAGATTTCTTCACGATCTGCGCTCTTTTGGAATTCAGATGCGCTACGGGCGATTACCCGGCCTGTGCACTGGCAGTGCATCGGCACGGCGCGGCGCCCCCGCTGCGACAGGCAGGAAAACCGCCGCAACCTCCAGGCGAGTGCACGGAATACTGAAACAAGGACGCTCCAGGGGTCAGTGAAACCTCTTCACACACACACACACACACACACACACACACGCACACACACGTCGCCTTCCGAGGACACAGCCTGCGCAACGCGGGTTAATTGGATTCTGAGTTTTGATCGCGCCACGAACGGCATGATAATGCGTCTTTCGTAGACCTAACACGTAATTATTACAAGAGAGTCACTTGCCCCGAGTTCCTTGCCATTCTGGAATCAATCTCAGCGAATGCGCTCGGCGTTAGCGGGGTACTAAACGGCGGGGGCCTTATCGGGCGCGGAAAGATGGAGACGTAAAAGAAACAAAAGGGTTCTTCGGTCGAGGGGAACTGAATGCCAAAATCGATTGTCGTTTTTTTGCCTAATTTTTGGCAACGTGGATGAGGAGAAAGAGTACTTATTTTGAGGAGTAATTCTTATTATTGCATCAATTAATATATTTTTTCTGATTGTCGATATTGAAATTTGTTTGAGTGGGTTTTAATGTATTCGATTTATTTATTGTCAAAAACAGTAAAAAAGGTACGTGACGTATTGGGGTGAAGTATAATTTGTAAAAGTCTGATAGCGAGACCGAGAATTCCCATCCCATCCTTTTGTAATACTCTGTTGAACGCCTCATAGGTACTACGAATAAAACGTGTTTACATTTGAAAACTAGAAAGTTTCGCTCCAGTGTTATAGAATTTTTTTTGTATCGACAATGTCTGCTTAACTGCTGGCTGGCATTCGGTTCAGGAAATTGAACTTCTTTCAGGGACACCTTTCTGTTACAATTTACTAACTTTCGTGTTAGGATCAGTGTCGAGTTGATTTATATACTACCTCCCAAAACTATAGATTATTCTAGAAGCAATTACACCTTCACAGTTGACTCGCATAATATTTCAGTTGATACCCTCCATAAATTGTAAATCAGTTTCCCCCAGCATTCTGAAGATGCTGATATGCGACATCTTCGCAACGTCGTAAGTATTTGAGAACAACCCTCGCAAATCATCCCCTCTCAAACCACCCCATACCTTCGCTCCAACGTTCATCACTCACATTATCTCCTCCATCTCTTACAACCTACCGCCATCTACAACTATGCCGCTCCCTCTCAATCGGTTGGCTTCCTTCGATCTTTTATCAATGATTCATTATCTACAGAATCTTAACCTCCGCATCTTTCGCTGCATCCCTATTTCGTGAAGCCGTTGCCTCAGCCTTGACATTCCCCGCCCCCACCCCTGCGCACACGAGCCCGCCGTTGCCGCCTCCGTCGCCTCCAGAGCTTCCGCTCCCCCTGGGGGCTGCCAAATTACCGGCAAAGCGGCGCGGGGGCGGTAATCTGATTATCCGCGCTTTGTGAGCGGCCGCCGCCGCCGCCGCCGCCAGGCCGTCAGCTGTGTCGCAGACATCGCCCTCTCATCCGCAGTCTCCCAGTTGGGGACCGCCGTCGCCGCCGCCGCCGTCGCCGTCGCCGTCGCCTCCGCCCCTGCCACCACCGTCTGGGGGCTCCTGCCGCCTGACGACACCCGATTAACGACTTCCAACTCCGGCCTGTCCTTGTCGCTTTCGACAGTAATCTCTACGCCGCCGTTCCCCGCTGCAGCTTCCAACTGGCTGCCGGCCGCTTTCCTGCCCTCTCCTCGCACATCACCGTCCCAGTGAATGAGGGGATAATCATTCTAGCTTAAGTGTTTGAGTTTGAAACCGATACTTTAATTTTGGGAAGTACTTTATATAAAGGGGGAGATTTTCAAAATTTTTGAGATATATGGGTCCAAATTTTTGATTAAAGTTTGTTGTCGGATAGCGTAAAGAACGCTTAAGGGAATGGTGCTGATATCATTTGAGTTGAAATCAGTTATTTCGTAAAGCAGGGCATGATGTATCTCGAGAGGTGGCGGTGTTCCACCCCCGATGGATCATGAGATCGGGCCCAGATCTACAAGTCAGCTTTCGGGGTTTCTCCAAGTGTATCTCCCAGGGAGGCACTGCGCTAGCCGGGATAAGCTCTCATCTTCCGACCAATCTCCCTTCATATGCTGTAGTGTAGAGTACTGCATTAAACTGTTGGAGTGTGTGAGTGGAGAGAATGGAATAGGAACTGAAAAAGACAGGACAGATCGTACGCGGTCTTTGGTCAGTTTGTTAAGGTATTGCTCCGGCCTTCGCTCGGTATTAAACTGAGAAAGCACGAAAAACTATCAATCAAAACAGCCGATCGCTAGAATTGTGATACAGAATGCTCTGAATTCGACCAGCTATGTAACCAGGGTCGAAAATGTGTCACCGACTGACCTCGAAAACCTTCTATCTCCCGGACAACGTTGCTGCTGATGCATGAGAGTTCCAACTAAGTTATTACAGCCTGCTTCAATTTCGTCAATCTTTTTCCCGCCTTAACACAATCCAGGCTTCCAAATCCGATGCAAAATCCCACTCGACTTCTTTCTGTAGTACTGCAACCCAGTTTACTATACTATCCTTTTCCACATCTGCCCGCACTCATCCGTCTGAGAAAACTCTTCTCTCCGCACGCCCACCCCGTTATTTCCCTGCCGCCACCGCCATCTGCTGCCGTGCGCTTTCAATCTCAGTCTCCGCCCTCGGGCGACCTATTTCCCGGGCCTCGCACCGGCTGCGCCCTTCGCCCCCCAGCGCCGCCATTGTCACCGCGCCTGTGTTCTGTCTGGTGTCCTGCTGTCGCCGCCTGCACCGTTAGGGCCAGTCGCTCCCGCCCACACAGGGCGCCGACGCGACGCACCTTTCGGCCGGCGAGCGCGCCCTTTCGCTTGCTCCGGGAGCCCTTTCACGCGTAATTTCCCGTGAACGTCGCCGAATGGGAAGGGTAAACGAGGCGGGCATTTTTAGGGATGTTTAATGAACTTGCGGTCGAGTTCCCGGCTCCAGACTGACGCCAGCGTGCAGCGTAGGTCCGTTTAGAAATGACTGGCCTGGAAGTGAAGTGGCCTGAAACATTTTGGCTGAAATTCAGGTTGTGCTAAATATGATCTGAACAGGTGAGCATATGTACGTTCTAAAGTGGTTTGTGTGGCATTGGTCGTTGTAGGTGCCACATAATTAAACTACCACTTTTATATTGGCAGATGGTTTTATCTCATAAATTTTTAAGTGGTCAATGTCACATTGTGATTTGTACCATAGACCACTTTAGTTCCAGTCTAGTCAAATATTGGTTCTACAGTTCACGTATAATCAACTTTAAAATGTTTTGTAATTTAAAATTTGGAAAGATAAGGGATTTGGTTTGTTTTCACAATAATGAATTAACTGCTTTTGTTGTTCGTTTTGCTATTAATTCTCGTGTTTCTGTTATATTTCTGACCTTGTGATTACTCGACAACGCTCTGTTGAGACGTAATTTACAATAAATTTGATAATATTTTATTAGAATTCAAAGCAGACATTTTTTCCTTAATTTCCATGCTACCAAATTAACATTAATTCTGACTTTCGTTGACAAGTTACAATTATGATTAATCACACCAAAACGCGCAAAAAATTTAATATTATTCAACAATCTCAATAATATTTTTTTTTCAAATCAAATCGTAATTACTTCTATATTCTGAATGCTATGAAAACGTCATGAGCTACGCTCAACTGTACATCTGCCTGGACCGACAATTCGCCAGGTGTGGAGACGACGTTAACCTCACGCACGGAGACTTCCCTCCGCACGTTCGTGTGCGGTGCTCGCGTGATCACGCGCGTCCGGGCGATCCGCACGCCTCAGGATTCGGACTTTTCGCCCAAGAAAGCGGTTCCTTCCGCGACCCTTCACGACTCATCTCGAGTCGGTCATCACGATGACCGACGCACAGACATGCTCATTTTGTTGGAGGGTAGGTGTTGTATTATTGGTTTTACGGCCTTCGTCCTAGCCATAGAGTTAAAAAGTAATGACAATATATATATATATATATATATATATATATATATATATATATATATATATATATATAGTTTTTGCGTATGGGCCGCTACTGCCCACGCAACACATTTCTCTCTCCGAGGCCCAGTTGCAATCTACTCTGGAGAGATCAATGTGTGGAATTATGGGGATCAGCCTTTCTGCTGAATCCCTTGGTTAAGACAAGGTTGTAAGCCTTCAATATCAATTAGGGGGGATAGGATGACGTTATAATAATAATAATAATAATAATAATAATAATAATTATTATTATTATTATTATTATTATTATTATTGCTATTATACACATATAATTAACATTAAATAAATAAATAATTTTGTTGGCGAATGTGTCAAGGAACTGAATAGAGAAGCGCGGACTTAAAACCTGAAAGTCATAGTTTTGAATCTCTTGTTGTGAGTTGCAATGAGGCGTATACTTATTGTTGAGTGTACATTGCACATATTGTGCCCATGCTGTTTAAATGAAGTACTTGTTCATTGCATATCTAATTCTTAGAAAGGCTTACGATGCATAGTGTAATGGAGAATTCAGAAAAGACAACATAGAATAACGTTCCACGAAATTTTATCTTACATTAGGTATTAATTTAAGCCAGGAACTAAATTATCTAAGACACAATTGCATACAACATATTCCGTCTTAAGTTGCAAAATGTACTGTTAATGAAATTAATTTAAGGATTATTCATTATATATCTTAAGCTAGAAATTAATTTATCCAAAGTTCGAGTGGTGTGTTTGAAACATCCGAAGTGGTTACCATGAACTTGATTATTTTCACAGATATAATCACGATAGATATTACGGGGAATTCAAATGTAATTATTGAAAAACAAACTGACTTCAAATAGGTTCCGTTGATTTCTTCTTTTATCGTCTTACCCAGATTCATTCCCAACATCTCAACTATTCAGTCTCCACTCTTCGTGTCAAAAATATATTTAACATTTTCAAAGAATTTAAATAAGTCTTCATGCCTTGTTGCAATTCTGTAATCACTCATCAATAAATTTGCACCACAGGTCAGAGACTCTTCTTAGCTGTAGATTCCTTTATCTTGATGACACCACCTTCCGGTATCCAAATGATTAAAAATAGCTAATTTTCTTTGTAGTTCTTTGAAAACAAGTGAACATACTCTTTTCTCTTTTTGAAAGCATGACATCCCCAAACACATTACTAATTCACTTGAAGATTAGTGAGAAAAGATAGTGCTGTTTAAAGGAAAACACAGATGATACCAGAGATAGAAAGGTATTTCAAAGCACTTGTGGTACCACATCGGCAGAGGAAAGGAGGATTGTCAGTGAAATTATATATATATATATATATATATATATATATATAAAGATGAGAGCGAGTGAGAGAGTAGTAGAAAAAGAAGAAGCTCAAAAAGAAGAAAACTGAAATAGACTTTTAAATAAAGTGAATGTACCTAGCGTAATTCAAAAAAAAATAGCGTCCTACACATTTCCTGTTTCTAATTCCATTGCGAAACACATTGACGACATCGTTCCAGCAAATCGTTTCTCTGAAGTCCCGGAACCGTCATTGTTCTCTTCCCTCCGCGGCGTCGCGCCGGCCGAGGTGCAATAAGTTCCGTCGGTGGCCGCCGCGGCGCATGTCCGTCTCACACATGCCCCGCACGTCGGGTTCACGAGCGGCGGCGAGTCGACCTCACGATGCGAACCAGATCCCGCGCGCCGACGCCACGCGGTGCCCGCCATGCATCACGCGCGCGCGCGGGCCGCTTGCTTCCGCGCACAATGGGCTCGGCGGGCCGGGCGGCGCCGCGACGCTCGGCGCGCAGTGGGCCCTGCGCGCACAGGGCACTCCAGGGAGGGGCCGCGAATTGCCTCTTCTACGACTTGTCTCCTCTTTCGTTCGTTCATTCGCACGTTCGTTCGTTCGCACGTTCGTTCGTTCTTTCGCACGTTCGTTCGTTCGCACGTTCGTTCGTTCGTACGTTCGTATGGTCGTTCGTTCGTCCGCACGTTTGTTCGTTCGTTCGTTCGTACGTTTGTTCGTTTGTTCGCACGTTCTGTTCGTTCGTCTGATCAATCATTCCTTCAATAGATCGTGGTTGTTTTATCGATTACTGATATCCAGGCGCGTCAACTATTAGGGTCTTTGTTCTCGAAAGTATAGTGCATGTTTTTATCGCGGGAGGTGGCGGTGATCTTCCTCGCTGTACGAAGAGATCCGGCTCCGACATACCCGTCGCCTTGCTGATTTTTCCCCCAACCGGGTCCAATCGTTCATTCGTCCGATCGTTCGTTCGTCCGATCGTTCGTTCGTCCGATCGTTCGTTCATCCGATCGTTCGTTCGTGTGTTGTTTGGTTAGTTGCTTGATTCGTTCGTTTGTAGGTCAATTCGTTCGTACCTCATTTCTGTAGCTCGTTTTTTTGTTAGAGTCAAGTAAACACAGGAACCACATATTACACGAACACAAAAGCAACTGCAAAATGAAAATAATCCTTCATATAGTAATACGTGTGCCCTTATGCCCCTATGTCCATGTCTCCGAGCAAACGGTTTGGGTTCTGGACTTGCCACGTTCTGATTTCCCTCACTTCAGGTATTTGGACGATCTGCTTACACGGCCTCAAGCTCTGTTTTCGAAATCGCAGTGGGAACTCTTCTAGCTGTAGATTCCAAAACCCTCGCTAGATTAAAAATGCGCGAAGATAGTAGGAACATGTACTGACATGAGAGGGAACACATTAGGGTGTGAAATGACGGAGAAGATTCTTGACATATTCCCCCTTTCGTAATTTACCCAGTTTGAAATGTTCAAATCAAGGAATACAAATCGAAGGAATTGGCCAGGAAAACATTCCGAGTAGAATTCTTAGGATTAATTGAAGCAGATTTACCCTAAACAAAGAGGTTCTTAGTTGCGCTCGTCAATTCTTCGATTCATCTCCTTTTGGAGTTTTGAATGTCCACAGCTGTAGAAAAATGGTTATATATACGAAGCATCAGACAGTACAGAGTACCAGTATATTTATGTGTAAATTTTATTCATTTTTTCATTGTCGAGATCTTGCTCCACTGGAATGCAAGAATGTTCAAAATTTGTCCATGTTTCGTTAAGGAAATACTGAACACACAGTGGTATATCGAACACACACTTCGTATTTTAGGGTCAGATTAATCCGATTCTTGGCCACATGCGGTGTTTCCGGGACAGGGCCCTGATTTTTATTTCGAATCCACGCCTGGCCTTGTGGCGAGTAGGACGTATTCCCATCACCGTATTTGGCATAACGTATTTGGTTGTGTTCTCGTTTTTCTCTATCTTTCTCACCTTACTATATTTCTTTCTATTCTTCTTCATTACGGCCTCCCAGATACTATTATCGTTGCATATTGACATTAAGGGGGTGGTTGCAAACACGCATGCGGCATATCAACGTCAAGCAGGTTACATAGCGAAACAATTGACAAACGACAGCGATTTGCTGCACTGAGGTAATACTATACTTCGATTTAAATAGTCGCACATCAAGGTCACGAACTGGATGGAGAGGGGACATGGGGCCTATCGGGACCTTCGTTACCACTTACTGTAGCTCCCGGAATATATTAACCATCTTATCTATATTTTAATTTCGCCCTGAGCATCGTTTCGGGCCCAATGTTTGTGAGGGGGGCGGCGGCGCCAGGGCGCCCCTGTGCGGCGCTCACGCGTGAGCGCGTGCTTCGCGCCGGGGGGCGGGGCCGGCCGGGCCTCCCTCTAGCCCTGGCGCCGCTCCCAATGGCACTCGTTAGCCGCCCGCGCGACCCCCCGGGAGCCGACAAGCGCCCGCTCCGCTCCGCGCCGCGCCACGCCACCGACCCTTTGGCTCCTGTGGCCGCCGCGGCCCCGCTGCGGCGCCCCGGAAGGCTTCTTGGAGACGCTGCGTGCACGCCATTTGTCCACGTAAATGAGGCCGCCCGAGTGGACTGGTGGACTCGCGAAAGGGTTTCAGTAGATGCCCAGTGTGCTATTATATGACAAAATAATATTTTCTTTATCATAATGGTTTTGGTAGCCTGTCAAAATGGCCGAGATCGTTTGCGCAGTAGTCTCGGATCGGATGACCGCGGGTTCGAGTCCCGCCCGGATATGGGTGTATTTGTGAATGTGTATATGTGTATGCCGTCTGTTCGTCGCTCATCATCGTTATCTTCTCACCCTAGAGCTAACAACCTTGAGGAATAAAATCGGGATTTAGTTAAAATGCTGATCCTTTCTCTAAATAATGGTACTTTCACTTCTGAAGGAGGATGCACGCGTGGTTCGAGTTGCCCTAAACGCAAAAAAAAAAAAATATTTTTGTAATTGTATAAGTTTTATTAATAAGTCACAACGATTTTCGAGCAAATTTCCATTCTTTTGTGTTTCCGAGTTGCTGTGCACGCATTTTATGGCATGCGTCTAACCCATATGCGTTGTAGAAACCGAAATGAACTGGCAATACACCCCCTATTAATACAAACTAATTTTGATTGAAAAATGGTTAAAAATTGAGATTTTACCCGAAATTTAACTCGGTAGAATCTTTAAAAACTTTGCTGAGAAACTGTGAATATAAGCTTCCTAATAATGCCCAAGTTTCGTACAGTTGTTAGTTATGGGCAGAAGCAACGGAAAACATGAACTCTGGAATAAAACAGAGAGCCGCAACTTCAAAACATGAAATTAAATACCTCCTAGAGGTTTTCCTATGTTAGGGAACAATATTAATTGATGTAATTTCTCGAGTCATGTTCGCAAATGATGTGTAAAACCCTGCGTTTATTGAAGAACATTAATTTGCGGCACGTAATAAACTTCACACTCGCTTTCCTCTGATCGGAGGAGCATCGAACTCCAGACACGTCCGGGTTCGCCCTCAGTGACCTCGGATGCGTCGACCCCGCCTTGGACGCC
>BOPP01000029.1:6632014-6654362 GCA_017312745.1 Gryllus bimaculatus
CCACTCCCCGCCGCAGCCCTCCGCTTCGCCGCTTTCGCTTCGCTTCCGCCGGCCCGCGCCGCGCCGTTATCACGGGGAAGCCGCGTTCGGGGAATGCGCGCACGCGAGGAAAGGGCTTTGATATGAGGACGAAGAAAAGAAAGGGAGGAGAAAGTGCCCACTGAACTCCACGTACTAGGATTATCTTGAACCTATTAAGCCGCCCAAGGGGTGCAATGAATTTCAGGATAGACAAATTACTAAAATTTAATAAAGTTGTTGTAGGCTGACCAGGATGACAGAGGTAGCTGGAGCGTGTGCTGTCTCAGCGCCTCGGTCTGAAGGGTCGATGGTTCGAGTCCCACTTTGTATCATGTTGTGTGTTGCCGAAGACCTTGTGAGTCTGCCACTGGTGGATTCAGGGAGGGGGGCACGGTGGTCATGGACCGAGAGGTGTCGTTTATATTCCGTTATTTGGCAAAATTGATTTTAATATTTATTTATATTCGAATTATTTACTGATTAAAATATATTGTTCAGTATCATATCAACAGTACAGAAATAATATACAATATAATAACAAATATATTTATTATTTAACAAATATCTACGATGGCCGCTACCAAAATGATTGGCTGTATCTGCCCCTGGACTTTGCTGACCACAGACCGGGGAGACCGCAAATTTGTCTAGTGCAAAGGTTAATACGTGTACGTAGAGAGTGCCTAACGCGAATAGTCGAAATCAAGATCTTCTGAAGCTGGAATAACCCCCAGGGAGAAAGAAAGAATGAAGATGGTGCACATCGATGTGTACCGTAACCAAGATGTATGAATTAATAAGAAGTATCAAGATTATTGCTTCTTAATGCGCGGTTTCGCGTTATCGTGTTTTTACACACCAACTAGCTGATGTGGCGTCGCCGACGCTTTAAACAGCTGTAAAATTTTATTTATATTTAAAACTTTCTGCTACGCAAATTCTAAATAAAATTAACTTCAAACATACAGCTGGCTGTTTTTTATCCTAAGATACAGTACATTTAAATAATGTATTAAAAATTGAAATTAAATAATAAAAGAAACAAATGTGCGGTCGTCACTCTTGCTGTCTGATGGTCTTTTAGGCCAGGGCCACTACCCACCTCAGACTATGGTGTTGGAGAACCTAGTACACTAGTACAAACGCTCTCAGAAGTTGTTCTGAAGTGTACATTGTTTCAGTGTATTATTAAGTGGTGTATTAAAGAAAATCTATACATTTGAAACCTTCAATTCTAGAACATACCGTTCAATTCTTAAAGATTTTTATTATAACATAATTTTGTAATTGAAAATATCCCATAAGAAGGGCAATACTATTAGTACCATCTTTTATGACACACGTAACAAAATGATCCTATAAAACGATAATTATCGCACGGCATTGCAACTCTGACGATGAACCTTCTCCTTTCAGATGATTAAAACCATGGATTGTGTACTGTGGACAATGGCGTCCGGGGCATACACTATCTAGTGACTATCATTCACCGTCTGCATGCCGTGGTGCTGTGGCACGTGGTTCGCGGGGTCACCACTATATCGTAGCTATAAACACACACCCGTATTTGACATTTCGACGAGACATTTCTTAGAATCTTCAGAACACAAATCATAGTTTATTCGCCAGAAAATCGAGATACGTCGACTCACACTTCATTTGTCTCGATTGATGAACAGAAAGTGGTCTAACCGTCAGTGACAGATGGACAGACACACGCACGGACACATGGAGGGAAGAACGCAGGTTACTCGAAAACTCTACAGAGGATGGCAGTTATACGAACTTTTGTACTTTAATATTGATTTGGCTTCATTTAAATAGTAAATTAATTTTGAAAATTAGTATTCACTAGTCCGAAGCAAGAAAATGCTGCTCTCGAATGGGGTTCTGGAGGAGCAAAAATTGTTCTGAAATGACGCATGTAAATACTGAAGCTTCTTTTTCCTTATCACATGTCAGCTGTGTTGTAAGAAGAGATGCACTACGTTTAAAAATATAATTGAAACACATTTATTGATAAATTGGAGACTACCATATTAAAATATTTGCATTTTTTAGCGAAAATGAAAACAAATGGTTTGGTATTTTTTCAGACTATCTCGGTATCTAACAAAGCCATGGACACATCTCACTTAACCAAAGGCTACTTTGTTTTCCGTCAATTCAAGAAAATATTAAGAATTAATAATATAGATTTTTGATATGAAAATATTACGAATCTAAAATATTGCATATTAGTCCTTAATGATAAAATGCAAGAGATTTGAATACGAGAATGAGAATAGTATCATGAGGGCAGAGCCATTTCCCAAATGGCGAGACTCTAGTGAGATGGTCCTGCTGACCCTTGTGGAACTCCTGGCTTCATATGCATAAACGGCGGCGGCGAATTATCTGGTCGTTAGAGGGAATTTGGGCGGAGGCGCCGCGCGCCGCTTCCTGGGAAGACGCCGCCAGCGCTCCTGCTGTGGCCAATGGGAGGTTCAGCAGGCCTCGTAGCGCGCTCGTGTTCTGTTTCGGAGGGAGCTTGCGCTACTGGCCCAGCCTCGCCTCGCCTTTCCTCATCCCAAATTTCTCCCCTTGTAGATGGAAACGTTTCGACTAACTTGATTGATTATTTCGTATTTCTGAGTGCGTCAACTGCTAAGGTCGTTATTCCCGTTAGTACAGTGCAAGTTTTTCTTTGGGAGGTGGTGGCGATCTTCCCCCGCTTGATGGTGAGATCTGGGGCCGACTTGCAAGGCGGCTAGCAGCATTTATTTCCGGGCGCGTCAACTGCTATTACTTTGGCCAACTACTTTGGCCAATAGTCCCGTGTATGTGTCTGTGTGTGTATCTGTGTGTGTGACTGTATATGTGTGTGTGTGTCTGTTATCTCTTATCTTGTCTTGAAGTTAAGTAAAGAGAATGAAAAAAATAAATTAATTTAGCGCATGTTGTTGGTGTCAGAAGAGGTATGAAGTCACTTCGAAAACATTATTAAAAATATGAATATAAGTTCAGACTAAAAGAGCTTAAGTTAAAGAAAATAATTTACAGCTTTTGATTTATTGTATATGTGACCATCATTCACTGCAAAATTTTTAACTAATTGGGAAAATATTTTTCTAGTTAGGCTCCCCTCTATTCACGCAGACAAACTATTACTTTCAGTTTGTCTTGATTCTCATTGTGTCATGAAAGATCGGAATATGTGTTGAACCTGCAACAACGTATTTTGTATTTACTCAGTGACGCAGCTTCTAACTCATTCTGTTCCACGCGAAGATTGAATTGCTTGGAGGCCTTCGAGAAAATCCACGATCGCACGGACAGCAGGGCTCGTATTTCTCGGCCTCTTAATTAGCGTCTCTAATGGATCGGAGAGAGAGAGAGAGAGAGCGGGAGTGAACCGAAAGCCTTCGTTACCGCAAGTACATACGTACGCACACACAAAACATTCCACGTTATGATAAATCTGCGTCTTGCTTGCGAGGTCACGATCGGCCACGTCGTGTTGCTGGGGAGTTTCTATACGCCCCTAGCCAACTTTTAATTATAAGGGATGCGAAAATATTTTCGAGCGGTCGCTCGTGAATCAGCCGCGAATAGAAAAAACGGCGGAGTCGAACTTCGTGACGCATCCCGGAGATATTCGCGGTTTCTGAACGTCTGCGCGCTGCGCGGCGCTGCGCAGCGCGACGGCGGGATGTCGCTGAGGTATTCGCCAATTAAAGCGGGTGATAAGCGGTTTGGGGAATCGAGAAGAGGGCGCTGGGTGAGCGAGATGGGTCGCCAGATGGATGCTGGGTGTTTGTGCTTCGTGGCTCAAGGACATTTCGAAATTGGAATGCCGGATCTGAAAAAAAAAATCTCTAAGCTGTAAGGTTAATAATGGACTGAATCTGAAGTAGTTCTTACCTCGCCATGCTAATTGCAGTTCATTGAACTTTGTTTTTAACAAAAAGTAATAACAAAACAAACAAACAAATTAATAAGTAAATAACAAAAGAATAGACGAATGATAGGGTCATGTTTCTTCTGAAAATGGGGAGTATGTTATATAGTGGCAGCTAAGAGTTACGTCAGATAATTATCGGGGATTAAGAATGTTGTGATGTGAAATCAGACACCACGTTAAGGTACAAAATTTAAGACGTTCAATAATGTCTGGGTTCTTGTAGCATCATAATATTACGCAAAATACAAACATTTCACTTAATTATTCAAAAACTAATCTTACATCAATCCGTCAGAAAGGGCTTATTACATTTTTATAACCGCTAAGAAGTCCTTTTCCTTTCTAAAATAAAAATCTAAAATGTGTTTTGTAAAAATTTCTGTAAAAATTTAAAAAAGGTAAAGCAGATTATATTTACTTCTTGACCAATAAAATTATACTTGTTTATACTGAACAATTAAATCAAAATAATTGAAATATGGATTTCCCATGTAATTGTTGGAATATTAAATTTTAAAATAAAAGAACATTAAGAAGATAACGAAAATATAAGTTAGCTGTAAAAGGAAAACAATAACAACAAAAGATAGTAAAAAGTTTTAGTACAATTGGTGAAAACAGGAGAAAGATTAGTGATACTGGGAATGATTCTAGCAACAATTGTAATTGACGAATATGAAAACTGCAGAAATAAGTCACAAGAGCAAATACTAAAACTAAAATAGTTATTCGTATAACCCCAATTCGCCTCATATATGATGGACAATGAATGAATGAGGTCATGAACTTGAAAACGTCCAATGTATCTAGATTTTTGAGCTTCTGTTAATTTTTTGTATCTCTCTAAATTCGAAGTCTCAACATTGATTTTATTTGAATGATATTTTTGAACTGTTCAACTGCTGTTTTCATTAGATCTGTTAATGATGTGAATAATTTTTATGCTTGGGGATGACGTTTTTTCATCCCCGCTGGGTAGTGAGATTCGATACAGACCTACACGTTGGCTTGCTGAGGAATTACAACCCCTGGAACCTTTTTGGCAAAGCACCACCCGAGCCGAGTCAACTAAAATCTCCAGACTGGTCTCTCAAGGTGTGTGCTAGTGTAGTGCGTATGTTTGTGGTAGTGTAGTGATTTGTAAGTGCTTGTAGAGAAGAGGATAGGACAAGGAAAAGGAAGGAAAGATCGCTCGTAGTCTTGTTAAGGTATTGCTCCGGCATTCTCCTGGCGTTGATCAGAGAAACCACGGAAAACTACCGACCAGAGCAGCCGGTCGCTAGACTTCTACTTCAGAGAGCGGCTGAATCCGACCTATTTTTCAAGCCAGTGTCAAAAATACATCTTCGTCAGCACTCGAACCCCAGGACTTTCCGGTAAGAGACTCTACAGAGAATGAGGCAATGCTGCTTGTGACCTAAATTTAGCTTGTTTTTAACTTTGAGGTGTTTCAAAATAATGTCAGAGTCATATGTAGCAAAAGGAACAAGAAACCATCGAACAAATGTAGATGAGAGGAGAGATGCCCAGACAGATGAAATTTGTGCCTCTTCCCTCCCGTCTGCTCCAATGCCTCATGAAGACGTTCAACTGCCCAGCGAGCAATTAACCGGTGGCTCCTGCACTGCAGCGCCGCCGCGCCGCACCGCGCCGCGCCCTGGGAACTGTGTCACCGCGCCGAGCCACGGCTTCCCGTTACCGCGCGTGCGTGGTGAGCACGCGCGCACCGCCTCCACCTCCATCACCTCCACTGCCCCTGCCCTCTCCTCCGCCCCCATCACTGCCCCTGCTCCCATTACCGCCACCGCCCTGTCCTCCGTCCTCATTACTGCCCCAGCCCCCATTATCGCCAACGCCCTATCCAACACTACCGGTATCGCCCTCTTTTCCGCCACCACCCCATCACCACCCTCGCCCCCATTATCCAATTCACCGCACCCCCTCATCGCCCCCGATCTCAATCAAGCCCCGCCCTCCATACACCACACTTCTTCCCAGCCCCATTACCTATCACCGAGCCCCTCATCGTCCCCGCTCCATCCACGCCCCGCCTGCCATCACAACCACGTCCCGCCCATCTCTCAGCTCACCGTCCCCACCATTGCCCTGGTCTACACTCAATCAAATGCCCAAAGCATCCGTCAACCACCCTTCTCCACGCAACCACAAAAAACAAGTCATCCGCCTCGCCCTCTCCTTGCTGACACTCAATTGCCAAATCGCCAAAAAAATCGCCCACTGCTATACATCCTCCGTTCTCGACCTCCAACCGTTACCTCCCACCCAATGTCCCCGCCCAAATCCCCCCGCACCCCTCCAACTCTACGCCTCCACCAGTACCTGAGCCTCCCAGTCAAGCGCTTCAAAACACCCGCCCTCACTAACGCACCGTCCCGCTGACATTGCCGCAACATACCAAAAACGCTATCACCAAATCGGCAACCCACCACCAACATACACCACCACTTACATCACGAACCACCAACCACCTCTCACCTCCACTACTCCACAATCACCTCCACTATCCACCTCACCATCCCCCTCCACCTCCACCGATCAACATACCACTCGACACCCCAACATTCACATCGCACCAAACAATACCCACCACCCAATCACACTCCCAACCTCCACCTCCACCTCACACCCAAACAAAACACAATAACAAAATATAATCAGACCAACACACAAGACCCAAAAGAACGGAAATAAAAAACATACAACGACAACCAATCCACCTCCCAACCTACCTCCAACTCCACCTCCACTCCACTCTCCAAACCTCCACCTCCAACCTACCCAATACTCACTTAGTCCTGCCCGAACAACCGCCTGTCTGCGTCAACGGCCACTCCAAATACGGAACACACCCGTCCGCCACCACTGCCGTCGTTCCGCTGGCCCCTTCTGCCGCAAAACAGCCTAGCATCGCCCAGTAGCCACCGCTCGTATGGTCATTCGGTCAAGGACCCCGTCCCCGTCGTCGTTCCGCGAGAATCGGATTTCGACTTGCCACCCCCTTCCCGTCCACATATATTTGCGACGAGGGAGTGGACCACACACACCGCCAGCGACGTTTAGCTACAATTTGTTTTGAAAGCAAGAAAACCCACACGACCAACCGTGCTCTTTAACGTGGTTCGCCCGAAAGTTAGGCTAGACAAATAAGCCAGTGTTGATGATAAATGTGGAGAAAGTAAACGTTCAGAAAGGGAAAGGAGATGAAGGGATGGAAGAATGTCATGTTCCACATAAGGCATTGTCCAGTGGATGGGAAACAAAAAATAAATTCTAAAGATTTATGGTTCCGTACATGTATTTTTTTCATAGGAAGCATTTACTGTTTATTTCATACAACAGATAAATTCATTGTCATACAACGTTGCTTAATAATGAACAATAGTTTGCAATAATGTATTTAAATGTATATACACGATGTATGGCTATAACCAAAGTTATAGAATGTGACGTTTTGAAGTTTATTCAAGGGGTTTAAAATGTCTAAATAAAGACCGCTTTTGGACACTACAACAATAATGCATACACGCGATAAGTTCTACAACAATAATGCAAACACGCGGTATAAATACCAAAATTATCCATGATGTAAAGGAATAAATAAAAATATGCACTATAAAATTTTAAATGAAAGAAATATTTTCAACGATTATTTGACATTTATCCAAAAATAGAACGAGTTTGCAACTTCACAAAGTTTTAAGTGTGCAATCACAGCGATAAAGAGGTGTGATAACATGTACCATATCTCAGATATCTAGGAAATAGCTCATACTAGCATATTTATGCATATAACATCTCATTGTTAACATGAGTTAATCAAAACTCATAATAAAAAGTACGTATAGTATACAATGCGTAGAACACTAATTGCAATGATTATGGTGTAAAACTAAAACACATAATATCTCGCAGTATTTCACGCAAAAACATCTGAACATGCAAATATTAAAAGTTTGCATGTTTCAATATTTTTAAATAGATTGAAAAAGTTTAAAGGAACATGCCATGAAACACATAATTACAAAGGTTTAGAGGCTGTGGTACAAGTTGCATGAAAAACATGAATTGGGTATGGCAATTCTATCTTTAACGAAATAATAAAATAGAAATTACTGAAACAAGATGGGAATTGGGACCATACCCAAATTCACATCTAATCGGCGCTTACGAAGATGTACAGAATTGAAGAATGTGGTAAATCACATGAAGGAATAACATGAAAAATGTAAGCAATTGTCTTCATATGAAGTAAGAACCTATATTACTCGTGATAACATGACTCTGAATAATAAGACCGCAAGCAGTTATTGCAAGCAGACTGAGATGGGTGATGTGGTTGTGCACACAGGGAAAAATTGATCAATCACTCAATTGATTAGTGATTACGGAAGCATAAACAGCAAGGTTATTACTCCCGTAGTGTAGTGCAACGTTTTTAATCGCGGAGGCTAGACGAGGATCTTCCACCGCTGGACGGCGAGATTCGGCACGAGTCCTTTCTCACGGATTGCCGAGACTTAACAACTTCCAACTGGTCCCTCCCGCATGTGTTGGTAGTGTGTGCATGTAAGAAAGAATGTGTGTAGTAGGGGTGAGGATAGGACAGAAAAGGAAGGAAAGTTTGTGCGGTTCGTGTCACTTTGTGGCGTCGTGGTCAGTTTGTGCGGTTCGTGTCAGTTTGTGGCGGTTCGTGGTACAGTTTGTGCGGTTCGTGGTATTTGTGCGGTTCGTGGTCAGTTTGTGCGGTATCGATCCGTCAGTTTCTTGTGCGTTCGTGGTCAGTTGTGCGCTTCGTGTCGTTTGATGCGCTTCGTGGTCAGTTTTGTGAGGTTTGTGGTCATATGTGTGGTTCGTGGTCAGTTAGTGCGAGTTCTGTCAGTTGTGCGGTTCGTAAGTCATTTGTATGCGGTTAGTGGTCAGCTTTTGCGTTCGTGGTCAGTTTTTGCGGTTACGTGGGTCAGTTTGGTCGAGCGGTTCGTGTCAGTTTTGTGGGCGGTTCGTAGGTAAGTTTGTGCGGTTCGTGTCAGTTTGTGCGTTCGTGGTCAGTTTGTGCGGTAGTGGTCAGTTTGTGCGGTTCGTAGTCAAGTTTGTGCGGTCTCGTGGTCAGTTTGTGCGGTTCGTGTCAGGTTTTGTGCGGTTCGTGGTCAGTTTGTGCGGTTCGTGATCAAGTGTTTGTGCGGTTCGTGTCAGTTTTGTGCGGTCGTGCGTCATTTTGTGCAGGTTCGTGGTCAGTTTTTGTGGCGCTCGTGCGAGTCAGTTTGTGGCGCCTTCGTGGTCCAATTTTGTGCGCTTACGTGGTCAGTTTTGTGCGCTATTCGTGTCAGTTATTGTGGTCAGTTTGATGCGCGGATCTGTGGTCAGTTTGAATAAACGGTAATACTGCTCCGGTATTCCCTGGTGTTTGAGATCGAAAGATAGGCAGGAAAAGGAAAAACAGTAAGTTGAAAGGAGCGATCTGACCGTCGGTCATGGTTACGCCACGCACGGATCGGCGCGAGTGTTTCCTTTCGTCGACGTGCCCTACGGACTCGCGGGTTTCCCACCGGGCGGCGCGGGCGGCAACGCTCGCGAATTTGGGTCACACGTGTCCCTTCGGCGACCCATCAATCTCCTTCACACGACCCGCGCCCTGTCCATGCGCCCCGGCGCTCTCGACCCTTCCCGGACGAAGCACGGGCGCACGCAACAACCGGAACGAACTCCGCGCCGCGGTCGATCACTAACGTTTAGGAACGGAATTTTCTCATGTGGCAAGCTTCAAATCCTTACGCGTCTTATTGAATGAACTGGACAAGCGGCGTATTGTGAAATTACTAAGATAATGTTATATTATTTCAAAAAAGCGAGGAGTAGTCTTCAAGTAGGACAGCTTACTTGGACTGTCCTGAGACACATGCGCACTAGGACAGGTGCCAACCGTCTCTCAGGCACGATTTCTACGGCATTCTCGGCGAGAGCATTTTTTGGCAGAATGATGAGTCGAACGGCACTGCACGCCGAGAAAAACTACGCTCTCAGCCTACTAAACATATTTCGTTTTACGCATGAAGTGCACAGTCCGTTTAACCACGGCGGCGACCACGACGCTTGCGAAGACGAAGGAATAGTAGAATTATTCTCGTGATTAACCAGGAATGAGAGTGGGACGTATTTAACGCTAATCAGAGAAGACAAGTGTGTAGTTTTGAAGTTTTCACTGCGTTAAATCTAAATGCTACTACTACCCTACCTCACTCACAATACGTATACATACTTGAATACTTTCCTACACATCTCCGCTAACACACACATGCGAGGACGACTACTGTCTCTTATGGGAGGCGTTCAGACTTTCATTAAACAAACTCTACGTTTGGTGTAATGCCATAATGTCGTATCAATTTTTAGGTAGAGTTGGTGAACTTAAGTATCTAAAAAAAATGTTAGTAGTTAAAACTATACTAATTTCCTAAACGTATCTCTTAACAAAATTCTCGAAATGTGATCTTAATGATGATACGACTGGCATTTTGTTCAACCACATATTGTCATCATATCAAAATTGTTGATTGTCTGCACACACACACACACACATTTATATATATCTATATATCTATCTATCTATCTACTATATATCTCATCTATTCTACTATCTATCTATCTATCTATCTAATCATCTATATCAATCTTGAGACAAATGTGTGATTATGAATCAGGAAATGTTGTGGAAATTCTAATTTATAATAAGCTCGAGTATGCTTTTATAAATCTTTCATAACTGCTCGTAGCAATACGAGTCCTCATAGAGAATAGTGTGTGAGTAATCACATGTCCTTGCGGCATTTGTTCTGTTTGTAATCTTTCTCATACAATCGACATTTTCAGGAAGAGTTGTTAAAAGATATTCAGATCGAGGCTACTGCAAATCTTCATTGTGCCTAATTTGAAATGTTCTTTTATACTAGAACTGTATGTAAAGGCTAATTTATGAGAAGCACATCAGGAGTAACGTATTTAATTTGACTTAAAAGCTTGGACAGATAATGTTGAGAGATTTTTTTTCTGGCTAGAGCGTTTGTGTTCTTATATTTGTTGTTTCGACCGATGATATTTACAACTAGAGGAACTAATTCTTGTATTGATATTATTGAAGATTCCCTGGTATCAAGATTGGGATAAGAAGAACGCTATTTTTCGTGAAGGGATCACTAGACATTTCAAGATGGAGGCGAATCTTTTGAGAAAAATAATACCATGACACTAGTTGTGGCGTATGAACCTTCGATCTGATGAATCTAAAAATTTATGAAGATTGCGACATTCAACGAAGTTCCTTTACTGAATTTCTTAGTGTAATACCTTCACAAGACATGTATTTAGAAACAATAACTATTCTATCATGGTGGGCTCGAGACGTGAACTTTTGCTGAGATCGTCAACAGAAACGACACAATTCGCCACATCATCCTCCACAATTCTAGTGGCGTGCGTGTGTCATCCCTCGAAAACGAACATCCGAGCGGCATCTTCTCTCTGACAAGTGCCGCGGACGAGGCCAGGCGGACATACCAACCCGATGAACAATACCCGAAGATCACTCACTAATTTTTCCCACAACGAGGCACGCGAGCGCTAGACGGCAAAGACGCGGGGCGCGACGGCGTGGTGGGGACCGGCCGAGGCGGCGGGGCGGCGAGGGCGGCGGCGCGGGTGTGGTGGCGGTGGCGGCGGCGTCTTGCGCCCCGCCATCGGCCCGCGGAAACTGTTGAAGCTTCGGCTAGCGGAGGGCCCACTTGCCAAACACGGGGCACAGGGGCCTCAATTAGGACGCGCCAGATGGCCGGAACATCAAACACACAATTACAAAGAACAACAGACAACCATACGCGCGGGCGCGGTGCGCAATGCTATTACAAAACAGCGGGCGACATTCTGGCAAAGACAGCGGAGCGCGCGCGCACGACGCTAGCGGCAAGCCACCCCTCCCCTCCCCCTCCTCCCTTAGACCACCCGCCCCCTCCCTCTCCTCAGGCCGTCGCGTCGCGAGCCGCAGCCGGAACTCGCGCGCCGCTTCAATGAGAGAGAGCTCGCGATCAAAAGAATCGCACGTGTTGACATTCGGGGCCCGAGAGCGCGGAGCCGTGTTTGGCGAGTCGTGAGCGCGGCCACAGAGCGCCTTTATCTGGACAATGCCAGCGACAATATTTGTCGTTCTCATTCGCGGATAGTTGATGTTGGCTCAGGCCTCGATGATGATGCTGCTGCGGCCGCGGCCAGCGCTATGTCGGTCCTCGCGGACGCCCGCCAGAGACCGCAAGGGCGAGCGCGCGATTCTGTTCCTCGAACCGCCGGTTCCACTCCGCTCCGCTCTGCACCGCTCCGTTTAGCTCTGCCCCTCACCGCCCCTCCCCTCGCTCGATGCGTTGCCAAACATCGATATTCAAAGTTTAAACAACTGTTAATAATTGTTTCATGATTCCGGACGAGTCAAGAGCTAATGCCATTAGTTCCATAAGTGTAGTGCATGTTTTTATCGCTGGAGGTGGCGTCCGTTTTTTGCTTCGCCCGCCGAATGGCAAGATCCGCCGACGACCTATACGCCGCCTCGCGGGTTTTTTCTCAACCAGATATCTCCCACCAGCGGGGCACCGCCCCAGCCGAGACAAGCTCTAAGCTCCCGACTGGTCTGTTGACGTGTTCGGTAGTGTAGTGCTTGTAAGTGTAAATGTGTGTAAATAAGGCGTGAGGATAGAACAGGCAAGGGCAAGGAAAGATCCCGCAGAATTCTTGACCCCGTTGGTCAAGGTACTGATCCAGCATTCGCCTGATGATGATCGGAGAAACTACAGAAAACTGCAGATCAGAGCTGCCAGCCTCTAGAATTCAAGGACTCGATCAGAGGCACTGCAGTGACATCACGTGATGCCCTAAGCCAATTAAACCGGTCGTTGTTAATAACATATTGCCCAAAAACCATTAATGTTTTAAAGCTGGTATTGTAACCTCTAACGTTTGTAATTTGGCAGCTATCGTATGCTATTTAATTTAGAGTTAAAGTTTAACTGAAAACAAAGTTATAAAACACCTCTTTATGTGTAAACGACGAAGGAAACACTCGAAAATCAGAATCATTTTTGGCGAGGAATAGTTTGCTTGATGAAGGTTATACAAAACGCGTTTCTTTCCTTCCATCACTTAAGCAGACAGTGGTTCCATCAGTTCTTTTTTCTTATTTTAACATTTGGAACATTTTGATTATGGGAATTTATCATTCACGAAAAGAAACATCGAAAACGTAAAAACTTAGCGCACGAAACATCGATGTTCGAAAACCATCGGCTTGAATACATCGACCTTTAAAACATCGGTGTTTTGAAAACATCTTCATCGACGTCGCATCCCTGGAGCCGCCGTGCAGCTGCGGATTGAGTCGGGCAGCGCCGGGCTCAGTCCCGCACACGATTGTCAAGGTAAACATCCACGAGAATAAGTTGTGGGAGTGCTCTCCTCCGAAAGGTCTCGATGTGCTTCAGAAAACGGTCGTTTCATTAACCGAATCGTACCGGCGAGGCGGCGGCATAGAGAAGACTGCAGAGGAGCGCTGGATGTCCGGCTGGAAGACAGCTGTCACATTCGTCGGCTAATAGAGCTCGAGAAGCATGTCCCCTACTTTGGTAAAGCAGCTCGTTTTCCTTCTTCATTGGTGGACCATTCTTCCGTGAAGGAGGAATATGTTTTCCTAATTAGGGCAAATCGATATTAAGGCAAGACTAGGTGGTCTATACCCGTTTGTCCTGTTTATAAATTGATGTTCATATGCGGATTTTCCATGTTGTGAACAAAAAAGCATGCAATGGATACTTCCCTATCGCCAAGACAGTTTAAATATTCCGGTTATTTTTTCAAATATTATTTCTTGTTTTTCTATTTGACATTTATGTTTCGCATTGGAAATCAAAATAAGCATGTACATGCTGAAAAATATCTCAAATACTGTTATAATTTACAAACGAATTTGCATAATCTGAAAGAAATATAATACATATTATTATAATAGTATTAAACTAATTGTATCAACATTATAGAAATCAATTAACTCCTCCCATCAATTGCAACTATGCTTTTGTATTCATTCTACTAACGAACTAAGGTTCTACATCAGATCTGCGTTCTAAATCCAACGTACCAGTTACTGATGGAATCTGTGGTAAATCACATCTTAACCTCAAAACAACGAAATATATCAGTTCTGCTGTGATAGAAGCGGGAGGGAAATAAATGTTAAATTTGAAATTTCTTTTCATTTGTCCTTTGTTAAATGATATGAAGTCTGTGCCTGTTATTTTAACTTGTTCTTTGCACAATACACACAGTACTTGTGTCATTACGTGGCAAATTTGACTTGCACGAATTTGTTTATTACTTTTACTCAATTCGTGAGCGAGGGGTCACCTTCGTCCATATCTTGCATCTTCCCGAGTAACCTTCAACGTGGTCACGCCGGGGGGAAACGGATCTTCAGAGCATTCTGTTTGAGGCGAGCGGTACGGCTCTGCGGGGGACAGCAATTGTACAAAATTGTATGACACTCGTACTCCTGCTGTATTCACAAGTTAGTTGTACGTTATTTATCAAAGTTAAGATGTCATGTTTGATTTCTGAAACGTGTAATTGTTTTCCATTATCATCAAGAAAAAATGTGTAGAACGTTTTGTGTGATAACCTGGCGAAAAAGATGCCAAATCAAGGAAAGAATATTTTTTGAATTTGAAAATAAAACATTTATAATAAGTATTAATATGTTTTATCATACTTTCACAAATATAGTGACTTATATTTTTGATTCGTCTGCAATTACTTGAGAAGTATATTTATATATAAGAAAGGGCTTATAAAAAAGTCGTTTTTACTGAATAAAGTACATATAAAGAACAAATGGAGGCTGAGGTGCTTTCGTCTTGCCTTATCTTAAACAAAACTCGAGAACTTCTATGTTATATTAATTATTTTAATAATTGAACATTGATAACAGTAAAATAAACGTACAGTAACTTTGTTGTTACAAACGTATCAGTTTGTCATACTCAGGACATTTTAGTACGTCCTTCTTGCGGTCTGAGATATCTGTAACTAGTAAACATTTTTATTCGTTCACATGGTGGAAAGTATAAATTATCATTGTAAAGTAAATATTGATTAATAAAGCTCCATTGTACTGAAACATTAGTAACAAAGTAAAAAATAAAACTGATGTATGTAGAGTAAAATGATGTATGTTGATTAGTGGCCACTGCGCCAGTAGGGGCCATTGCAAGCACAAAATTTGAAAAAGATTTGGTGTTTGTCACATGCTTGAAGATTGCAGAACATTGAATGTATGCCTTCTAGTGATGAGGATTAGACCGAAGGTAATCTATTTTCCCTTAATTTATATTTAAAGAATAAGTCGAAAAAATCTTACATAACAATAACGTATAATAAATTGGTACTTTTTGAACTTTCTCCATCTCAAACAAGTTCATAGCGTAGAATATTGATTAGTCATTTCTGAGTCGAAGAGTGACAACTACGAAAATGTTACAATTTTTAGTGGCCACTACCAAAACAAAATCGAAGTTTGGGAATAATATTTTTTAATAAAATATAAAAGAAATTGGTTATTTTTATGCAAGAATCTATTCAGAAGGAGGTGTGTTAATAGTCCATTGAGTCTTACGTGACGAATTTACTATTGAAGCCCAATAATTTTTAGAAAACTACGAATATCTTCTTAACTATGATGCTTTGGCTGAACTACTGATGCTTTTGCCACGTTTATCGGAATGTGTCTCGTCCAAAAACGTTTAAAGTGGTTTCATGGTTAAATTTATTTTAATGTAATTTTTAATATAATCAAAAGTTTTATGTAAACATTCCTTTTCCGGACGAAATACATAATCTATCTCAGCAAATACGGTGTTACTTGAAAGCTGGAAGTCTCTAATCACTGCACGAGTAATACAACTTCTTTTTTGGTTATTTAAGGTCGCATCAACTTCTAGGTCATTAGTGACCACTATAGCGTGTAACGGTAACGTATAATGGTGTAACGTGTGACTATAAGGATGACACGATATGATAATGATAGGGGGTGATGGGACGAACTCAACACAACCATGCCCGAGGTGGGGCTCAAACCTGCGATCCTTCGGTCCGAGATAGCTACGGCACGACTGCTTTCCAGATTACGGCCATACGGACCGGCAACTTACAAGTTTGTATATTCTATATAAATATTAATAATACAGAAATATTGTTTGAAATGTCCACGTCAAGCACTATCTGGTGGAGGCGTAAGCAGCCAGTTCTGACACAACCACGGAAGAGAAGTGGCTGCGCATCTTTTGCGTGCAGTGTTAGTGTAGTTCAAAACAGTTAAAGACGTATTTGCGTTTTTCACTAGACTTCTAAGTTGGTGAGACATTTTCAAGACGGAAGCAATGGTGATCGTAGTGATCATGGCAGGGAAATGCAGGCAGGAGCGGGGTCGATCGATGCAGCATAAGGCGAGCTGGATGCAAACGAGCAGGCTCGATTTCAACAGTTTGGCGAAAGGCAGGGCAAACCAGGCCAAAATGCATTATAGGTAGAACTAATTTCATTTCTTGCTTGAATAGATAAGTATGATAAATAAATATACCGGCAAAACAATTCGGCTTTAAACCCCAGTGCAATTTAATCGCACGGGTCTTCGCCAGTTTTTATGTTATAGTTGTTCTAATGTCATGTGACAATCCCCACATTGCTTCTAGGAATGTATTATGCCAATTGGGTGTTTTATTAACCATTCAAATTAGCTTCAACGCCACGCGTTAAATATATATTTTAATAAAATATTTTTTCTAATGTCATCCCCACATTAGTACTAAGAATGAATTGTGGATGTTTTCTTAACTACTTCTCTGATCGGTAGTTCTGTGATCGGTAGGTTACGGCCAATAAACTCCAAGGAAATTTCGAAGCCGTACTCTAACTAACAGCCATGGGACACGCCCAATCATTTCTTCCTATTCCTTGTTCTACCCTCACCTATTACTTACACACTCCAACACGTGCATGTACTAAACTCTAAGAGTTTTCGAGTGCTTAGAGCTCGTTCCAGTTGGAGCGGTGCCACGCTGGTGGGAGATATCTCATGGGGATAATCCCGCAAGCCGACGTGCAGGATGGCGTCGGATCTCGTCGGGGAAAAGTCATCACAACCTCCGGCAATAATACGTGTACTACACTTATGGGACTAATGACCATCGCATTTTCTTTGTTTAACAAACTTCGGGTTTATTATTGACAATCTAATGATTTATATCTTAACAATCCACGTAAATACAGGAAAGAGAGTAAATTAATTCACAACGTTCTCCAATTGAACTTAAGGCGCATTGAAATCAACAAGGACACCACTCTTTTTAGAATTATTTTAGAGTATTCCAAAGGGAACCGGCTAAGAATTGAAACAAGCGACTAGTCAAGTGGAATAGAATGAGCAATAGATCACCTCTGTGTATTTTGTAAGACACTCAAAAAGCATTTTAGTATCGTAAATAAATTTGAAGAAATATCTTATAGTATTAAGGATGAACCCTCAAAAATTTTATCACCGGGAGGAGACGCGCAGATGACCTCTTATTTGGGTCGGTGCATACAAAAAGGTTCGATGTCACATTTTGCACGTTTTGAGTTAACTGTGGGAAACCTTACTTAAAATATAAAATCCACTTTCTATGCAAGTTCGTTGTCCGTGAACTCCGTGACGTCTGCACAGCATCCTTCAACCATTAATGTTAAGAAAAAACGATCGATTTCACGTAAAATCATTAATCAATCAATCAATTCAATATTGGATTGGATTGTTCAACAATATTGGTTATTGTCGTAACTACGCCAATTGCATGTTAACTATTGAAATCGGCTCCAACGGCACGCGTTGTTCGCTCCCTCTTCGCAACGCGGAAGGAAACCAGTAGCCGTTCTGCGCGGCCTCAGCCGCTTCTGCCTTATTCGTCGCGCGCAGCGGCGGCGCCGGGGGACGAGCGCGCAGGCGCCGCGCGCAGCAGCTTCGAAAATTTACGGCGCCTCTCGGGTCGCGCGTCGCGACGCTTCGCGGCGCCCCCGCCAAGTGATATATCGCGCACCTTTGGCGGACGACGCGACGAGTCTTCGGAGGTCGAGAAAGTGAGGAAACCGCTCTGGGCCCGGCCGCCGCCGCCACCGCGAAAGGAACGAGTCGCGCCGTTGGAGGATGCGGCTGCGGTCGGTCGGTCGTCTCGACGGGGGTTATGCGGGGGTGTTGCAGGAAAAAAAGAAAGTACGGGTGGTGGTAAAAGTAAGGACTACATGCGGCTCCACACATTCGGAATGTGCAGGGAGCTACTGCTTGCCCAATCTCGAACAGCTGATGTGTTCGACGAATGTTCGCACCCTTTGATGTGTCCTAAAAACGGCTCCACACATTCGGCATTCATCGAGCAGCGAGCTACCGCTCGCCCAATCCCGAACCAGTGATGTGTCCGGCGAATGTTCGCTCCCTTTGATGTGTTCTATAGTCGGCACCACACATTCGGCATTCGCCGAACACCGAGCTACCGCTCGCCCAATCCTGAACCAGTGATGTGTTCGACGAATGTTCCCTCCCTTTGATGTGTCCTAAAGGCGGCTCCACACATTTGGCATTCATCGAGCAGCGAGCTACCGCTCGCCCAATCCCGAACCGGTGATGTGTTCGGCGAATGTTAGCACCCTTTGATGTGTCCTAAAAACGGCTCCACACATTCGGCATTCGCCGAGCAGCGAGCTACCACTTGCCCCATCCCGAACCGCTGAAGTGCTCGGGCAATGTTCGCTCCCTTTGATGATTCTCAAAGACTGCCACGCGGTGGGTAGGGCGAATACCGAATGTTCGGCGAATCGCAAGCAACCCTTCCACACTATTCGGGATTCGGCGAACGTTTGCTCGGGATTCGTGGAATGCCGCGTGTGTGGAGCCGCCTTAACCCTCGTATAGAAATTGAGTAAATTGTGACGCTCCGTCGGACACTCATAGATAAACTCCTTCCGCCAGTGGAGGCAAATGTATCGGAGAAAACAAAAGCGTTCGATGTCCAGGAGCTTCAAAATTTGAAGAACAAGCAAGTAGCTTCAAAGTTGATTGCTTGTTATTGATACCAGGCGCGCGATCTACTGAGTTCATTTGTCCCGTATATATAGTGCATGTTTTTTCCTCGGGAGGGGGCGGTGATCTTCCCCCGCGGGATGGCGAGATCCCGCGCCGAGCTACCATCAAGTAACGGGATTTCATCTATCAGGCACCTTCCACCGGCGGGGCACCGCCCCAGCCGGGACAAGCTCTATATACTTCCGACCGGTCTCCCGTCATGTGTGGTAGTATAGTGCATGTCAGTGTACGTGTATATGTAAGGGGTGAAGTTAGGACAAGAAAGAGGTAGGAAAGATCGGGCGCGGTCCGCGGCCCGTTTGTTAGGGTACTGCTCCGGCATTCACCGGGTGTTCTAAGTTCAGAACATCGATCACTTTTTCTTAACATTAACAGTTGAAGAACACTCTACAGATGTCACAAACTTAACGGACAACGAACTTTTATTCATAAAAATTTGATCTTGTATTTTAAGTAAGATTTCCCACAGTTAACTCAAAACCTGCAAGATGTGACATCGAATCTTTTTTGTTTGCACAGATTCAAATGAGGTGTCATTTGCACGTCTCCTCCTAGTGATAATTTTTGGGGGTTCATCCAGAATATTCTAAGAAATTTCTTCAAATTTATTTTCGTTACTAAAATGATTTTTGTGTGAATTACAAAACCCACAAAGGTGATCAATTCCTCATTCGATTCCTCACGACTAGACGCTTGGCACAATTCTTAGCCGGTTTCCTTTGAAATACAGTAAAAGAACACTAAAGGTCGGGTGTTTTAAGTTGATTTCAATGCACATCGAGTTCAATTGGGAAACGTTGTGAATTATTACACTCTCTTTTCTGCATTTTCATCGATTGTTAGGATATAAATCATCAGATTGTCAGTAACAAAAAACAATTTTTGATAAATAAAGAAAATTAGAGAAGTAATTTAAGAGAAACATTTTACATAACTTTCTATTGCCGAAAATAAACGATCCGGGCAACTGTAATATCTTTAAAATTTATTTTCATAATACGTTTGTAAAGCACACTCCTCCCATAATTACATTTTTATTGTGTATCCATTCGCTTTGGCGAGGAGACCGTCGAGCAGCGCCCAAGTGTCAGAGGCCGCGGGTTCGAAACTCGCGAAAGGCCTTGGAGTTGTATGTTGTGACATAATTATATTTTTCATTGTGTATGTAGTATTGAATTTGTTGATGCGGTAGGATGGAGCAGCACCCGAATTTGTCAGGGAGTTGCGTAATGGAACTGCGCAAAAGGCTTTGGTGTTTTCACGTTGTGATCGTGGCGTGATTGGTTTCTCACACTACCAAGAAATTTCACCTGCAACATCATCACATCCATTCTCATTTGTCTCTCATCATAGTCCCCTTCTTTATAATCACACAAGCATGTTTCATACAGCGAAACGAAAAGGTAGCGCCTGTAATCTCTGTGACCACCTGCTTGGGGGGGGAGGCATGAATGCTTCACATTCGCCTACGCTAGAAATAAGTATGGACTTCAGTACATCACGTCGTATTTGCGTATGATCGATTGCAAATCTATCATATCTTTCTGTGAAAATAGAAGGAATTTTTAATTTCACATTGCTAGTGAAACTGCCGCCGCTGCTGCTGGGCCTACTTATCGACGTGGAGCGTGGTTGGTAGGAATAATTATCATCGCCGTGCAAAAAAGTATGTCTGTATTTTATGGCGGAATTTAATCATTTAGATTTGATTAAAAGCAATGCTATTTTAATAAATGTTAACATTGAGAAGTGTGGTATTATCTAGATTAATGGACCAATTATTATAAATTCTTATGTAAAGATTTACTCTATCTCGAAAAAATAAAAATATTATATCGAGGTATAGAATGTAATTCAGGAGATTAAGTACACTGTACAGGCACAATGGCTTTTAAGATTACCTGTTTTTTTGTTGTTTTTTCATTGAATCGGGGCTAGTGAGTGACTAGATAATAGTGGGGTGGGATGTTTCACATATAAACAATGGAGGAACTAGCAGGCAAAGAAATCATGGGCTTACGAACGATGCTCCTCGCAAGTCCTAGTTGTGCTCCACGAACTTGAAGGGACCAGTCTGAGCTTTCGCACTCGAGATATGCCAGATCATGACCTGCATTTAAGGCAATTGTAAACAAGATGTCTCTAAATGACAGTCGCTACTCTTTTGATGACGTGTTCTGGTGGGTGTAATCAAGTATTTGTTTTTTGTTTTTCGTACCCTGCGGTTGGTGACGTTCCAGAGGGTTGTAAATGAGGCTCTGGTGAAAGTGATGTACGTTGATGCATACGCTGATACAAGCGCAAAGAGAATGTGCCCACTCGCACTTCAACATATTTCACAGAGCCACTTCAACTCTCACATACAACGTGTGGGAAAGCCACTTCTTGAGTTGTATATTATAGTTGTTGACAAAAGGAATATATGGGGAAAAGTCTGTTATCAAATTCTAACAGAAATAAGCGTTTAACATTGGAATACACTAGTTGTTTTTCTCAAAAGAAAATTTTGCGTTTGTTCCATAAAAATCAACAAATTCCAAATATGTGCTCTATATCGAACGGACGAGTAAATTAGATGTAGTATGTGCTCAACTAAGTTTTTTTAACAACGTTATGGAATTTTAATATTTCAGAAATTTAATAAATGAGGTTGTAATTAAAAATAATAAAATCACTGAATTTTTATATCGATATATTTGGTTAAATTATAATTCACTTTTTCATATCGTAGACAATTACGAATTTTATGTTGAATTCATAAATAATATTTTTTTGTGGTACATGTGAAAAAATAATTAAATATTATACATTTTTAGGAAGTGTTAGATATTATGAACTAGTTTCTTTGCTTATGTTAACGCATCTCTTGATGTTTAATATGATAAATTTTTCGCAGAAGTATAATTATAATACAGGATAATACTTCATCAAGAGGACTTTCACAATCATTAAACGAGTCTTCTTCCAAAACCACAACCCAACCTTAAAACTCATCCTTTGTACAGCATAATGAATCCCGTAAATATAGGACAACGTCATTACGGTCGCCAGTGTCTGTGGTCTACCACACAATTTCCAATCTGAGGTAAGATTCTTTGCGATTCTTCCACAAGAATGCCCAATAACAGGCCCTTGGGGGGTGCCTAATCAAACCGCGCGGCGGGGGGCGTGGG
>BOPP01000029.1:6654443-6670801 GCA_017312745.1 Gryllus bimaculatus
TGCAGGCCAACCCTCGCCCGAAATTCCCCAACGTGGGAAAATGTAGAAAAGGAGATGTTACGTGCGGTAGGAATTCCTAGGGATTAAAGGCGAAAGTTTATGCTTAGAGTCTATGCGTGCATTGTCGTTATGAACCTGTTCGAAACAGAATTATGATACCCTTGTATCATAGGCTTGTGATGAATTTTTAATTATGTATAATCAAAAAATCTAGATTTGAAATTTAGATGAATATTAAAAAAAAATATTTTAAGAAAATTGATTTATTTTACAACCCAATTATTATTATTATTATTATTATTATTATTATTATTATTATTATTATTATTATTATTATTATCATTATCATTATCATTATCATTATCATTATCATTATCATTATCATTATTATTATTATTATTATTATTATTACTATTATTAGTCGTACTACAACGTAATGTTGCTATTAATAAGTGAAGAAAATTTGTTAATAAGTATCTAAATGTGATCTATATCAATACATTATATAACGGCATAACGATTTTATAAGGGAATACGTTGCAAAGCGTTGAGCTTAGAAATAATTTACAGCACTTGCGTTTGAATATTCTCAAGATTTATGTTTGTGTAAATGTCATGGAAACAATTTATTTTCAGATACGCTGAATTATTAAGTGATTTTGCTATTGCACGCCAATGATTCATAAAGGAGCAATATTTACACAAAATAGGTTCTTCTGGATCCAATTATGACGATGTTTTTAACCTTATTTGAGTTATATGTTTTGTAAATAGTATCTTCTCGCCCCCCTATCGGTATCGGTATCGAAAAGTGCCCTATTACATTTTGTATTGTATTTTCAAGTAGAAAGTACATAATTAAAATAAATTAAATCAGCAGTAAAGTTGGACCACATCTGAAAAAAAAATATGACAAAGGCTAGAAAATATGAAAATTAAAAGATAGTTTTGGAAATTCCGTTTCATATTACACTTAATACAGATTTAGTTGCTCTCTAATTTTTATTATATACCAGTAATAGTCAAATTTCTAAGACTCTCAAAAAATTGTTCCCTTAGTAAATACCAGTTTACTATTTTATTAAAAAACATCAGTAAATAATGTGTACCACTGTAACCACATTTTCTTAACAAATTGTACATAAATTACAATAAACTTTATAGCATTCGGGACTACCTCGCAATCAGTTTGCTATTCGCATCTTTGTAATTGACGGAAACTGTGTAAATTCAAATAAAAATGTTAATTATGTAACATAAATAACAACTGATTATTTAAAACTGTAATTTACTATTTTCCTGGGGATGATCTGTTTATTATCAGTCGAGAAAGTATTTTGTATCAAAAATATAAAGAACCAAATTTTGGATAGTGGCCCTGGCAAAATGCCGTTTGAAGTAGAAATTGCCACAAATATGGATATTTTAGGGCATACAAATCGATATTATAATATCGAAGTTTTGTTTGGGTGTTTTCTTGAGATAGATTAATTTGTCCAGAAACAATAATGTTTTCAAAATTCTTCTCACTATATAAATAAATTTGCCAAAACAAATTTATTTTTGTCGATTGCTCGCTATCAACAGCCATTCACTCCTGCCACTATATTTGATCCCTAGACGACACGTGGCCGTTTGCTATTTGCAACTTTTCTCCAGTGTTATTTTACCTTTTTTGATAACTTTTTGCGTGGTAATATCGTTTAACTGCATTTTCAACATTGTTTAATACAACAATTATTAGAAAATTAAGTTGACAGACACATTTAAGGCATAATATACTTTGACGTGTCATGTATCACATTAGAATCAGGGCATTTTACGTCAAAATGTTCCATCAAATTTAAAACATCGATATTTTTTAAACCATCGACGTTTTTTACCGATGTTTTCGTTGACATCAAATTATTTTGGTGCTGTATCGAAGTATCGATGATTTGTTAAAATGCGCCATCCCTAGCCTCGCGCGTTCCCTAGCGGGCGCCAACGCACTTGCCCGCGGCGCGGCGTCAGCCGCTGCACCAGCGCCGCTCAGCGCAGCGCAGCGCAGCCGATGACTTCACCGTCCGGTGCCGCACGGCGCGCCACCGCTGCATCCCACGCGCCGCGCCGCGCGGACGAGTCGCACCGTGGGAACCGAACCGGCGACTTTCTAATCGCGGCGGCGGCGGTGGCGGCGGAGGGGCGCGACGGGGCGGGCGGGGCCCGCCACCGCCCGCGGGCCCCGCCCAGCCAACGAGCGGCATAGCCGCCGCCGCCGCCCTCGCCCCCCCGCCGGCCCCCGGGGCCGCCGGGCGCGAAGGGGCGACGGCCGCGCGCTGGCAGCCCTTGCCAGAGTCGCAAGCGAGCAGCCGCCGCGCGCGCACCGCTCCGTTGGCGGACCTATCGCCCTCCTCATCCTCATGCCAGTCCTCCTCCTCTTCTTCTTCTCTCCTACCCTCCCCCTGCTTTCCTCCTCGCTCCCCTTTTGCCTCTTCTTCCTCCTCCTATTCCTTGCTTTCCTTCCTCCCCTTTCCTGTCCGCTTCCCCCTTCATTTTCTCGCATCCCTTTCCAAACATGCCCTTCCTCTTCCCTCTCCTGCTTTCCTCCGCATAAGCTCCTTTCCTCTCCCTTCCTCCTTCGCTTTTCCTATTCGCTCTATTAACTTCTCTCATTCCCTTACATGCCTTCTCTTCCCCCCTTAACTCTTCCATCTTCTCCTTTCCTTCTCTGGCCTCTCTTTTACCTTTCTCCTGCCTGCGGCCCATTACTTTTTCCCAAGTTCCTAAGTTGTATCTGTCTACCTTTCTTTTTCGCCCCTTCCCTCTTCCTTCATTTTCGTTTCTGCACCCGCATTCCCTTCTCCATTCTCTTTAATGCTTCCACGTTGCACCTCCTCCCCTTCCCCTTTTCTTGGACCTCCGTGGGTCCTTCCTTTTTACCTCCATCCTCCTCTTCTACCTTTCTCTGCTCCCTCGTCCCTTCGCCTTTTTACTCACTCAACAGTCGCGTCTCCTTTTTTTCCTAACTCCAACCCACCTTTCTGTCATTGCGCTCGCTCGATTCCCATCTGGGCCAAATCTAATAATTTTGTTCTTTATCCCCTTCTCCCCTCGCCTTTTCGGTGCTTCCCCACCTTCGTCCCGCTTTCCGCCTTCTTCGTCATTCCCTCGTCTCCGCATCCTTCATCTTCCTCTTTGGTCCCTTCCTGCTCATCTTCCGCCTCCGTCCCGCTCCTGGCGTCGGCCTCCAGCGTCTCAACCCGCACCGGCTTCACCGGAGGGGCATTGTTTGAGACACGACCACGTCCCGGGCCTGGCACCTCCTAAAACAGACAGCGCGCCTCCGTCTAAGCAGCGCCATTTCTTTCCTGGCTTTTCAAGCACTTGCATGCAGCGTTGGCAATTGCAGGAAATTCAACCGTGACGCAGGGGAAAACCTTAAGTTTCGGATGCAAGTGCTTTTAAAATCCAGCTTTAATTGAGGAAATATTGTCCGGGAACGGCGGACCGCATACCAAAACCTAATTGGCTCGCATACAGAATGAAACTTCGGTTAAATTTTCTTTTTGTGGTGCCAAAATTTGCCTAGTGGCAACGCGGTTTTGTTGCATTGTGGATTACATTATTTTTCTGCTTTTATGTGGTTTTTAAAAGCTGGAAATGAATGAGTGAAGATATCAACGGATGTGCCCTGAAGATTTTTATTGCAGATCAAGCCCGGGTTTTGATATGAAATGATATATCAGTTAAAACATTATTGTTACAGGTATTGGTTTTGAATAGTGTAAAGTTTTATTGAAACGGAAGGGGAAGGTTGGATGGACCCAGTTAGTGATTAAAGGAAAACGCTATAACCAAAAAAATGTAGTAACAGAGCAAGTCAAGAAAAAAAACATGTTTTTCAAAAGTTAAATATCCTTCTCCAGTTACAAGAGTTATGTATACAGCGAAGTGGTAAATCTTTATTTGTGGCGACATAGTAAAACATTAAAATAATTGCTTGCTCTGGGTTCTCCTTGGAATAATTTTTAAAATAAATTAAATTAACAATCAATCGTTTATAAAAACCTGCTGACTCTTTCCGTCCGAGATGTTAACTAACTAACGAAATTGAATATTTAGATAGAAAATAAAGTCAATATGTCCATAATGCCACAATTCCACAATTTATCAAGCTTTTTTCCTTGGATTTCATTTCCCCTCCTCAACCGCTTAGCTACGGACGCTTACTTTACGCCTGAACGTACATTATTTGAATAAGCCCAAGAGGCTTTACTCTTCGGAAACCATGTGAAGAAAGGATGGAATTACTACGTGCGAGGCTTGAATGAGGACGCCACTCCCTATAAAAGTTTGCCCAACCGTAAACGCGGTCCCGTAGGCGGAAAACAGTTAAAGCACTGTCGGAAGGAGAATAACGGTGCCCTGCGCTGGGAGGGGGCCGCGCGCGGGGGCCGTGGAACTGCTTTCCGTGACGGCGCCCCGCGGCCCGCCCCTGGGAAACGGAGGCCCGGCCCGCCCCACCGCCCCACCCGGCCCGGCCCCGCCCGCGCCCAATGAACGTAAGGGCGCCCCGACGCAAGAAAGAAGAGGAAGGAGGAAAGGAGGAGGAGGAGGAGGAAGAGGAGGAGGCTGCGCTGACAGAGGTGCTGGCAGCCAGCGCCCGGAAAGAAGGCCGCTGCGCGTAAATTACTGGCACAAATTCCGCGCCCGAAATGGCAATCGGAAATGAAAAGACGGCACACGGGGCAACGCATCCGAGGACGAATGGTTTGGCCAAATTCCTTTTGATGCTCTCCATTTTCTTCTTCTTTCTTCTTTTTATTTTCTTTCTATTTTCCTTCTTCTTTATTTTCCTTTCTTCTTATTCTTTCTTTTATCATTCTCCTCTTTTTTCAAAATTTTTCTTCTCTTCTTTATATTCTTATCTTTTTTTCCTTTTTTCATCATCTTCTTCATTCCCTTCGTCCTTCTTTCTACCTTAAATTTCATTTTGCCCTTTTTTTCACTCTTTTCTACATTTTTTCTATATTTTTTTTTTCTTCTTTCCTTCAATATTTTTTTTTCTCCTTTTTTTGGTTTTAATAATTAATATTTTCTTCTTTAAACTTTTATTGGATCCATGGTTCCTTGAATTGTGTATGATGATAATCAAATAGGAGTGGAACTGTCCTTCTAAAAGTACTGAACAACGTTGTACAGCATAAGTTGTAGAGAAATAATTAATCAACTTCCTGATATTTAAATGGATCTTTGGCGTTTGATAAATGTGGAATGAGTAAAAACATCATTTTTTTTCACTTTGTTTAAAACTTTTTTTCAGGCATTCCTTTATGAAATGTAAATTCCTATTAGGTTTTTCTTATCGGCGGTCTAGAAACTGAATGTTTAAGCTCGTTTTTTCTTAATTCATTGGAAATTCTTGGGTATTAAAAAAATAATTTTCATTCTTTTTTCAATTTGAAAAATAAAATATATTAATTAATTGAAAATATTTTGGCACTTGAAGTGTTCAAGTTGTGCTTCAGTGCGGATAGTGATTACGTAAAGGTCTCAATGCGCACAAGGCCGGGTGGTCAGTGGCGTCCGGGGCGGGTGGCGGCCGGTTTTGAGACAGTGCAGTTGGGCGCGGTTGGCCGAATTTAGCGAGTCCCCTGGCGAAAAGGCTGAGTGCCGGACATTTTCCCCACCGGAGGGCCGTCTTAATTATGGGCAACGCGCCGCCGCAGGCACGCACGACCCGCCCCGCCCCGCCGCCCCGCGCGCCGCCCGCCCCGCCCGCCCGCCCGCGCCCCGCTGGCCGCGGCCTCCCCTCGCGCCGGACCCACCCCTTCCCCACCGCGCTTTTCCGCCAACTCCGGACCCGTTCCACTCCTTCAACATGCCGTCCCGGCGCCATCACCCCCGCTTCTCCCCAGCGCAACCCGTCCCCGTCCTGAAAACTTGCCCGCCCGCCCGCCCCGCCCCCCCGCCCCCGCCCCGCCGCGGCCCCGGCCCGCCCGCCGCCCGCCCCGCCCCGCCGCGCGCCCGTTGCCGCTCTTGCCCGTCGCCCTCGCCCAGTTCCGGCGGCCCAACTGACCCATCTGGCGGGTGACGCCCCCGGCGCTTTTGCCGCTGCAGCGCCCAATCGCCCCCCACAGCCCCTGCCTCCAGCGCCCAGCCGGCCCATGCCTGCCTCGTCCCGCCCCGCCCCCGCGCCCCCGCCGCACCCAACGCTCGCCTCTTCGCTGCGCGCGGCGCGGGCGGCCAGGCGTCCGGAGAAACCCGCCCGCCCCGCTGACATCTTGTTCCCATATTATACTCCGCCCTGATCTCTGGCCCCGCATCACGCCTTCTCTATGCTCTGAATCCCTTGTGCGCTCCGCCCGGTTTCCTGCTCGCATCCGCCTTCCCCGCGCTGCCGTGACCCGCTCGCCTTCGACCCTCCTCCCTATGAGCTCTCTGGTTCACTTCCCGCTCGCCCCACCGTGATGTGTGCGTTGTGTCTTGTTAGTCCTATCGACGGATGAAGTTGTCCTTTCATCAACACTGGACAGTCTTAAATTGCAATTTCGGTTCTATCATTCTCATTCGTGGCATCCGGTTCGTAATTCTAGATTGACTGTCAACGAACCAATGAATGCAGTGTATTCTGTAACTCTTATGAAGCATTTGAATTTTTTGCATTTGCATTTGCATTTGAAGCATTTGAATTTGAATAGTTATTATAACGCGTTTAAAAAACAGTTTTAATTTTCTTTTGGTTTCTAAACATTCTTATTTTTTGTTAAATTTCTGGTTGTATGACTGAAGTTTACATTACTTATATCAATAACTAAATTCTGAATCGTTTTAAGTACTATATTGTAAAACGCTTATCTTAAAATTCAGCGTAAGTTTTATTTACCCAAGTTATTAAAGTTTTCATTACACCTCATCTTCGACTGACATTGTGAATAGCAGTACAGTACAATATTTGTTCGAGAAAATAATGTCATGTTTTTGGTATACCAATTACCGTTGTTAAATGATACATGGCAGAAGATGTATTTCGAAACAAGAAAGTTTCTCAAGGAAGTGGCACTGTCTGCTGCAATAATCTCTTTCTATTTTCACCCGGAAGGCATTACCCTCTGGTCAGTCTTCGATGATTTACGTATATCTTTGCTCCGAGATTTTCAAGTATTTATCTTTTCATTCATTTTCATCATTCAATTGAAAATGAAACACCTGTTGAGAAGAATTTCGTATCAGATAGTAGCGTAGTGAATCGTAAGTTCCAAAATTGCCAGTCCTGCTGGAAAGCGCTCAAATCCGAGAGTTAGGTTGGAGATTCGGTCCGTGGAAAGCAGAACGGAGGTTGCTGGACGCGCCGTGGTACATAATTTCGGGTCTCTCGCGTGCGACCCAGTTGTGATAACGAATTCCGCCTGCTAATGATGGGCCATTGGGTGCGGCAAAGGCGAAGGAGGAAACTGCTTCAGTAGCAGTAACATTTTCGGATAAATGAACTAGTAATGTTAACTAGCAGCACCAATTGTAGATTCCAGAGGTCCAGACTTTCAATACATTAAATATTACCAGAAGAGGAAACCACGAAATTTCAGCGACCGATTGTTACATACACACACACACACACACACACACACACACACATTGCAGGTCTACGAGAGGAATATTGATATCTGCTTGTAGCTCCAAATTCGTAATTTGGAAATACCGCTTTCTGAGGACACAACCAGTATTCCACTTCAATTATTGTTTTACTTACTTAAACAGTTAAAGAAGCGAACAGTTAACCAAGAAATAAAAAATATTGTTGTGAATATTTTCAAAACTTAGACTGCTATACAAATAATTTAGCAATAAATTTGTTATATAACATTTTGGAAATAAGGCGTATTAAAAAATTGAAACCTTTACATTTGCCTCACAGATTTTGAAGAGTAGTTATACGTGTCATCAACTATATTAGAGGAGGGATACTAATGAGTATCTTCTTCAACCAATGCATATTATCTAGCAAACAAATTTACTTATGTTCGATCAAATTATAAATAAACGTTTAAATGAAAAAAGAAGGGATGGAGTCACAAAATAAAAACTTTCTTAAGAATGAGATATAATAAAATCTGAAAATGTTTGTGAAAATATCTTCAATAATGATAATCTATACATTTTTAAATCAATTTAGTTACATGCAAAATTTCAGAAATCATTTGACACTTTCCTGACGTTCCTCGTTTTCTAAAGCATCAGTTTTGGCTTTTAATTTTGGTTTAAAAAAGAAATTATTGGTCCAAAGTAGAAACATTCGTCTGTGTGTGGCTTTCTTGTTTGTGAGATACATATGCATGAGCTGCTTGTGAACTGAACGTACGACAATGTACGCTGAGCAAAGCAGTTCCGCGGTCCTTCCACAGGTATTTGCCAAATATGCACAAGTCAGAGAGCAAGCTGCAGCTAAATATTGACCAATTAGAGCCTATCCGATCGCTACCGGCTGCGCCTGACGGGCCAGCCGAGAACTAAGCGAAAGCGTTCGCTGCGAATTTTGGCTTTTCCTGTCTGTTACCGCGCACGAAAGGTTCATGGTTTCTAAATGATAAACACCTTTCTCTAAAAAAAATAATCCTTAGAAGAATATGTTTATCCTGATGTTGTCATATAAATAGAATTAATTTATTATAAAAGTAAATTTTTCAAATAATCAGAGGGCGTTCGAATTTTCAGATGTATTAAATCAATATATAACAACGTTCAACAAACACTTTGTGATTTTATTTAAATCGGTTTCGAAATGAATTACTATTTTCGGACGCTTGAGAGTGAGGTATAATAACTGAAGAAATCCGAAAGTGAGAAATTTGATCACGGTGTCTTGGATATCTATTCACACCCCCTCTATAAATGTTAAACAAAGGAATGTCAACGGTTGTAAACAATTTAGAAGACGGTATCAGTACAGAATCCAGTAAATATGATTTTCCCAGAAAGGAAATTAACCTACAGTAGTGCATGATACTGAATAAAGGTATAAGTGTTTTGTAAATTATGCTGTAAATAAATTGAGAGGCACGCAATATGCAACGCTCGTTACGCTTCCACACACATTACAATTGTGCATCACTCTACAATGATGTATGAGAGATATGCCAATTTTTCTTGTCTCTAATATACAAATGAGCTCTTTTTGGAGGTTCTATTAGTTTTATGGAGGTTACCCCTTTCCTTAGAACGGGTAATCAGAAATTAGAAATTAGAAAAGCGCCGAAATCAGTGTCAAATTAAAGTTACTATTTTATATTCTGAGAAATTTAATCGTATGGGTCTAAATATTTCTGTTTGTTTATAAATGAATGAAAATTACAACATTAAAAAACCACACACACATACGGTTCTTCTCCTCTCTGATGTAGCGTGTAGTTCAGGGCTTCACTGAACTAAGTTATTTTGAATATGAAGCTTCACGCTTGAAACAGTGGTTAAGAAAGTGGGAAAGTCCATCTGGATCCAATTGGTAGATACTATTTATGAAACTTCCCGAGATACTAGCTTTAGCTCGTGCAAACGTATAGAAAACTTAAACGATGATTTCAAGCGAATGATGATTTCAGATGCGAATGATGACTTGAATGAATAAGTAGACACGACAGTCAGGAAAAATACTATTATGAATCGGTTTCCTCCTACGCAAATTCCACATGCGTCGAATATGAAACGCATCGCTACGCCTCTGGACATTGCCCAGGGCAGAGTTCGCTGCAAGCTGGGACTTGCGTGGCCTCGTGGTCCAAACTCATCTTTAGACCCGAACTTTCCTCATCATCATCCTCTCAGTTTCCTGCCCTGTTTCCTCCTCCGTTTCTCTATCATTTTTCTCCTTTCTTTTTTCATTTGTGTCAGTCTGTTGTTTCCTTCTATTATTTTTACTCTTCCTCACCATAAACATTTTCTTTCTCCTTACCTTGTTATTCACCTTTCACTCATCCTTATTCCATTCCTCCTTTCTGCTCTATCTTCTCCTCTACCACGGTCACACAAACTTCTATTTATCTCGACTGTAACTTGCATTTTATGGACATATATTTTGGTTGCGACTCAGGATACCCCTTCAAAATGTTCAACACTAAACTGCAAGTCCGATTACTTCGTCCGTCACTCATACTTTGAAAGTGGACTTCCAAGATTCTCATTATTAAGAGCGATTTCGTCCGAGAAGTTGAACGAAATGAGCCGAAACCCGCAGGCTGCATCGAAGCCGAGAGCCGTTGGGAATGCACGTGAAGAGAAATCCCTTGTATGTGTGTGTGTGTGTGTGGGGGGGAGCGGGGCATGCGCTGCCGAATCCGCGCACAGGCGCTCCAAGGCCCCGCGCGGGTCAAGAGCAACGGCGCAGGCGGCCACCTGCGCGCGCAGCACGCGGACGGGCCCCGCCACGCCACGCCACGCCACGTCACGCGCGCCGCGCCGCGCAAGGCCCTGCCTGTGTCCTCTCGACCGGCAGGCGGAGCGGAGGTCATCGGGTGAGGGATGAGGGCCGATACATTCTCAAGTGCTGCACCGCCAGATCTTCAAAGAAAAATAACAATAACAATAACAACAAGAATATTAATAATAATAATATTCATAATAATAATAATAATAATAATAATAATAATAATAATAATAATAATAATAATAATAATAAAATTAATGTCGGCCCCGCAGCGCGCGCGATTGTGACAGCCGTCGTCTGCGCCGGAGAGGCTGCAGAGGCTGCCGGAGAGTCCTGCGTAGACATAGTCGTATTTGTGATTGTCCCTTCACCCCTCATCAGCATCCTATCATCTCATAATTCACACAAAGCATAACAACCTTGTCGATCCCCTGGCAGATCCGTTGACCGAGGGTTCGAGTCCCACCTCGGGCATGGTTGAGTTGTGTGTGTCTCTGTAGGTTTGTGTGTTTCTATTTCATCATTCATTATCATCATAATCATCATCACAATTTCACCCCATCCTCTAGGGCTAACTTCCCTAGGGAGTAAAAATAGAATCAACGTTCAAATGCTGATCCAATGCTTAGAAATAGAGACTGTGTTGACGTTTGCAAATCATTGCCTGTCGCTTTCGTTACAAACTAGTGATGCTAAGTAATAAAATTGACAAAGTACTACTTTAGTGTTTGGAAGTTGTTGGGGAGAGATACCGACATTCTCTTGCAAAAAATGCCGCATCGATAGAAAGACTTTTTAGATACCATTCAGCACTATTTTGTTGGCATCAGGAGTTACATCAAATTGGACCGCAGGATAAAGGTTTCTATAAATTTACTTGTTGCTCTTTCCTACTCCAAAATTTCTAATTAACGAGCGCCTTCTTGATCAGTACGCATCGGACTAGGTAGAATTCTGACGCTATCTGAAGGACAATTCTAGCTGCCGGCAGCTCTGATCGCTAGTTTTCCGTGGTTTCTCCAAAAAACACCTGGTAAATGCCGGAGCAGTACCTAACAAACGGGTCACGGATTAGTGTTTTTTCTCTTCCTTTTCCTATTGCCACACCTTACTTGCACACACATACACACACACACACACACACACACACACCCTTACACTTACATGCACTACACTACCACACGTTTTAGAGACCAGTCGGGAACGTAGATCTTGTCTTACCTAGGGCGGTGCCCTGCTGGTTCTCGGAGATACCTTGTTGGGGAAAACCCCGCAGGCCAACATGTAGGACTCTACCATATCTCACCATCCAGTGTAGGGACGTCCCCGCCATCTTCCGTGGAAAACATGCACTACACTTACGGGAATGATGTCCTAAGCAGCATGAGCAACAGGAAAGAACCAATCAATCATTCAATCAAAAGTCCCGACTGCAAAGCCTCTCTCTTCTCGTTCGCACCAGGATATGTTCCCTTGTCCTTCCGGATGTCCACGTCGCCCGCGGCGTTTTTGCACCCACTTATTCGTTGCATAAAGGCCGTCGCCGTTAAAGCGACTGGGAACATTACGCGGGCGATGGCGACTCGAGACCAGTCGGACTCGCTTAGCTTCAAAGGGCAGTCACCGTGCCGGTTTCTCGGCCGCCGGGAAAAACAAAAACTTCAAACATACCGTGGAAAACGATCCTATTATCCTAAATATGATCAAAGATGAGCTACTCCGACAGTTTGAATTCTAAAAGATGGAATTTTTTGAATGTTTGTTTCTTATCGGCAGTATTTATGGTATCCAATTAGCTATATTTTTGGTCATTTCTTGTTTATTTTGTGGTTCTCTGTACTCGTTTTCGAATCTTCTGGTGGGATTAAAAATAATGTATTTTTACGTTACCGCAAAACCTGTTAGCAAAGGGGAATGCTTCAGATTTTATTCATTTTTGCCGTTCGTGGAAATATTTGTTTCAATTAGTATCTCTCGCAAACGACTAATTTTATTATATTGGTCAGTCAAAAGCATTTTATTACCTAGAAGATTTATTTTATTTTAATTTCCGACATCTGTTTCTTTATTCGTTGGCTTTCATGTGTGACTAGGCTGGGGTACCATTGAGTCAATAATAAAAACGGAGGGGGATCTATTTCTATCTTCTCTGAGAATGAGAGATTTTTGGAAGTTCTATGATTAAAATAATTGTTACGATGCAGCCAGCGACGGATCCTTGTATTAGACAATATCGAGGAATTAAAGCAAAATCCCTTAATTTTACTCTATTTACTATTTTATGTTGGTGAGTATTATTATATTAGGGGTGCACAGGTTCTCTTTTCACGTATACTCTAAAAGCAAAATTGAATTTTACCTTGTTTTCTTTGTAATTTATAATAATAATAATACGAAAATATAATAATAATTAATAATTCACTTTTAGAGTCTGAAGTTTCCCTTCAGATATTCAGATTAATTTTTAAAGAGCATTTTGTTTTTCAGAATATTTTTTGTCCAACAGTTCTCAAGTAAATTCTTTGAGGGAGACTTAATGAAAATAATTTAGTATTGAGTATGATTGGCTGGTCATTGAATCAGATTTCTGATATTTGCATTTCTAATATCAATCTCTAGTAATATTTAAACTGAGGAACATGAAGACATCACAAGAGCGCCCTCAAAATTAAAATGGTTTATTATGTTTGCTGAAATGCCATGGAATAATCAAAGAAACGTGTTTTTTGAGAAGAATTTTGTTTTGTAAATATAAGAAATGAGTCGGGAGTTGAAGTATAAGACCAGTAACAGGTTTTTGTTCATCGGAAGGCAAGCACAAACAACACACATTTGTTAGCCTGTGTTTCTGTCAGAAGTTCGTCTCATGTTCTTGTTATAGACCAATTACTGACATAGAAGCTGAAAATTCTGAAAGGTTCATTCATTTCATTGAAATTAATTGATAATTAGATCCTATTATACTTTTTTGTTTGGATAGTTGATGTATTTGTTCTTCAAATTCCTTGTTTACATCTTCTACATGTAATATATCTACGAAGATTATTTGAATGTGATAATAGGCTCTATATATAATTTCATTGTTTTAAAACGATTATTACATGTAGTCATTTTATATTTAAGTATTGTTGGTGCCATGTGTATAAACTGAATTACACGCGATTAACTGCGGTAATACAAAGTTGAGTGAATGTATGAAAACGTTTTAATGTGTGATCTAAAATACGTGGAATCTTCGCATGTAATTTGATTTCAAGTGGAATCTCTTCCATGTATAAAAATCTTGAGATACCAGATTTCGCGAATTTTTTTTACGCGGATACTGTCCCAAGATAGCAGAAATATAGTCTTGGCTGATGAAATGCTGTTATTATTAAGTCTGAAACATGAGTCAGTTTGACTGCTGGTGAAATGGTCTTAACATTGATATATTAATGTAAGTGGATATTGTCTTTATAAACCTTATAAACATTATAAACCTTTATAAACATTAAATTGTGTTAGAAATATTGGAAAAACGATGTCAACCTGCTAAGTTCACAAGACTTCGTGTTTCAAAAAATCTCAAACGAAACATAAATAGTTACTCTTGCGAAATCCGCACTTCCGAGTCTATCCACTTGTACACGGTCTGTGGGAGGGCGCGTGAATCTGAAGTCGACCCGAAGAGCGTCTTACACGGGAAGAGCACGAAGCGGGTGCTCTCGCGGGGACGTGCGAGCAAGTTTCCGTCGCCAGCCGGCGTGTGGTGTGTGTGTGTGTGTGTGTGTGTGTGTGTGTGTGTGTGTGTGTGTGGAGTGGGCGCATGTCGAGCGGACAGGCGGAGGGCCTGCGCGAGGCAAGTACAGGGCGCGGAGCTGACGGGAACGCGCGCAGCGACAAAGAGCAGCAGCACCCGTCCGGTCCCATCCCGTCCAGTCCCGTTCTGCGCCGTCTCGCCGCGGCGCGGCGTTGCGAGCGTGACCTGCGGCCGCGCAGTGCGCGCTTCGCTCTCACGACTGCGCGTCCCTCTCGCGCAGGTTCAGGCGCAGATGGAGGCACCGGTAGAACACCAGGCCCAGGCCCAGGCCCAGACCCAGGCCCAGGCCCAGGCCCAGGCCCAGGCCCAGGCCCAGGCCCAGGCCCAGGCCCAGGCCCAGGCCCAGACCCAGACCCAGACCCAGACCCAGACCCAGGCCCAGGCCCAGGCCCAGGCCCAGGCCCAGGCCCAGGCCCAGGCCCAGGCCAAGGCCAAGGCCAAGGCCAAGGCCCACGCCCAGGCCGAGGCCGAGGCCCAGGCCCAGGCCCAGACCCAGGCCCAGGCCCAGACCCAGGATAAGGCTCAGGGCAAGATGCGAGTGTGTGTGTAGGGGTATATGCACGCGCAATGACACTGCTTTTTTAGTAGTCTCTAGGATGCGTGAAGTCCTTCGTCAGTCTGTAGTCACTTGCCTGCGTGCTGAGAACAGTAGATTGGTAATGAAAAATACGTGATGACAAAGAATTTTTTTTAACAGACTACCTTTGCCCAAAATAATTATTTTAAAACTTTGAAGCCAATTAATTACGTTTTATATCTTAACAATTATGATGCTACTGCCCATTCATCTTCATTTTTATATTTAATTTTAAAAGTAAATAAAAGACAGGGTCGACACTGAATACACTAAGCGCATTGATTATCACGTTGAGTCTAACAGTTCAATCTTTCATTGAGTATGCTTCGGTATACACATTTAGAGTGTTTCCACTCAGGCTGATCAAACACCTGATCACTTCGTGGATTCGGCTTAATCTGGAAGTGCCTGTTAGGTGGTCTGACTAGAGTGCGTAGAGGTGTTAACTTACTAGGATCGTACGGCGCTAGGGGCTTATTGCAAAAAGTACGTGAGTGTAATATCGCTGACTCGCCAGAATTAAATGTATATTTACCGATACATCATTGCTTGTTATTGCCTTTGAGCTCGATACACACAGCATAACTTTTCTGGATCGAGAGAATCGTGTTCAAGAGGGAATGATGGAAACGAATGAAGCTAAAGGCTCGTTGTTGCTCTTCTTTTTCTTCTTCGTGTTCTTCTTCTTCTTCTTCTTCTTCTTCGTGTTCTTCTTCTTCGTGTTCTTCTTCTTCGTGTTCTTCGTCTTCGTGTTCGTTTTCTTCGTGTTCTTCTTCTTCTTCTTCGTGTTCTTCTTCTTCTTCGTGTTCATATTCTTTGTGTTCTTATTCTTTGTGTTCTTCTTCGTGTTCTTCTTCTTTGTGTTCTTCTTCGTGTTCTTCTTCTTCTTCATCATGTTCTTCAAACTTTAGGTCCAGAGGCCTGTTGCGGCTCGCCCTTTTCTTATGGAGGAAATTGAGTGGGAATTATGAAAGGGAATGATGGGAGGGAAATATGAGAAGACAAACCGAATCAAGTTAGCATGTAATTAATTATTAAATAAGTAAAATTGAGTCATTAAAATGAAGTAAAAAATAAAAACTTTTGCGTACCACGCACGTTAAGTGGTTCTTCTGATTTTGGACGACGAAAGTCTCTCGGGAGAAAAGCCCTCGAGCATTTTGCTGCTGGTCGATCATTAGAACCGTTTGTGCATAAATGACTGTTTCTATTTCGTCCGAAAGTCGAAGACGGTTGCCCGTCGGTGGCGCGGAAACGGAAGTGGCGCGACCGCAGCGCGCGCGAAGAGAGGAAAGTGCAGCGGGAGGAGTTCGACCGGCGAGGGCGGCTATTAGCAGCGGCGAGGAGCGCGATAACGATGAGATGCACGAACGCGGGAGAGCGGAGTGGCGCGGAGCGGATCTGCCTACTGGGCTGTCACGCGCGGGCGTGTTCAGAAAGTTCCGCCCCACATTTGCTCGTCCGCGAAGGGTCGTGCGCGCCGATTCTCCTCGGCGCGGGCGGCGATGTTGGCGGCGGTGGCGGCGGCGGTGGCGACTGCTGCGGCGACTGCGCCGGTGGCCATGGGGGTGGAGGCGGGGGCA
>BOPP01000029.1:6672113-6702737 GCA_017312745.1 Gryllus bimaculatus
TTCGTCCTAATCTCCGCCCGCGGGCGATCGTAGGCGCATCGCCCCAACAAGCGAGCCGGCGCAACGTACTCGGGGAAAGTCTGGAACGCGCGGGCGGGCACCGGGCGTCAATGCTTCGACACGCGATGACAGCGTCACCACCCCCACCGCCACCACCGCCGCCACCGCCACTGCCGCCGCACCGAACGTGATGGCCGAATAAGGCGTAAACAATCTGCTTTCGATAGCGCATCTCCATCGCAGCCCCCGTTTTCTCCGGACGCAGTTGGCGAAACTGGCACAGTTCAGTTGCGAGCTTTGTGATGGTGATTAGTGAACATCTTGGATTGTGGCCAGGATGTTTAATCGGAACAATTTCCGTGATTTGAGAATCAGTTCCTAAAGAGGAAGTTGACAAAGCAGTCTTTCGTATAAAATGCTCTAATTGATCGTTAGACCGAGCCAATTGAGTATTGGCTTCTGATTTGAAAATATTTATTTTGGATTATATTTGTTTTATAATATAAGATTAATTACTTTTATGAACATATATAATTGTATAAGAACTATTTACGTTGCATATTATGCCAACATGTATAAAATAAACAGCTATTTGTATTCACATGACACATTATTTTTATTAAAACGCTTGAATCACATCTTAATAGATATTTGCGTAATTAGTACAGAAAGCCATTGGGATACGAATGAAATGGGAACTGAAGAGGCCATCAGTATCTGAGTCCTAAATATTTAGATGAGTAAGCGCAATATACTTTTGTGTGAGTTGAATTCATTACGTCTTAGCACAAATGAGTGAAAACTTACAACTATATAATTTTGAAAATATTCTCAAATGTTTGACCAAAGCCATATTTTTCAAGACAACTCAGGGTTTCGTTTACTTTCCGGCACTACTCATTTTTTATATGGACAGGAATGTAACGCTCTCAAATTAATAAACTTGCTGTCAAGCACGTGTGCTGAAAAATGCATCTAAATGTATTCTGTATTACTTATTCAAATGCAAATTTGATACAGAGTAATGTATCTTGTACATGTTCTCTTGCAACCTCTGTTATCATTTATTCTATTCTATCTTTGAATAAAAAGTACAGTTCTAAGAAAGCAAGATGTTGAAAAATTTACTTGTCGAAGCCATAAACACAAATATATATTAATAATTGTACATTCTTGTATAGTTAATGTTTTAATATGTATTACTATCAACGCCTAACAATAAAACACTGCTTCCACTTCTTGTACAATGATCTACAGCTTCTCTGAATTAGGTTCTTGCAGTTTGAAGATCACAACTGTTTCCACTATGATCGAATATGTGTACCGTCACTAAGCAATTCCTCGTCTACTCCCAAGTGCACACACTAAAAAAGAGAAGAAGGAATGATAAAAATAAAAGAAATCTCTGTATTACTTCAGTGCAGTCGATTAGCAATGTGAGCTGATAGTCAGCATTTTTGTGTTTTTCATTAATTGTTTTATCGATGGAGACATTTTGGGATCCCTTCAATTTCGGGATTTTCAAAGTGTTTCCAAAGCCTTCTTCAGCAAAACGCAAGTGTGAGTTCACATCAAGTTTTCATTTTAATGATGGGGAAAATGTATTTTGATAGTAGTGAACCAAGCTAAAATTCGCTCTATACAGAAAATGCTGAAACGCTTGTAACATGGATGCGCCCATGAACACTCTTCGTTTTTCAGGAAACGCCATCCTTTGGGGTTCGACTAGGGAATCAGACACGTTTACGTGATTAATTATTGTTGTATGTATTATTATCACGAGTGTCATCAGACATGTTTATGTGATTAATTATTGTATGTTTCCGGGCGGGTCGGCTACTATGGTTATTAGTCCTGTAGAAGTAGTGCATGTTTTAACTCGGTAGGTGATGATGTTCCGGAACGAGAAAACCAGCATCAACATACACCTCAGTTCAAGAGGTTTTCCTTCTTCGCATACAAAGGAACAACCCCAGCAGGAACAAACTTCAATCTTCAATCTATAGCCTCCCAATATTTGTGACAGAGGAGTGCATGTAAGTGTGTGTGTGAAAGAAAAGTGATGACACAAGGAAAAGGAAGGGCAGAACGCGTGTGACTCGTATTAACGTAGCGCTCCTGGTATCAGTAGGAGAAACTACGAGAAACTACCGTGTGAGAGCAGCCGACGGCTCGAATTGTTCTCCAATGAGCGGCTCAAATCGACCTAGCAATGTAGCTGAAGACTGAAAACCCGCCGTCGCCGAACCCTAGGAACTACAGCGACATAAGTTGTCACTGAGCTACATCATACGGTGCGAATGTTTGCTCTCGCGACGCTTTTAGAGACTCGGTTTCAATACGCGGCACCCGCCCGCCCGCCCGCCCGCCCGCCCGCCCGCCCCCCGCCCCCCTACCCGCGCCACTCACGCACCCATTTTCCCCCGCCGCCCCCCCGCCCTGCCGCGCCCGCACCACGCACGCACGCACGTACGTACGTACTGCCTTCCCTGTCACACACGCGCGCCCACCCACCCAAGACAAACCCACCCACCAACCCGCTCGCCCGCCCACGCGGCGCGGCGAGAGGTCGCGGAGGCCGCTGGCGGCGCGCGGTCCGGTTTGCGCACTCCTGCGCCTCCCGCCCCGCCCCTGCCGCTCCCTTGCGGAGATGCTCCTCGCGCGCAATTTATTACCGGCCGCGCGGCTGGCAGACTGCGCTCGCCGCCGCCGCCCGCGCATGCGCAGCTGCGTGATGCCTCCGAGCGCGTTCCATCAGGACAGGCGCCTGCACCAGAGCCAACACTCACCAAATTGTTGTTATTATTTTCCTTTTGGCTTTCGCGCTTCCTAGAGGAAGCATAAAGAAGATTGTGATCCTGGGAGTGGCATATTGTTGTTATTATTTTTGTTTTGTCTTTCGCGTTTCTTAGAGGAAGTGTAGGGAAGATTGTGATCCTAGGAGTGGCATCCTATGGATTGGATGGGTCAGTACGTTTTCAAAGTGACTGTCACAATATTTTTTGTTTTTTTGTTTAGAAAATATTTTTTCTGTCTCTTCAAAATGTGCGACGAAAGTATTGATTCTTCAGTCGTTCATTTTAATGTGCACAGGAGAAACTTATTATATAATGGTGAATACACATAAATAAAAGAAAATGAACATTTGGAAATATATATTCGAAGATGTGTTCTGCGTCGTGCAGAATTGAATAGTCGTTCCCGTTGACCTGGTCGCACCAACGTGTAGGAGGACGGATTACACTGAGAGAAAATATGTTGATTCGTAGCGATGCCGCGAATCTACACGAATGCAGAGTTGATAGAGGCTGATTCTGAGCTCCAAATTGTGAGGTTTCTAGATTGTGACCGATTCACTACGCGGAGACTCCCAATCTTATGTCCCAGCTCCTCTCGTTAATTACTTTTAGTCAGATAGACCTAGTTTGCTATTTTTCATTAGCAACGCATTATATTTTCTAAAGTTAACTTAAGTAGCAATACGTCAATCCGTGGAATCTTCTTCAGAAGAGTTTCTAAACAACTATTTCTTATTCTTAAGTGGATTTTGTAACCATTTTTCTAATATTTTTTCAAGATGCTCAAATTTTGAATCCAGCTTATTGGGAAGTAGAAGTCTCGTTTTTGATGTAATTTTCTTTCTGGAAATAATTCTCGAAATATATTTGTATTAATACAAGGATGTGAATGTAAATTTTGGATCCTAAAATTTCTATCTAGAATTTCAACACTCGTAATTAGGTTATCCTCCACCTCCACACCATCACAATAATAGTACACAATTTAGTAAAATGCGTACTCTTTACCAACACTCAAGTTTTTTCATAATTATACCAACACTCTTCTTGTTAATTGATGAAGTTACGAGTTGTTCTGGTCTCGGCTGCACACATGTTGTGGCTTCTATTGCTCTTAATCCCTGCCATCTTTCAGGTCGCTAAGAACAATTTTTCATTTTTTAAAACAATTTATTTACCTTAAATTAAAGCTAGATACAGGAAACCAAAAATGAAATTGAGAGGGCATTCACTAGACGACCATTTAAAAAAGATTATATGAATAAATTTCGGGTTTAAAGTTGCAATTGAATCAGGGTCTTCTTAAATCCAGACAACAAAATTTAACAGGAGAGAAAGACGCATTTCATCTCCCTCGAGATCACAGATGTTGTCCAACAACATAGCAATATTGTAGTTATTTATCGATTATTTGCCCTTAGATACTTCAAAATTTAAATATTGCACTTAATTAGTTCTAAAAAATGGAATGAACACTTTGCACACATTTTCATTAAAAGTAGAGTTAGTTGGTTTTTGTTCTCCTTGCTTCAGTTGCGTTCACCAGCTTAGGGCATCAATTGTTATTACTGAAGTGCCTCTGACAGAGAGGTTAGAGTTCCAACGGTGTCAGGATTTTCGACACTAACTACATAGTCAGGTCGAATTCAGGCGCTGACTGGATGAGTATTCTAGCGGCTGGCTGCTCTAATATGTAGTTTCTAATACGTGGTTTCTCCGATCAACACCAGACGAATGCCGACGCAGCATCCTAACAAACGGGCTACGCACAGCGCGATCTTTCGTTCCCCTTCTTTGTCCTACCCTTTCCCCTTACGTACACATACACTTGCACGCATTACACTAACGCACATGCCAGTAAGCCATTCTAGAGCATAGAGCTTGTCCCGGCTGAGGCAGTACGCTACTGGTAGGAGATACCTGGTTCGGGAAAACCCCGCAAGCCTATGGGTAGCTTAGCGTTGGATCTCGCCAACCAGCGGGATAAGATCACCGTCCTCTCCCGCGTTTAAAACATATTCTACATTTATGGAACTAATAACCCTAGCAGCTGACGCTCCCGGAATCAATAACCAATCTACTTCATTATTTTTCTTCCGCCAGTGAGGGACTTCAAACTGCACCTAATTCTTCTATCTCTTTTTTTCCGATGGGGGAGTGAGGGTGAGAGGATGGAATCGCAATTGGTAGCACTGTGCGGCGCTCGGAGCGACGTGGCTGCGGCTGCGCTGAGAGAAAGTGAAGATGCTCCGGCAGCCCTGCCAGCAGCGGCCGGCGGTGCTTTTATGGGCAACGGGAGAAAGTCGGCCGCAGCCTCCGCGCTCCTCGGGCCAGCGTTTGGCTCGTCCCGCGCGGCCGCGGCCGCTGAGGCGCTGCTGCTCCTGTGGCCGCAAACCGTCTTTACATAAAACGCTCCAGCGGTTTAGAAAACGCACCTCCCGTGCGGGCTTCCTGTTAGATCGGTTGGTAACGCTTGTGCGGTTAACGCGCTTGCTTAGACGCCGCGCTGAATGTCAGTACCAGACGGGATGCAGCATTTAGAAGACTGGTTTGATGAGGGATTTACTCTTGTTATGTAAATAGATTATGACTGTCACTCATCACACTGTCGAGTAAAATCTGTTCTTCTAAATGAGAAAAACAAATTTGCTTTTGGGCAGTCAGGTTAATATTGAAAGACGATTGTTCCAACCACAAATATTTATATTGAAAAAAAAACAACTCAGAAATGGCGTAACTTTCGAAGCAATTATGGGTTAAATCAACTTTGTGCATGAAGATAATATTTATAAACAGGATGTTTAAAATAGGGGGCATAATTTTAGGTATGTATATGTACGTCAACGATCAAAATAGTTCATTACAACATGTGTCCGGAAATGATTCATTTTTCACTTAGGACCTTCACAACGCTGAAATCCACCGGAACGTTTTTCTTTCCGCAAGTCGTTGTCATTACAGAAGATGTTCAAACGCCCACCTCCTGTTTGAATGCAGAACTCAAACCGATGTCTCATTGATCTGCGAACACGATCCCAAACTCTGGGAGAATTGCGTATGTCCTCGAAAGATGCCACAATTCGATTCCGAAGGGATTCCAAATCAGGCACCGAAATTAATATACCAACGATTTCAAATGGCCCCACAAGTAGATTTCGAGAGGGTTCAGATTAGGTGAGCGTGGATGCCAAGCAATTAGACCATCTCTACCTATTCATCGATCAGGAAACCTTCGATCCAAGTACCGTCGAGTCGTATGACTGAAGTATGCAGGAGTGCCATCATGCAAGAAGTGAGCGTGTTGAAAACTGATCAGTAGAGTGTCATCATAAACTTCAGTTATGGTGTTTTCCAGGAAGTTTGTGTACTCTTGCTCCGTAAGTCTGTTTACAAGTACATAGAGTCCAACTAATCGAACACCAATGACACTGGCTCACATGTTCAGGGAGAACCGCACCTGGTAATAAAAGGGAACAGTTGCACGTGATTGCGGAAATTTGCAATGCCATCTTATGTGAACTGCGCTTCATCTGCAATAGGGGAGGAAAGTTCGGAAATGCGCCACACTGCTGGGAAAACCACTGACAGAACCTAACTCGTGCAGGGTAAACTGCTAGAATCAGGGCCTGTACACGTTGCAAATGATAAGTATAAAACTGATACTCTTGCAACAGTCTCCAGACAGTCGTACAGGAACAGGTTGTATGAGTAAAATTCACTTGAAACGCCAACTTACGTGTGTTGGTAGAAGTCGTGTTCACAGCGTCCAGAATCTCCTCCTATACGACTGGAGTTATAGATCTTGATCGTTCCCTCCCCAAACCAGGAGTGTTAAATTTTCCATGCTCGCACATACTGAGATGGAGCGATGATCCGAGACATACGTCTTCGGATGCGAACATTGTCGCTGTGGGTACCCCACCTGCTACAGAAGACGAATCAGTGCAACATTGCAGTCCACCTTACCGTACATGAATTGCAGGTTTGCCTGCTCCTGATTTGAGTACATGACTCACAGTCAAACGTCAAATACAACACTGAATGTAACCTTCGTCTCGAAATGAACTGTCAGTGTCATGGTAATGTCTCCTTTCACGACAACGATCTTTAAAAGGAAAAGCGTTCCGGTGAATTTCAATGTTGTGACGGCCATAAATCGGTAATGAAGCATATCCGGACACATGTTCTAATTAATTATTTGATTGCCTACATATGGGGAATATGTACCTGAAATATTCTATTTTTGAAACGCACTGTACATGTCATTGATTTAATTTTCTGCATTATCAATCCTGACTGTCTGAAACAAACATGAACCAATTTTACCATATATTAGAATTTTTAGTATTGCTTTCAGTGTCATCAATATACTCTAAATAAAATTCACGGGGTTGGTATTGCCAAGCCGTCGTAATACAAAACTTTACAGGACTTTAGGAATTTCCGACAGTGTTTTCTGTAGTATATGTGGTAATACTAGTAGCGGCTCTGAGATTAATGTTATTTGTTCTTTCATACAAGCACCAAAAAGTGTCATATTGACCCATAATAGTGATAAATATTCGAATTATTAATAACACGCCAGCGTATGATGCTGAAAAAAATGAATGTCATACTTCTAGTTATTTGTGACATATATCAATTAATTTTGAACAGCTCCAAATTGAAAAATATGTTTTAATTATCAATTTGGAATTGTAAGGTTTAGTTGCTTACTTGTACTTACTTTTCCGATGACGTTGCAGATTTTTGTAGGAATATATTTCGGTTTTTAGTGAGCCTGTCAGTGTTTCGTGTAGTGTCTAGTCTATTCGCTTCTTAAGTATAAAATATAATACACTTAACGAACTATCATTTATATTTTCATTAATACAACGTGAACGCTAAAAATAGAGAACGAAGTTCTGTTGGAAATATTTTCTTCTTTTTATTCAGAGGTATGCTTGTCGCCGAGCCGGTGGCAAGCGACCCATTCAGCATGCAGCAAAAACACGTGCCTGGGCAGGTGGTTCCCATGGCCCCGCCTAGACGCGGAATAAATCTTACCGGCGTCGGCAAAAAAATCAGCGGTCATCAGAGATGGTACTAGAGCGCATGGGCGAGCGACCGGGCTTCGGATCGCCGTAATGAGCTCTGGTGCAACTGCACCGGTGCGACTATTGGAGGGCCGCATTGCTGTGCGGCTCGACGGCGATCTCTGAACGAGTGATTTGCGACGTGTCGACTCGCCTGCGCTTCGCCTACCTCTTCATTAGTCCCGACGCGATCGCAGGCCGCACTTCGCAAGGCGATGGACCGGCGGAGAAAGACCAGGAGATCCCGTCAACTTCAGCATCAATGGATACAACGTTTTGGCCGGAGCATGAGTATTTCAATAAATGCACAAATAGAAAAATATATAAACGTTGTTATTCCTTCCCATGACCAGTTAACATTGCTGAAATGGGTCGATGGTTGTTGACATAGGCTAACGTATCTCTAAAGCTAGCTCCGAGATGGAGCGACATTACTCAAGGGGAAGGAACTGTGGAGAAAGAGCAAGAGCTCATAATCATCGACATAAATTGATACAATGGATATAATGTTTTGGCCGGAACATGAATATTTCAATAAATATACAACTAGAAAAAATATATAAACGTTGTTAATCCTTCTCATGATCAGTTAATATAGCTGGAATAGGTCGATGGTTAACACAGGCTCACTTATCTGACATAGGGACATTACATCTGAGAAGGGTGACATTATGCAAGGCAAAGGGGCGGCGAGAAAAAGCAGGAGATCGTGTAATCATAAGCTTCAATGGATGTAATGCTTTGCCCGGAGCATTAATATTTCAATAAATGTGCAACTTGAAAAATGTATAAACATTGTTAATCCTTCACCATGACAAATGAAGCTGGAATGGGTCGATGAGGTACCTCAGCGCTGGCCGAGACAAGCCCGCGGGTTGCCTCAGGCAGCCCAGAAGGGCAAGGCTTCCATTCCGAAATTAGTTGAAGAGGCATCAGCACAGGGATGTGTAAGCTTTGGGTAGTTTGGTCATAAAAAGGGTATCTTTTGTCTAGTTTAGTACCGCATAGAAGAAAGTTGTGGCCGACATGGGGTTGCCCCCCTGGAGAGATAATAGTAAGCTCAAGTGAATAAGAATTATTAAAAAATGAAATATATAAAAATTGATAGAAATATAGAAATTGCTAATAGATTGAAATTGTTTTAGTTTTAGTGACTCGCATATGAAATGAGAAATACGAAGAAGAGGGAACAAAGCAATTGTTGCCTCGAGAGACGAGTATTAAGTTGACAAACAAGTAAGAAATAATCTTGACTAGTTAAACCTGTTACAAATGGACTGTAGGCAGAGAAGACTGCGAATGGATGATGGTGAAAGCAAAACAGTAAGGGCTGAAGTAGTTGTGGACGTAGCTTTTTTGTGCAAGAATACGTACAGGTTCTCACCATAGCACAGCCTCAATCGCGGAAGCCGAAGTCAGAAACCTTGTTTCTTCTGATTGGCTTAAGTTCAACAATGCTTCAACTGGTTTTCAAAAGAAAAAACCTCACCCCAGGCGGCACTAACTCTAGCGACGTCCCTGTTCCGGAGTACTTAAGGCTCTAGAAGACTGCGTAGGCAAGTAGAATGAAAGTAACGTTGCGTGTCATCTTAGCGATCCGACGAAATCTAGGCAGCGCGTAAGTGTTGTTGACGTGATTAGGAAAACAACAAAAGCCGTTTGGAGAGTGTAGGTGAGATGCGCTTGATCTGGAGTGGTTGCGGATGAGAGGGGGTTGGGTAAGGAGGTCAATGATGTTAAAAATGGTTGAAAGTGTGAGAATGCTTCCCACATGATTTTCCAAACAACTTAAACGATATGGAGACTTGAATACGTGGACGGAGAATTAACCCTGATCTTTCCTTCTTTCCGATCGACAGTACGATCGTATTTTGCGACCACCTGATTTTATATCGACAAAAAAGTATTGGTCTCAGAGAATAATTGTTCAAAACGCTCTGGTTTAATTGTGAACCATAATTTTAAAGTTTTTCTTTCGACAAATGAAAGTGAGAGTGTGGGAAATTTCGATGACCGAATAAGAAGGGAACTCTTCCCAAAATATATGTATATTTTAAATAAGAACAACCTCATTTTTAAAATCATTTATAAACAGATTTTACGTTTCAATAATCAATAATTTGGAGTGCTACTTGTTTTGTTTTTTTTGCACTCACAATGAAAGAGAAATGACACTCTGACCTATTGTGTAACCTTTGTGATAATTACTATTGAACATACATTTTGGAGCTTAAAATTAGTGTCTAGTCTTGCCATGAACAATATATCAAGTGTCGTAACTCCTTTATTAGAGTTTACACTATTTTATTGTAACATAATATACGTATTGTAATATTTTTTTATTTGTACAAACCCATACTTTTTTTATGTCTCAAAAGTTTAGATTTGTCCACAGGGTTTACTTAGTTTACTAAAAAACAAAATTTTTAAAATCACATTACAAAATGTTTATTGTGTGTCAACTTTACATTGATGTGCGACGTTTTGAAGATATCCATTTTTACTCATCTTCAAGCTACACAGTGTAAAGGAGAAATATACTAATTTTTATCAAGAATATAAATAGGAAGTTATTGAGAATAATATTAAAGAAATAATCTTATAAAGAAGCATTGCACTCCATATAAACTAATACGAAGAGTCACCATTTTAAACAATAAAATATCGTAGAAAGTTAAAGTAAAAAAATAAATAAGTACCTACAGCAAGCAAACACACGATCATGGCAGTTACAATAAATGAATTTGAACCGAACGTAAACAATCGCTTGAGACCGTTGTGAGATAGTCGGAAAAAATAGGGGAGGCTTCAAAATACTGTTACATGAAACATAATATAAACGGACAAATTATTCATACAAAATGTATTAGAAGAAATGTTTATATATTTTAAACATATGATTCACATAATTAAAAAACAGAAAAAATATAACTGTGCCAAGCAAACACTCAAAGAATTATTCACCTGAAAAGTTCCCTAAAACCGAGTCATAAAGACTCGTGAAAATATTTAATTTCATCTGCGCATTAAGACAATTTGATGTTTTAATATGAAACATTAAAACACTTCTTGCCATCGAATCCATTATTTAATATGAATTAATTTATCTGAATATGTTAGTGTTTTAATTTATGAACAGAATCTCATTATTTCACTTTTGGCTAGAATATATGATTCATACAAATTCTTTTATATTTTTTGAGTAAATATAATAATTGTACTGTGGAAAAGGAAGTTTGTTCATCTTGACAAACACATTTTGTTGACGACCCTACTCCATAGTTCATCTTAAACAATCTGAGTGAAGCATCTTTCAACGAGCATTTATCCCGCAGGCCTGGGAGGCGCAGCGGTATAATCTTGCGTATGACAGAGGAACCGTAATCCCCCATCAGCTGATGAGAGATTGCCGGGTAGGGATTAGCTTACGCCGTACGGGCCGTTGTCGAGCTGCAGTGTTCATGCTGCACCACGCGATCAACTTTTCCTAAGCCGTTTTCCTACCCTGCCCATACCCTGCCTGCATTCCATTCGGTTTTCTTCTTAGTGGACGGATAGATTTCTACGTTTGCCTCGGTTTGCTTTTAATGTGATTGACAATAATTGATCCACTTATAATTGATATATTTTCAATAAATATTTGAACACAAATTTATACCACTGACAACGTTGAAGGCCACAATTAAAAGTTTATGGAAGCAAAACGTGAAACTTTCCCACACGAGCATTTTATTACTCCACTGACGTACACATAATTTCGAAGATCCATCCATGTTCACAAGGGTGCGAGGTTTTCTCTGGATTGGTGCAAGAACATCTATTTGCGCTACTTATCCATGAAAACTTAACAATTCTTCTACTTCAATTTTGATGAAGGAAATTATGCAGTTGGGATATGCTTTCTCAGGTAACGAAATGTGAAATGGGATTATCTGCGGGTGTGATCGAGAACCGACCGCTGGATGCAGTTGGGGTATACCTTCTCAGGTAATGAAATGTTTAAGGGTATTTGCTCAGAAGCGGGAATTACGGAAAGCTGACCGTGAGATACAGTCAGCGATCCCTCAATTGGGCTAAGCTTTCTCAGATAACAAAAGGTGAAAGGGGATTCGCTGGGAAGCGGGTGTGAAGGAGAGCTTGCAGCGAGATGCAGTCGGGCGCAAAGCCTTCTCAGGGAATGGAATGCGAAAGGAAATTAGCTGGGAAGTGGGAGGGAGAGGAAAAACTTACAGGAAGATGGAGTCGGGCGATTTCCTAGTCGAAATTTGTATTATGAGGTAACGAAAAGTGAAAAGGTATTAGCTAGGAAGGGGTGAGGAATAAAACTGACAACGGGATTCAGTTCGGCGATTTCTCAATGTGCCTGTGCCTTCTCAGGTAACGAAAAGTGGAAAGGGGTTTGCTGGGATGTGGGGTGAGGGAAAACTAGCTGCACGATGTAGTCGGACGCTTCCCCAATCTGGCTATGCCTTCTCAGATTTTGGAAGGCAAAAGCGAATTAGCTGGCAAGAGGGATTGATGGAAAACCGACAGCGGGTTGCAGACGGGTGATTTTCCAAATGAGCTGTGACTTCTTAAGCAACGAATATGGAAGGGACTGATGGGATGTGACGTGAGGAAAAACTAGCCGCAGGATGCAGTCGGAGGTTTCCCCAGTCGGGCTATGCCTTCTCACAAAACGAAAGGCAAAAGGGGATTAGCTGGGAAGAGAGGGTGATGGAAAACCGACAGCGGGATGCAGTCGGGCGATTCTCCAATGGAGCTCAGGTAACGAAATTTGTAAGAGGGTTTGCTGGGATGTGAGGTGAGGGAAAAATGACAGCAGGATGCTGTCGGACGTTTCCCCAGTCGGGCTATGCATTCAAAGGTATCCAAAAGCGAATGGGGGTTAGCTGGGAAGAGGAGGGATGCAGTCGGGCGACTCCCGTCGAGCGGAGAGCGCGTGCGCGGGGCTGAGACAGCGCGTGCGGGGCGGCGCATGCGCGGTGGCGTCGAGTACAGCGGCCGGCGAGGAGACGCGCTTTCTACATCCATCACGTGTTCTGAGGCCCATAAACTTCCTGCCACATGAGGTCAGAGATTTCTCCATCTTGTCTCGTGTTTCTCGTTCGAAGCCTCATCAGACGTGTGGAAGAGAGATCATTAGGAGCCTGTGGGGTGTGGATAGCGTCATCACGCAAGTATTCGCTTTCAATATTTACTCGCAGCCTGATTGCGTTTTGGCAGGCATACAGATTATTCCTAGGTTATTATGGTGTTGTCACTTTGTTGCTTCGCTTTTTTTAAAATATGCCGCAGAGTGTGCTTACAACTGGAATTTGATAGCGTATTATGAGATTGTTCTTGGGTCCAGATTTCCCTTAATTAAGTACTAATAAAAGTTATTTTGCTGTTAATAAGGAGTACATGATCACAATTGGCAAGAGAGAAAATTAGATGGCAAAAAAGTAAAGACCAGCGTTAATAAAATAATTTATTCACATTTCAATATTCTTTCTTGGATGTAATCTAGCATGATACATTGTCAGGTGTGCTTAAATACTTCGTACGTCTTGTGGTCAGTCTTACCTCTGTTTTACTTATGAATATCGGAATCTAAATTGAAATAAAACCTACTTTTTGTTTACTCACTCAGTGCCTTCGTTTGTATTGTAGAATTTTATTACTATTTTTTTTATTTTATTTATTTTATTTCGAATGGTTTATTTATTTTATCTCTAATGGTTTTTCTTTCTTCATTCCATATAAGGCATTACAGTTATGTGGTCAAAACCTTTTGGCAAGATCAAAAGTCATAGCTGAATCACAAACTATATTATTACATTATATTTAAGCTACAGAAACTTTACCAAAACTAAACCGTATCAATCACATAGAATAATATCTTTTTTCTACTACTACTTGCTCCGGCCATTCACGGACCATGTTATTTGTGATGTCTTCCTCCTTCAGTTTAAATTTTTGTTCACTACTCACGCACGCTTCAGGTGTTGCACTACTTCATTTCCTGCGACCACATACCACCTATAAACGGAATTTCCAGGGCGCTTCAGTTTTCATCTTAAGAAGCAGATAAAGCCCGGGAATACATAATTTCTGAAGAGAGCAAAATAGCGTTTAGGTGAGCTCTATCGTGTAGGTGAGCGCTGGATCTCTCGTTCCAGAGAGGAAGCGGTATAACATGTATACGATGTGCCGAAATGAAAAGGACACCTTAGCCGTTGCGGCGTTGTATCAGCTCCCCGTAAACGAACGTGGTAGCCGATAGATGGCAAGGTGTTTTTTCCCTGTTGCACAGGTGGAGAGAAGGACGTCGCAGCAATTGCCTTAGTCTAGTCGCGGTGTTTCCACGGTTCGTTGCATGATGGATGCCTCCACAGCAGCACAAAGATCAGTGATCCAATTTCTTCGCGCAGAAGCGCATCATGCGTATCTTTATCGCGAGATGCACGAGATGTACGACGAGCGGAGTATCGCAGGGTGAACTGTATTCAGGTGGTGTCAGCGTTGTGCGGCGGGACATATCAACCTCAAGGACTTGCCAGGTCTGGGATAGGCGCACGTTGTGAACAACAGTGTCACGATTGATGCTTTCCTCTTACCGCAGAATCGTCGAATCACCACACGTGAAATTGCTGTTGAACTGACGATAAGCAAAGGAACGGTGCATCGCACCATCCACACTAAACTGGGATCTGTGCAATAAGACACACGCGCTACTTGCCCGACACTCATATATTCGGACTCTTACAACAATTTTTTGAAGGATAAGATATTTGCCTCCGACGTGGATGTAAAAGCGACCCTGGAACAATGTATCCGCCAGAAAACCAGAAGGGTTTACACGGAAGCCATCCACACACTTCCTACAAGCTGGGATAAGTGTATCAATGTAAATAGTAGTTATTTATTTATAGATGTACTGTTCCAAATGAAAAGTAATTCGGCATTAAAATTTATTTTCTTATCATTGTAATATTTTCATTTGGGAACATCTTACATTATGTTTACCGATTCCAGTAGTTGTCGCTCCTGAATCAATAAATACCCATACCTGAATCTCTAAGATGTAACGTGGGATCCATTGATATAAAATGGCATTAACGTAACAGTGACTTGCTTCGTGCATGTCGGGTCGCCGGTGCGAGTGCTGGGGCTGCGTCCGGGAAGCAGCGCGGGCGGGCGCTCTCAGGCGCACGGCAAGTGCCGATGGCGGGCGACGAACCCCGGCCTTGGCCGCTACGGCCGGCGCTGGCGGGCGGAGAAAGCGCCAGAGATGCGCGCCCTCTGGCCCCGGCGCGCGGAACCGCTCCGCGGCGGCGCGGCGGGCCGGCGCATTCACACCGCCCTCGATGCCGCCCCGCCCGCCCCCCGCCGGCCGCCCGCCCCCCGCCCCGCCCGCCCCGCCCCGCCCCGCCCCCACCCCCACCCCCCCTCTGGCCTACACCCCTACCCGCATCCGCCCACACCCGCTCGCTCCTCCCGCCCCGCCACTCTTCAATCCGCCCGCCCGCCCCCCTCGCTCTGCCGCCCGCGCCCGCTACTCTCACTCAGCCCCGCCACCGCCCGCCCGGCCCCGCCCCGCTCCACCCCGCTTCGCCACCGCTTCGCCCCGCCCCCGCGTCCGCCGCCGCCCGCTCCGCCGCCGCTCGCCCGCCTCCGCCCGCTCCGCCCGCTCCGCCCCGCTCCGCCCCGCTCCGCCCGCTCCTTTGACCCCGCGCTCGCCGCCCGCTCCGCCCCCGTTCCGCTCCACCCCGCTCCGCTCTGCCCCACCGACGCTCACCACCTCCCGCACCGCCGCACCGCACCGGCGCCGCCCCTGTTCCGCCCCCCCGCCCGCCGCGCCCCGCCCGCCCCGCCCCGCCACGCCACGCTCCGCCCCGCCCCGCCTTGCCCTGCCCCCGCAAGGCGCCATAATGACTCATGCTCTGGCGCTCTCTGCCCATTCTCTTTCGCGAGTACCATCTCCACGGATGGGATTTGATTTAAATCTGCTTTACAGAGAAAGTTGTTGTTTGCAGTTTTCGAGCTTACATCATTAGGATTTATGTTTACCATCACGGACAATTGAAGTGTTCAGGATAATAGCGTCAAATCCCAACCAACTTTGCGTTTTCTGTTATCAGTATGACTAAACTCTTGCTGTATACATATCATATGATGCAATTGAAAATGAATTGGAATATGGCAAAGCCCTCAAATCCAACCTTCAAACATGTCTTCAAAGTGAAAGTGAATGTGCACGAAAACAGAAAAAGTCATTTTCCTCGAAACGAACTTCGGTTGGGATCTACCATTATTATTCTGAGCGCCTCAATTGTAACTCCAATATGGATAGCTTCCTAACGCTAACTTATTAAATTAACGCACGTTTATTAAATCGAGAGTGTTAAAAACTCTTTATTTTCATTTACTTTGAATACACGAACTTTGAATTTACATGAACTTTGAATTCCAATTTCCAATCTGGATTACTCTCTGATTAGGAATTGGCAATGGACTTTGAGCCCGATCTTCCCAAACCACTGACATTTTATTCCTTTTTTAAATATCGTAAAATACGTAATGCACGTGCTATGGAAACGCACCACCTTTTTAACAATCTTTTATTTTTTATTACATTTCAGCACCACAACATATTAAACAGGGCATTTTAAATTAAAAATTGTATTGTGTTATTATTAGCAAGTTAACTCCCAATCCATTTTAATATCATATCATGTACGTTAGAATTTCATGGTTTTGTATTTTTTTATAAAAAAACTTCGAAAAAGTGCAGAACATCTCATGAATAATGCCACACAAGGTCCGGACGTTTTGCTGGAGGAATTACCCCACACATGGAATTCTTTTCATTAATGCGAATAACTTGAAGTAGCCGTTTAAGTGTGTGATTTAGGTTTCTCCGCAAAGAGCTGCTCGCTCACGCTAAGAGGCATCGAAAATAATGTGCCCCGTCGTTTATGAGAGCGCTTCTCGACCTACTAACTGACAAGTATTACTGGATTTTGCATTTCAAATGGGCCGTAGGGGGCGTGGGCCGCTTTTAAGTATCACCATGACGTGAGCGCGAACGTGGTGATCTGCTGTCCAGGAGGGGGACGGAGACAGAAACGAGGAAGTTCACAGGTGGATAAAACGTGATAAAACATATAAAGAAAGAAGTAACGGTAGGCGGGAATTGTAATCGGGACATTAAACTGGAATTAATTCCATTTAACTGTTCAGGTGCTATTGAAATGTAAATGTGAAGCTTTCACACTACGTTTTCTTTCGGGCTTCAAGGTCGTTGAGAATTATAATGCACATAAATATTTCAAGTAATTAATGGACAGTCCTATGGAAAGTAAATTTAGTGAAGTTATCTTTCCGAGAAGAATTTTTTTCGATCTAATCAATTTATTAGGCTTTGGATATAATTCAGAAGTTTTTCACCTGTCGCAAGATGGCAGTGACAGAGATTTCTAATCACTACTCGCTCCTGTTGATACTGCCGTTTTATATTCAGAACAGATGCCGGGATGTAAATTGATACTAACTATATGAATAAATAATCGTAGAGACCGGATCAAATTTGATAAAATTACGAATAAAGCTGTCTAATATAAATACGCTAGAAACGAGGAACTGACAGATCACAGCTTAAACGCATCTCTCAAGTAGTAAAACAACAAAGGAATAATCACACATGGTTAGATGGTACACTTCAGTGAGTATCAATGTACACGTAAGAGAAAATACAATACAAATAAACCTGTTAGGAATTATGAGAGTAGGCAAGAGTGAGATAAAATGGAGGCGGTACAAAGTGGTGAAGTTAGAAAATTGGGAATACAGTGGTGAAGAGGAGGTGGACAGTGGGAGGGATGCTTATGTCAACATAAATCGTTACGACGAAGGGAGTTGCATGGCTGACATGCAGTAATGCAGTAGTGTGTCTGGAAAAATGATGCTGACTCTGCGGAGCGGTGTCAGCCATGATGACTACAGCAGTGAAAGTAGAGGTGTCGCGGTAGAAATGGCGTCGATTGGGGGACATTTTTGAAACGTGGCGTCGACGATAAGGGTAGAAAGGGTAGGTACTAGGTCGACAAAGTGGGATTTCGGATTACTAGACACAGTTCACTTGCTACTGTCAATTTTCCTTTTGTTATATATAGAACTTAAAGGGAATGATGTAGATCTTAGAGAATATATGTAGACGGGACAACAGGAGTAGAATGTGGTCGAGTCAGATCGAAGACATTGTGAGAGGTAGAGGTGGAAACGGAGGCGGAGGTGGAGACGGAGAAGAAGGCAGAGGCGAACATAGATGCAGATAGGTACGGGAGGTGGAGGCATAGGCGGGGACAAAGGAGGTCGAGGGGACGCGGAATAGGCAAAGGAGGAGGAGAAGAAGGTGAAGGAGGAGTAAGAGAAGCGGGAAAAGGAGGAGGAAGAGAACGAAGAAGAGGAGGAGGAAGAATAGAAGGAGGAGGCGGAGGTGAAAGTGGTGGTGGTGACGGAGAGGGTGGAGGTGGTGGCAGAGACATAGGCGCAAGAGAAGGCGGAGGTGCCGGCGGAGCGAGAGGAAGAGACAGAAGTGGAGGGGAAGTGAGGGAATGTATAGGGATGGTTGATGAGTGCGAACATGGAGACAGAATAGAGGCGGAGGAAGAAGCAAAGGAGAAGACGCAGATGTGAAGGGGGGAGGCAGAGGCGGAGAACGAGACGCGGATGTGAAGTGGAGGGGAGGTAGAGGCGGAGAACGAGACGCGGATGTGAAGTGGAGGGGAGGTAGAGGTAGAGGATGAGACGCAGATGTGAAGTGGAGGGGAGATAGAGGCGGAGGAGGAGACGCGGATGTGAAGTGGAGGAGCAGGCGGACGCGAAGGCGGAGACGACGGTAGCACCGCAGGGCGAGTGGACGCGGTGGCGCATGCAAGAAACGGCGCTGTGTCAACAGCGGGAGAAAGTCGGGGTTAATGCAATTGGTTACAGAAGAGATGCTCCACTAGTTCGCGCGATGAGCGGCGCATTAGCATCCCGAGAGAGGCTCCGCGCCGCATTACACGCCCGCCCGCGCCGGCCAGCTGCGGCGCGGCACCGCGGCCCTGGCGGAGGAGAAATTCTCTCGTGGGGCGCTGCCCGCGCCGCTTTGTGCGTGGCACGCGCCTTCGGCCTCGCGGCACAACTGTTAGGGGATTCGCGGACGACGAAAACATCTCTTGTTTTCTTACTTGCCTTTTTTTGCATGATCGTTTACATGGACGTGATGCGGAACAGCAACACAAACATTACAAAAAATGGGCCTTAAATAGTATTCCGAAGTAAAATTATATTTTTATTTATTGCATTTTTGCATCTACTAAGGGATATAATATATTGGCATGCTCTCAGATTGAGTTATTAATTCTTTGTTTACAACAGATTTCTTTCAAAATAATAGTTTGAAGTGTGAATTTTTGGAACTTTCAAGAATGCATGTTTTGTTTTTACAAGTACATGAAACATTGAAACCGTTCCATACAGTGCTCCCAACAATTTAACATAGATACAATATTTGAATCATTAGAGATGGAAAAGGTGCTGCAAAACATATTTAATTATTTTGTGTATTCCGGAGTGTCAAATGCTTTGGACATTACTTCCGTTAATATAGAGCATGTTGTGTCCCGGGGGAGGCGGTGAGCTGCAGGATTTTTCCTCTCGCGGTAGAATTCTCGTTACGACAGCTCAATTAGCCTAGCCACAGTCGAAAGTCCGAATCCGTGGGGACTCGAAGTCGAGGGTCCCGCTGAGAAATCCTGCAGCGCGCTATTTTCCTGTTGAGGGAACGTTACCACTGGGATTGGGCGTATCAGGTGGGTGCCTCCCGCGCCGCAGGTGTTGGAAGTGAGAGCGCTCCCGGTTGCGCCACCGCGGCTTCGTTGAGCCCCGCCCTCGCGCCCGCATCCTCATCATCACACGTCTCCACCATTGCCCCCGCCACCCCCAAAGCCACCGACCCGCCCCTTGCACACTTCTGCCCCGATCCACCCCCGCCGCCCCTGGGGCCCCGCTACGTCCGCCGCCCTGCCGCCGTCAATACATTCCCTCCCGCGCGCCACCGCCGCACTCTCCGGGCCCCCGCCCCCGCCGCGCCGCCCCGCGCCGCCGCCCAGCCCCGCCGCTCCCGCCGCCGCCCAGCCCGCCACCCCCCCGCGCGCGCCCCCGCCCGCTCCCGCCACTCCGCGTCCGCCCGGCCCCCGCCCCGCGCCCGCCGCCCCCCGCCGCCCGCCGCCCCGCGGCCCCGCCGCCCGCCGCCGCCCGCCTCCCCGCCACTCCTGTGACCTTTCCATGCGTCCTCCCCGCACCTTCCTTGCTCCTCCCCACCCTCACCCCGTCCACGCCTCCGCCACAGCCACCGGCTCCGCCTTAGCCCCCGCCCGTGGCCGCCTTCCCGCCACCGCCCAGATGCCTCCACGCGCCGCGGGAGCTCGCGAGGCGTCAGCGCGAACAACGCCCGCTGCGCGCCAACATCCTCCAAATGGGAAAACGTGCGTTTCAAGACTTTATAGCTAATATGTACACGCTGGCACATCCACAGAATTGAATTCGCCAATACGTTGCCTAATGTGTCTAAAAAAAATAAAAATAAAATATATTCTGAAAAAGGTGCTTTTGGTGAGATAAAACACGTGTTTAGGGTATTAAAACAATACATTTCGAACTGAATTGCGTGTCAGCAATTGTTCACTGGAACATTTCCCAGAATATTTCTTTTTCGAAAATTCGGTATTGTTTCATCTGTTTTAACTTATCACTTGAATTTGCATGATATCACTTAGTAAAGAGTAATCTGAACAGTTTATAAACACACTATTATTGTGTTGAAAACCAATTAATATTTTATAATTTTATGAAAAAGTAATTACTATCTCTTTAAATTTCATATCTCACATTTTTACAATTAATACAAAATTAACGTGAATTTGCCACGATTTATCGTAGTCAAGATTGTATCAAATTGCACCAAATCTTTATTATGACGTCAATATTGCTATTGTAGACCATATCATCAATAAGGTAATACCGGGATAGGTGGCCTGGGCATCAACTTGTGTCTCTTCTAGCCGGGAGGTCCTAAGTTCGAGTCCCGAAATGACAAGATTTTCGATACTAGCTAGATATCTAGGTCTAGTTCAGTGTGTCTGGAGGAGAATTCTATCGTCCGGCTGCTCTGATCGATAGTTTCTCATGGTTTCTCCGATCAACACGCGAATGTCGGAGCACTAACCTATCAAACGGGCCACGGACCGCGCGTGATCTTTCCTTCTCTTTCCTTATCCTATCGTTACGCCTTACTTACACACATAGACATGTTCGGTGGTAGACGAGAGCTTAGAGCTTGCTCTGGCTGGGGCGTTGCCTTCTAGTGGGAGATACCTGTTTGGGGTACACCTCGCTAGTCGACAGTAGGTCGATGCCGGATCTCACCACACAGGGGGGAAGTTCACTGCCACCTCCAAAGAAAACAAACATGCACTAAACTTACGGAACTAATGACTTTAGCAGTTGACGCGTCCGGAATCACTAATCAATCAATTAATAAAAAATAGCAACAAGGTAACCGCTGTCGACAATGCCATCCTCACCGTCACTATCGTCACCACCTTGAGCTCCGCCGCATCACCTTCCCCGCCTTGCCATCCAATCACCACCGTTTCCAACACCGTCACCGCATTTCGGCGCGAGGGTCGAGTGCGAGACGCGAAGAATTCCCCCATAATGGTTATAACAGACGATAATGATGATGGTTTGCGGGCTTTTTGACCCTGACCACTAACGTGGAGCTTCGAGCTTTCAGGGTGCTTAACCGCAACGCTTGCGTCGGTCGATGGGCTCTCGCTGCCCACGTACCCCATTGAAGGCTTTTGCTGTCCGGGTGACGCCGCGTTCAGGGCAGTGATGCCGAAAATTCGCCCTTCACATCGTGGTGTTCATCGCGAGCACTCCGTCCCTGAAGAAGACCACGATATGATTGTCGGACCGTCGGCATCACTGCCGACGACGCGGCGTCACCCGGACATGACTCTGGCAGAGACCCTCAGTCTTCACTTGACTCTGGCCGCAGCAGCCTCAATTGCACGTATCCCATTGGCAGCGCTTCCCCTACCATCCCTATTCCGTCTGTTGATCGCACCCCCTCGCAAGCTTCTGCTCAGTTAACTTCATTTCACACCGTTTGGAATATTTCTGTTTTCCTTTTTGACGACTTTGCCTTTCGATAAAATTTAGATTTTATGTATGGTAGCATAGTGCGTGTAAGTGTGAGTGAAAAGGGGACAAGGAAGAGGAAAGAAAGATCAGGCGCGATCCATGGCTAGTTTGTTAGGGTACTACTTCGGCATTTGAAAGGTTTTGATCGGAGAAACCCCAGAAAACTGCCGATAAGATCATCCGCTCGCAAGGATTCTCCCCTACATTGCGGACCCGACCTAGCTGACAAACTGGAGTTAAAAATCCGCCGTTGTTTTCCAACCAGTTGATGCACTGAGCCACCTAATTCGGTGGTTTCTATTGGACATATTCTTCTCCATCTTTCCCTTGGCTCCTTCGGCGTGGCAGCGACGACGCCGTCCGACACCGCGTTCGCGGCCGCGCTGGGTCGCTGGCGCAGAGGCGAAAGGACAACCGAAGGAAAGATCGGATCGTCCACGGAATGTGGCCCGTTTGTTACGGTACTGCTCCGGCGTTTGCCTGGTTTCGATCGGAAAAAACACGGAAAAACTACCGATCAGATCATCCAGCGGCTAGAATTCTCTCCTAGACAGCGGCTGAACCCGACCTAGCCGACAAGATAGAGTCAAAAAACCTTCCATCGTTACCTTCCAAGCACCAGTTGATGCCCTGAGCCACCTAATTCGGTGTTTTCTGCGCTATCTTTTGCTTGGCTTCTTTCTCCAGGCGGCGTCGCTGCGTCGACGCAAGCCGGCAAAGCGTTCGCGGCCGCGCTGGGTCGCTGGCGCGGAGGCGAAAGGACGATCGAACGGAAGATTGGATCGCCCGCTGTATGTGACCCGTTTGTTACGGTACTGCTCCGGCGTTTGCCTGGTTTCGATCGGGGAAACCACGGAACACTACCGATCAGATCATCCGGCGGCTAGAATTAGACGGCGGCTGAACCCGACATAGCTGACAACTTAGAGTAAAAAAAATCGTACCATCGTCACCTCCCAAGCACCAGTTGATGCTCTAATTCGGTGTTTTCTGCTCCATCTTTCACTTGGCTCCTTCCGCGTGGCGGCGTCTCGAAGTCGACGCCGTCCGGCACCGCGTTCGCGGCCGCGCTGGGTCGCCGGCGCGGAGGCGAAAGGGCGATCACGAAAGGTCCTTCTGCTTTACGGCGGCGGCGGAGGAGGCGGCGGCGCCGCTTCCCCGTCTTTGTCTGGCGCGCGTCGTCCTACATCTGCGCGACCTTTCCTGCGGCCGCCACCGCCTGCGCATGGCGCTCGCGCCGCGCTCCTCGGCGCTTGTTAGACACATAAACGATGAGAACACGCCGCGTCCCGCCGCGCTATCTCAGCCCCGATGAAGAAGAAGAGGCAGCAGCAGAAGCGTCGCAGTCTAATCTGCGCTCCCCGACTAACGGACTGATGCAGTTCTTTGGAACAATGAGTATGCACCATGAGTTTGCAAGCGGGTGAGGTGTAATAAGTGTGTGATTTCACGGGATGAGACCGCCAAGAAAGGGACTGTTCAACGGTTCGCACATGTTGTAATTTTGTTAGTTTCACATCATTTGTTTTTACACCAAGCCGATTTGTAATCTAGAAGAGTAGCAAATTAGGATTAATTGTTTTACTTCCATCACAGAGAGGTAACATTGTTTCTTGCCCGGAACTTTTTTATTACTGGGCACTAATTACAGTGTCAGCTGTTGGAGTAGTTGTTTTTTGTTACTCATCATTATTTATTTATAGAAATAAATTTCGTACACACAGTATTCGTGGAGTGTTAGCGATATTTCAACATGCATTTGTAATACATTACACATGTAATAATCCAATTTTTATGTAAAAATATCTAATCGTAAACGTATCTAACGTTTTGAAAACGCGGAACATTGGATGTGCAAGAGACAGGACGACAAGCAAGGTATTATGTTTCTGAAATGCAAAGGTAATTGACATGACATCTAACGGGATACATTACCGGAGAAAATCAAGATAGTAGTTGTTATATATTTTATGTTGCTAAAGTTAAATAGTCTCATTTGATGTGAATTCCATTTGCTATTCTTTCCACTTTTTATTTGTTAGTGAGGGATGACTTTGTTATAAATAAGTTTTTTTTCATAAAAGAAAAACAATACCGACGAAAGATTGATTCAGTGACAAAATAATTACAGCTGTTGACTGCTTCTTTCATCTAACTAATTCTCGGAATTTATGTTTTTGTAATCATTGATGATATTTGGTCACTCACATGCTGGTTATCCATTGCCTCTCTTACTACCCGAGAGTAAAATCCATCCTATCTACTTTTTTCAGTTTTCCTCGGTCCAATAACCCCGAAGAGGCGGGATTCTATTCTTGTTAAGGGTCATCACTGCATCCTTATTGGCTTCTGCAGTATGGGCTGTGCCCATCTTAAACACACTAAATTGAAACTAACGTATATACTAGTCTGTAATTAATTACAAAAATCGTCTTTGGGCCAATTTAGTCGAAGATAAATTCTTAAATAATGTCTTGTGTTTATTATTATTAATATTATTATTACTTGATATTATAATTTGCGTTTGGGCAACTTCTGACCACGCTATACGTTCTCTTCCGAGGATCAATTATATTCTATCCCGGAGAGATTTACGTGTGTCATTACAGGGATCAGCTTTTTGGCTGTACCCCTTGGTAAGACAAGGTTGTTCAGCCTTGAATTATGACGTGATAGGAGGATGATGATGAGAGGTGATCGTGTTCTTTTTAACCATCCCAGCATTCGCCTGTATGGTCGAGGGAAACCACGAAAAACGCGGTGAAAATGACCGGTCCCCGATTGCGAAGTCAGCGCTTCAGCGCGCTAGGCACTGAGCCACTTCGCTCGGTTATTATTATTATTATTATTATTATTATTATTATTATTAATTAATAATAAAATTTTTCTTGGTTTTCGTGGTTTCCCTCGATCATACAGGCGAATGCTGGGATGGTTAAAAAGAACACGATCACCTCTCAACATCATCCTCCTTTCACGCCATAATTCAAGGCTGAACAACCTTGTATTACCAATTATTAATAATAATAATAATAATTAATAATAATAATAATTAATAATAATAATAATTAATAATAATAATAATAATAAGCCACTTCGATCGGTTATTATTATTATTATTATTATTATTATTAATAATATTTTGGTCTTATTATATTTTTTATTTCATCTCAATCACACTCGTCATTCATTCTTAACCCTCTCCATGTCTCGACGAGCAGTTTTTGGTTCCAAGCAGAAGGTCAGTCGCCGCGTGCTTCGAGGGGCCGTGGGGTTGTGGGGGATAGCATCGGGGGTGGGGCGCCTCTTCCGGCCGTGTCGTGCACTTCCTCCCGGAGGCCATCTGCATATTCCCCCTGGAGATGCTATCTGCTGCCACGGTCGCTCGACATCGCGATTTTCTTTCTTTCTCGCGTCCTTCTCGCCTTCTAGATCTTCGTCCCTGAGTGCCGTTGTCGGAAAGAAAGATTTACGGTCGTTGAAACTGCCTGCTATTATCTGGGAACATGTAAATTGGACTCCCAAATGTATACATATTTTCGGATGGGATTTGGAATGTATTAACTTCCACAAACGTCGTGTTTTGTAATTTTACATCATTGTTGTGAAATTTTGTTCAAATTTCTTTTTACAGACTTGGTAATAAAACGGCTGGCACATACATGCTGAATAAAAAGGCTGAGTGCATTTTAAACCTCAAGGGGAAAGTATTTCACCTTTTTCATGTGCATGTCCGATCATACATGCCTGGCCTTCCTGTGAAGGTGGGTAACGGGTAAGCAAACAACGACCAAATTGTTTCTGTGTTAATCAATATGAACGTGCTAGTCCTTGACATTTCAGAAACAGCGACTCTTAGAAGGTTCATGAAAAGCAACAGGTGGAAGCAGAGTCATCTCTGTATTATAAAGTGTTTTAATGGGGCGTAAGTGAAAACTATGAAAATTCCAAAATACACATTGCAGTGATAATAAAGCACCGGAAGTGATAATAAATTACCGTTTATAAATATAGAAAATATTCTTTTAAATCATTAAATTCAAAATTAATTTATTAGACTACTTACAGTCATCGTTATCATTACTATTTATAAAATCATTCACAATAAAGAAAGAGACGAATATGCAGTACGTGTTATGTATGTGTTATTATTTGATTAACTCAGTTTCATGAATGGATAACAAGAATTTTACTGATACCTTGGAATCTCCTATGTACTAACGAGTACCATTTATTGAATATAACTATTTTAATTTATTAAAAGTTGTAATAATTGTAAGGGAATAAAACTTTATATTTAAGGTCTGGTGCTCACTTAGATACAAATACGAAATACGAAAACAACTAGTAGAATAAAGGACGCCTAAATCATGGCATAGGTATCGTGTTCGTTGAACGCAATGAATTTTCAAAAATTGACAATTTCGGAAATAATGCGAGAAAGTATCTGTTCTTTTTGTACCGATCAGATACATAATGCGGTGAAATTAAAAATATCACTAATACTTTCTACGGATATCCGAACCTTTAAAGAGAAAACGGGCTTACAGCAACTAACGACTATTGTTTTATTGAGAGAAACACATTATATTTTTACAGCTAAAATCACTCTCCCATATATGGTTCTCTGACTACGGATATTATATCATGAGTTTGACATTGTCAGAGAGATTAAGAAATATTATCTTTAGGATTGCAGGTTAATGAGAAGATGGAATAAGGAAAGATTAATGTACTCATTCCATCAGTTAGAATGGCGTTAAGATTCACGCGCCTTTTAAGCAACTGGGAAAACACATGGCTAATCTCATTAATTATTCAATTTTCCAACAAATTAATTTTGCCGTGGGTATTTTTAAAGATAATTAAACAATTTCTACAGGGACACAGAAGGTTACGACTCCCCCTCGCCACACACACCTAAATACGAAATCAATGTGATATTTTGCTTCCGGTTAAGACTATCAACTTGCATCGAGATTTACAGGACAGCCACAGTATAGCCAGGATTCTCAGGGGCTAGCACAACTATCAACGTCAAGAAAATCCACCGTTCATGTTGTAAAGCTCCATTCTGGTTAACCATGGTAAGCAACTCTAGAATTCGTGGTAGTGGCATAACTTTTCACTATGAGTAATATTTGGTTCAGTGTAACAAACGGCCACCTGAGCCAACTACTGGAAGTCGAAGACGAGAGGCTTTTGGTCCAACATCGATTGAATGGATCAATAAGAACTGAAGAATGTAAGGACAAATGTCAGAAAAGGAAGGGTGTATATGCGAAGGTTAGGGGTTCTCTCGCAGCCCTCTCCGATTCTGTCGAGTTCTCTTGTAAGCAAAGCGCTCTCACCCATCACACTGTCAAGAATACCTCCGTCACGTCTAGAAGAGTGGCATAATAATATGGAAAATTCACGAAGAATATCAAGTGCTTTTCAACTGACGAAGATACATATATTTTTCTACTTCGTCCTTTTGGAGTCTTGAAAATAATGTTGAAATGTCACGGGATATCTTTAATGGTCTTCGAGAATTAACCTTTCGGGTTTTTCTCTCGTGTGATCTTCGCAATTGTCCCTTTTCATTTGCGAATGCGAGATTATTGATCGTTCAATTTTCTCTCTATTAGGGGACCATTACACAACTAGCTGCAGTTTGAATTGTCGTTAGTGCTATTCAACACAAAGTCCCTTGTTTGATGCCTAACGTTTTCTACAGAGGTTTCATTAACAGTGCCAAATTCGAAACTTGAAACAGTATAATATTTATAAAGAACTAAAATGTCAACTAATGGTCTGCTTGACCGTCTGGTATAGATCCGAGGGTGTCCGGGGTTCGTTTCTCCGACGTTTCTTTTTCACGTTAGGATTGGGTCAAGAAGGGGCTGTACTCAGTCGCGTGAGTACAAATTGATGAGCTACGTAAATGTGACGTCACTATCGAACTAATAAATCGAGATAGAGCTTAACGGGAGACGTTGCGCTTACCACTTCACCTGTGCAAAGCCTTCTGGTAAACAGAAGGGGCAGCCCACTCGATCAACCCTGACTCTTCATGAGTCGCGCCAAAGATAATGAAAGGTGTGCTTGGATTTTACAATAATAACATTTCTATCACATCAGTTATTTTCAAATCGTGTGATATTATAATAAAGCCTAAGTGTTAGCTACATTGTCAGAAATGTCATTAAATATAATGTAGATTAATGTATTGAAACTTAATATAACCTTGTACTTTAAAAAGAGCTTAATACTTTTGTAGTACATTAAACTTAATATATATGATAAAATCAGTGTAGATTTATTGTAGATGTTCTTTCGTTTCTCCTGCCTCACAACATTCATATAGTATATTCGTAATCACCAGCTAGTCCGTCAAGATCCTTTATTCCTTCCTTCCAGATGTGACTATAAAGCTATGCCTGTTGAATCTTAATGTACACGTGTGTATTAAATTTAATGTGCGTTTATGAACATTATTTTAATGCACATTTTATTAAAGTAATACGGAAATTTATGACAGTGTAGTTAATGGAAACGAAACCATAAATCCTACAGAAACGTCTGGAGCTCATGTAATTGGCAGAGGCCCGAGCCAAGATGTTCTTTCGACTCAATCGTATCTGCGTGGCGATGTTGGTGGAAGTGGAGACAGGCGAGTAGCGGGCGTGGAGTGGGCGTGGGGTGGGCGGGGCTGATAGCATCGCGCCGGCGCCTCGACTCCGCTCCTCGCCAAGGACTCTGCGTCTCGACGCAAAAAGCTCAGCGCTCGCGGATAGGGATGCGACATCGATGCCGATGTTTCCGAAACATCGATGTTTTTATAGGAACATCGATGTTTTAAACATGTCTTAAACAACGATGTATTGACGTCCATGTACTTTTAAAATCGACATTTTAAACATTGATGTATTGTCGTCGATGTTATTTTAACATCTATGTTATTTTAACATCGTTGTCATTTTAACATCGTTGTCATTTTAACTTCGATGTTATTTTAACAACGATATTTTGTGATCGATTTTTTCCTTTCTGATGTATTACGATCGATGTTTTTTATTTTCCTATGTATTGTTTCCGAATGAAAAATTCCCAGGATCACGATACTGTAAAAGCTTAGTATGAAATAAAACTGATGGTAACACTGTATCAACCCAAAGAAACGCTCCTTGCACTACTTTCAGCGACCAAACTCTCTCGCCCGAGATGGCTTCCATGCCCTTGAAGTTCCTCTTTCTTCATATTTATTTCGTAATTGAGATGTGGTTAACAAATACCCTCTTATTCAGCTAATTGACAAATACGAACGCTGTCAAATGAAATTTTAGTGCACATGAATTTAATGTTAGAGGTTACAGGCAGTCTAAAAACATTGATGTTGAAAACTATCAATGGTTTTTTAGCCAATGTATTTTGAACATCGATGTTTTAGTTTTGAACGTCGATGTTTTAGTTTTGAACATCGATGTTTTGTTGTCGATGTCGCATCCACTACTCGCAGGTCCTTCGCCACGCGACCACTGACCGTCTCCGCCAGAGGCGCGAAGGAGCCGGTCTGCCAACGCTTGCCTGCCAGCGGCGCTTTTCGCCTCGCTCTGCTTTTTCACCTGCTTCATGATCATTGTTACCTTCTGGCACTTTAGTTACTCTTCATCATTTTAAACGTTTTTAAGTGCGGGATAGAGCATTGAACCTGTAATTGTCAGGACTTTCCCGTGAAGAGGTGATAATGTGCTTGGTCAAGCTGAATGAATGAATGGAATTTGTTCTTTCGTCATAGTGTCAGTCGTTTTCTCTTCTACTGAAAATAGATTTTGTTTGAATACACTTTGCCTTCCTATTTATATCATCAAGTTTGTTAAATATTGTTTGTATATTCACACTAACAAACGTACACTCAGGAAAATTATAGGCGTTATTATGTATCGTATCATGATGAAAAGTAAACAAAAATAAAAATCGAACAGTGCTAAAACTATCAAAAGTTTGTGTCACTATTTGCAAAAAATAATTATTTACATCAACATTGAAAAACCACAATTTCCGGTGTCTACTTAATACCTAACTTGAACAACTTTCATTATAATCAATGTGATAATTTCCCTCACCTATTTATGGGCCATCACGTTGACCCTCAATTCATTTCTATATAACTTTTCTTTTCACAATCAGTTTGTATTGTTCGCACCATCACCGCCATAAACATTATCAGCATCATCCTCATCAGCAGCCATCGACTATCTAATGCTATGCGCCGCTCTCGACCCCATCTTCGCAATCAAGACCGTTACCGCCGCCTCCATTGTCGCTCCCACCCCTTCGCCCTGCTGCTGCTGCTGCTGTTGCAGCGCCGGCTTCCCCGCGGACGGCCTGCGCCGCGGGCGCCGCCATTGTTCCCGCTATCGTAACGAAGAGCGGCAAATTGCACGCGCGCCGCCACGGGAGCTGCTCCATTAGCGCAGTTATAACTGGAGGAGAGCGCCACCGCCACCACCGCCACCACCACCACC
>BOPP01000029.1:6713497-6738843 GCA_017312745.1 Gryllus bimaculatus
GGAGGGGTGGGGAGGGGAGGAGCGGAGCGGAGCGGGGAGGGGCGAGGCCGGTTAAGACGCAGGCCTTTCCTTTCCCTTTCGGCAGCCCGCGGGCGGAGCAGGTGTCTGGGTGATCCATCAGTTTCAATTTCAGTCACCGATTCGCTTTGCTTGTCGGTGGCCTGCTGCGGAATTTCGATGGATGGGCTGCAGCACACCGCCGGCATCCGTGTCCTGGTCCTGATCTCTCGTCTTTTGGTGTTTTCGCATTGAGACGCTGATCAGTGTTTTCGTATACGTATTGTACATGCAGTATGAACGTAAGAATTTTGTTCGTAAGAAAATATAAAACTTTTGCCAGTAATATGCACTGAAATGTATTTTACAAATAAGTTTTCCTTTTCATCTATTTTTCGTTCTTGGATATATAAATCAAATTCTCCTTTCATTTCCAATTAATTAATCATATCAGTGGTGTTATATGAATTAAACTGATTGTTACATTTACTCTATATTTCTTTTATTTTTATATTTGTTGCATAATATTTGTTGTTGGAAATTGATTTCTGCTTATCGTTATTAATGTGTTTTTAAATTTTGATATACACATTTCTGAAGACAGTTGGTTTTGTTATGCTTCCAAGGCATTGACGAACTATCTGAATAAATTAAATTGTGCACAAACATTGGTATTTGTTTGTTATTATACATTTGTTATTTGTTTATTATTATTATTATTATTATTATTATTATTATTATTAAATTCTCATAAAATTTTCCTCACTAGGAGTTAATTTTAGTTATGTCCACTCACGATAATTAATGAGAGGAAAGCGTTTAGTAACTCCAATGCAACCGAATTTTCTAATATGACTGTATCATGACGATCACTTTTCCTTCAAGTTTCCCTTCATATATTTTGCAAGTACAGATGTCGTCACTTGTATTGCTTCTGGTCATAAACAGAGCTTCACTGTCTGTGCATGCTTTTATGAGTTCGATAGGGAAAATATTTATTCAAATAATCGTTCTTCACGTTCTCACAGCTGAAATTGGTTCCTTAACGTAGGTCATGGCATGGATTAGGGGTCAAAATATGCATTTGCCATTGCAAATATTTTTTTAATTGAATGGGAGCGAATATTTTCTTATAAAACCTTGGCCAAAACGCTCGTTTCCATCTGTATTCATAATTCAACTTAATATACTATTTGAGTTTGGGCAGGGATACCAGAGCTGAAGGAAACGTTCTCATATTGCACTTTTCCCATATAATTCGTCAAACACAATTTTTAAACTATTTTTGACTTTAAGTAGATAAGTAAAACTTCTTGCGTTTTTGTAACTAAGAAGTCTGACGAGTTCTCCTTGACAGGACAAATTAAATAACTAGTCAGAGGAAATTTAAGTGGGCAATTCTAATTTTCTCTGTGCTTTATTTGTTGTCAGGTAGTTAACTCTGATCGTTCCGCGAAACGTATGCGGCGATATCTCTCCCTTGGCACCTTCGACATAGCACTGGCGTAGCATGACCAACGAGATGCGTCTCTCGCGGTATCTGACGGTGTGGGAATGCGTCTAAGCAAAGTGGCCGTTGCCGCGTTCTCAGACTTTGCATATCGGTTTACCTCTGAATTGCTTTGCCTCTATGTTTGAAAGTTTTGCTATACCTTTTTCGATTGAGATGTGTTTGTTATCTGCTATACAAGATATAAAATTTTTTTATAAAAAGCATCTACTAGTGTGTAGAAAATATACTTGATATTCCAATATGATAATTAATTGTTTATAAATTTTTGAAATTAATTTGATAATAAAGAACAAACTTTCTAAGAATCAAATATTTAAATTAATTTTTCATTTTTTAAGTTTTTGTTTTGTGGTTTCTGTTTACAAGAATGTTAGAAACCTGTAAGTCTACTTGAGTAATGAAACAGACCTAAATTTAGTCTTCTCAGGGAGCTAAATGATGAACCATGTAACATAAAGCACTCAATAAAAATGCTGTTTATTAAAATGGGGATGAAAATTAAATAATTATGTTCGTTGAACATTATACATTTTTCGACAGAAGAGAGAAGAAACACAACTTTTACACCTTAATACTAGATTTGAGGTGTTTTTTCGTGTTTTGTCGTACGTTATGATGCATACGTTATACTGCAAAAGTCGTAAACACCACACGTAGCCACACACCCAATCCTACCACTCTTACACCTCTTTTAATTTGTCTTCATTTGTAAAGGAATTGGTGTTCACAACACATTCTAAACACATTTTAAACAAAAATCACGAAGCGTGAAGCGCCCACTTAGTTAACTGATAAATCTAATACATTTAAAATTATTACATTTATCAACATTATTTACATTATACATTTATTACTTTTATCAACAATTCAATGGTTTTACGATGCTCCACTGTCTCTGTAACACTCTGCAAATACTAAAATATCGCGGCGACGACTACCACTGACAACATTGTCTTTGGTGTTTTCTAGTCTCCAAATGCCTCTAGATTAAGTCATTATCTCTAGTCGTTAACGAATTAACCCGAGTTCCGAACTAGGTCCATAACGCGGGAAAGCATTCCACTCACAGACATCTGACGTGGCGATTTTCCACAGAATCTCGCAAGTGTGACAACCAGTAGCTCCAGGACATAATTGACCGTGCCACATAGTCCGAAAGCGACCCCAAGGGACTCATTACAACTTCCCATCAGGAAATTACGCGTCTCCTCGAATCTCACCCGGCATGTTTCCTTAAACGCTGAGCACGACCCCTTAGAACTTTTTAATGGAAAATTAAAAGATCCCGTTAACGAGTTATTAAAAAAATCCACGCCGCAGACATGCTATAGGCGAACTTCCCCCGAGAATCTCGTGACAGAAAATGATGTACTTTACGCGTCTCCTCCTCACTCACGATCGACTGCGCATGCGTACTGGCCTCCGCCGGTCGACCGGCCGTCGGACCGCTGTGTACGGCGCGTTGCGGCGGTCCCGTTAACGAAGGAGCCCTGTCGTTAAGCCGTGAATCGCGTGCGCGCGCAGTCTTTGACACGCCAGCGGCGGGTCAGCGGGCAGATGGTATCGAGGTGGCCGTGAGAGACGCCTGCAGCGCCTCCCGCGGGCGCGCGCTCAGGCTTCTGGGAAAGCGAGCCCTCACGCACGGCTGCCATCTTCCGGGAATTATGGAGCCGTCGTGTGTTATTTAGGATTGGGTTATAAGATAATCAAGAATACGAAGTTCGCTGACGTCTTGTTTGGTGTAAAACGTGCCCAGATTCTCGCGGGCTTTTCGGTCGTTAATTTTTAGGTGATTGTTATTCTAGTTTTCTCCCTCTATTTGGCAGCCTTCTTCTATATCGACTATCGACTGCGACTATCTTCATTACTAAACCCATCCTAAATTCCTGTTATTCCACAAATAAATTAATAGATAAATTAAGGGGCATCGTCAGTTTCATCCGTGTTCTCTGAAAAATAATTATATATAAAGTTTTGACACACTCTTATCCATTGTTTCTGTAGGAAACTGCGTTGTTCTTCAAGATGGAATAGCCGTTTATCTACTTTAATGTAGCCACGTCGTAATAAGATATATAACACGATACAAGTGTTAGTCATCGACAGCCATCACCTGTTATCAGCAATAATCAGTTTCATAAAATCAAGTCCACTTGGGTGGCTCAGGGCATCAAACTGATGTCACTGCAGGGCCTCTGTCTGGCAGGTCCAAGTTTTCGAGTCCCGACTGAGGCAGGATCTTTGACACTAGCGAGATAGCGAGATCGCATTCAGTCTCTGTCCGGAGAAGTATAGCGGCCAACTGCTCTAATCGGTATTTTCGCGTTGTTTCTCCAATCAATACCAAACGAATGGTGGAGCATTACTCTAAAAAACGGGCCACGGACCACGCGGTATAATTCATTCACCTTCATTGTCTTATCCTCACCCTTACTTACACCCACACTCTTACATGCACTACACTACCACACATGCAGAAAGACCAGTTGGGAACTTAGAGCTTGTCCCAGTTGGGATGGTGCTTTGCTGTTTGGAGATAAACCCCACTAGCCAACGTATAGGTCGGTACCGGCGCCCAAACATTAAGGAAAGATCACTGCCATCTCCAGGGATACAATCATTCACTGCACTTACGGAAGTAATGATCTTAGCACTTAGCGCATTTATCAGTCAATAAACCAATCATTATTGTTCATTGGGATTCATATAAAGTGAATGAAATGTTGAGCGATATTCGTATCATAGCATCTTTTTACGTTCGTGAATTGGTTACCAAGTCTCGTTTAGCAATAAAATATATTACGGCACTTACGTCATAAAATATATTTCTCGTACGTGCATATATAGTCTGTCTTGCACTCGTGCAAGTGTTCGACAGTATGAACGCGAAGTGTCATGTGTTGGCAGCCCTGCGAGTCCAGTGAGTGCTGGCAGTGCAGGTCGTGTCGCGTGTGCACGACCCCTGGCAGAACCACGGAACAGTTACAGACCGGGCTTTTAATTAATAATTACTGGGAGTTCTCGGAGCTCAGATTTAAGAGATTTTGGAAAAGTCGCACGTTTGGGCTAACGGTGTTTAAAGCACCAAGAACGAACTTTTTATTCAATGTTCTGAACATGGCAAAGGTTCATTTACGAAATTTTGTACCTGACGAAACTATGTAAACGAGTTCAAATAATAATAAGACGAAGAATTTTAAATCTATTCTATATCATGCGAGTACCGTTTGTAATCATTCTCTCAAAATTAAATTAATAAAGGCTTTGTATTACCGTCTTACCATACTCTTCTTACACAGCGTCACGGTTCTATACTTTTTCCCTATGGCAAAAATTGACTTTGTTTACAGATGCGGCATCGCTAGCGCCCTAAGTAGTGAGTAATATGTGTGTACTCTCATTATATTAAAACTTCCTGGTTTGTGAAAGCTACACCACGAATTTGACGTCCACATAAATCCATCACATTAAAAAACCAAATTTATATGTTATTCAACTTTTATCACTTGCATGTATTAACGAACTCTTAAATATATAACCTCCGAGGAAGAACGTATATTATAATGTAGAATTTCACCCAACGTGGCATCGGCAAATTTGACACTTCAGAAGGAATTCTTGTATTTTTCGTGGTTTTACATGCACAAGAATGTGGAAATTATATTGACATTTGAGGTTTCTGCGATGTACAAATTAACAACACACGAGGGTTTATTTGTGACAGTCACATGCAACAGGCACGAAAATAATTGTGCTTCATTATATTTGAGTTACATTTACTTATTATCAGTTTTTACCTTTCGACATCGTCATCGTCATCGTCAGTTCCGTACCACACTGTAATTAAATATCAAAGTCAATTGCATTAGTGGAGGATTTGTCAGTTTATTTATTGTCACCAGTTATAGCACGGAGAATGTCCTTCCATGTCGTGTGTACGTACAAAAGTTATATGCATTATTCGTAATATTTATAGACCGGCCGAAAACTAAATTAGACATCAGACAATTACTAAATACATAAAATTATCTCCATATACTCCAAATTCCTCAGGTTTATCAAAACTGAAATTCATGCAACTTGTACGAAACACAAACTATATTCGTGCATTCGCGGCCGGGTACTCTCGAGGCGTACTAGATCTAAAAAATCACTCCAAGCTGCAGGACTGTGTAAATAGATGACAGTATTATAGATATCATTGTTGAGATCAAAATATTAGTCTTCAATGGAAATGTTAGATCTTAATATCCTGCATTGCTTACATTAGTTTTTTGATGACATTCTATTTTACGTTATTATTTACATAATTAATTTTCCCATCTTTTGCAAAAATGATAATTTTATAAAATTTCTGTTTGAGGTGTTTCGTTGATACCATAAAATAAGAACAAAAAAACTGGAAATTTGTACTCGTATGTTTGGATAAATGAAACTTTGTGTGTAGAACTTTGTTGCCCAAACGCAAAATGAATCATTAATTAGTCACCTAAGTAATTTTTGATTGTATTATTAGAGTTTTTGCTTGGGATTGATGTACTGCTTCCATACGAGCCGTTTTCTAGGTGAAATTCCAAGCATGTGGTGGTGTCCTTGTGTAGAGATTCGTAATTGAATTTGACAGTTCGGCATTGTTCTTTAATTAAAGCGAAGGTTATGTGTTTAGATTTGCAGACATTCGCTTTGATGTGCTATTGTTGAATACACACTTGCAGTTTAATTGCATGACTTTGTACGTTTTCTGATCCTTTGTGCAGGCCTTCATAGGTTATGGGAATTTCAGTGAAGGTTACAAATGTGTTTTCTTTGGCGTATTACGTAGTGGGAAAGTCAGGGATGAGCTGATTAAATAGCTAAAGACTTACGACGCGTCTTTGAACAACACTCAGACTTAATAGAAAGGTCGGTAGAGTGTGATCCCTCCTTTAAGTCCGGCTTTGTGGCTTAGGTAATCAGTTGATGTCGCTGCAGTGGCTCTGTCCGGGAGGTCCAAGTGTTCGTGTACCGACGGTGCAAGATTTTCGACGCTAGTTGAAATTTTGTGACACAGGTAGTTTTGTGTAGTTTCTCCGACCAATACCAGGTGAATGCCGGAGCAAAATTGTAACAAATGGGGCACGGAGCTAGCGTGATACTTCCTTCATCTTCCTTATTCATTCCTCATCTCTTACACACACACACACACACACACACAAGTGCAATAATTGTAATTGTAAATAGCGATCTCATCATAAAAGTGAAAAATGTAAAAGTTTTGAATTAAAAAAATTATGAAGAAAACAAAGCATGTATTACTGATGTAATAGAGAATGCTGTAAAAAATCTCAAGTGCACTACCTTATCACACATGTCGCGAGACCAGTTGGAAACTTAGAGCTTGTCCCGCTAGTGGAAAAGAAACGCAAGTCAACATGTAGGTCGGCGCCAGATCTTGCTATCCAGCGGGAGAGAATCACTGCCAACTTCCGTGATAAAATCGTACTAGTTATGTGACTGTGATCTTAGAAGTTGGCACGCCCGCAAACATTAATCAATATAACCTAGATGATACCCTGGGAAAAAACTATCACTGATTGTAGAATTTTAGTAGTAGGTGATATGGGTGAGCATTTTGAATATTAGTCCTACGTTCCATACCTTCTCAAATGTCTAATTTATGTCAAAGAAAACTCAGGCAGAATAGTAAGCTATGCATTGAAGTCTACGACAGCCTGTGAATGCGACATTTGCGCATTGATAAATTGTCAGACTCTACCTTTTATTAGCATTTGATTCAGACTCACCCAACTAAAGAGATATTGTTGCAATACTCATCAAGTCAATGAAACCAAACGACTCTTCACGACTACGCAATTCCAACCAGAGCAATGACTTTCCGAACGAAGACCAACTCTCTCTCTTTCCACGCCACACAATTGGAAGGTTAAGAATCAACACCGCCGCTCCCGTGTTAGGTCAACGCTCCAGCTACCACCACCGCCACCACGATTACGAAGTCGCTTCCATTAACAGCTGCGGGGCAGGTGGAAGTGTCCAAGGTAGATGGCACGCCTTCGACCTCCAGCGCGGCGAGCGGAAGCAGTAAGTACTCGTCCGCCGCCTCCGCACTTCTTCCGCACTTTTTGCGCGGCGTGGCGTCGCGCCCGGCCCAGGGCTGGCGCGGGAACTTCCTCCAGGAAATACAGAGCGGACCGTGCGCGCGCGTTCGCCCCCGCCGCCGCAAAACATAAACATGACTTCCGGCTCGTTAGAGTGTCACGGACCTCGAGGTAAACCCGCTCGCCGAGGAAGCAGTAATGCCACCATAAAAAAAAGCGACAGCGCGCGACGCGCGGCGCCCTCGCAGGTCCTCCACATACACATACACACACACACACACACACACACACACGCACGCGCGCGCGCGCAGGTGATAATAATCGTATAATAATAATGAATGAATTAGAGGCGTAACATAGGTCATGGGGGACGTAATGTTAGTTGCTACCGTGCATATATTAACATGCCGAATTAGCATGACGTGTTTTTTTGAGACCGTGAGCTGCATTAAGGCGATTATTTAGCTTATTGAAAATGCAAGATATCAACAGCTGTTTTAGAGATCGGACTATCGCACCTGCCCGTCTTAATGGGCAGAAGATGTTAGTGAACTGAATATAATTTAGGGGCCAGTGACCCTCTGTGTGTACGTTAATAATATAATTTTGAAGAGAAGCGATTAAAAATATTTTTTTTCAAATCAACGTTCATCTATCACGAATTCTTGGAAGCTTAGTTTTTACTGAATCTTATTCACACACATTCTGATGGATATTTAGCATGTTGATGCATATTTTGCACATTAATAATGTAAGGAGATAGGTTAGAAAACTTATTTACCATTGTTTTATGTACGAGATAGTCAAACTTTACAAAGTGATAAATGATGGAAATAATAAACGACAAACTTGACCCTGCGAAATAAGGTAAAGAAAAGATGAGCCAGGACAAAAAGGAGACATAAGGGTTAATGAAAAGGAAAAGGCTGAAGTCAACAGAAAGTGTACAGAAGAAATTTTGAAATTTTCAATTGACTTCTTGAAAGACAAAAAATATAAAAAATTACTTCTGAATTGCGGATTTTTGTAAATGAAACGGGTCATTCTAAGCGTTTAGAAACAAGCAGCTAACTCTTTTGGATATTAAAAAAATTATTCTGCCCAATATTTTGCAAATAATTCGTGGTTATGCCAGTCAGTATCTGCGAGTATTAACTGAACCAACATTTACACTGAAAATAGGGTAAACAGTGTATATCGAGATCGTTCACATCTATTCGTGAAATGGTCGTGACAAAAATACGTTTTCCACTCGCGTTCTTGAAATGTTAGACAACATAAACAATATTGCATCAGTTTGGTCTTGAATATTCACTTATCGTCTGTGCAGCTCCCCATGAGAGGAACTTGTAGCCACTGCTCCACATCATACCCACCCTTTCTGATTAGCACGATGAGCATTATATTTTCGCAACGTAGGTAACAGGTCACCGTCTACATAAACAATATTGTATCAGTTTGGGCTTGAATATTCACCTATCGTCAGTGGAGCTTCCCCTGAGACGAACTTGTGCTCCAAATCATACCCACCCTTTTTGATTAGCATGACAATCCTGATATTTTGGTAGTATGGGAAACAGGGCACCGGGATTCCTCAGTGAAACCGCAACTGCAGTGCTAGTGCGCCAAACAAAGGCTTCTGCCGGGGCCTTCCAGAGGCCGCAAGACGCCGCTACCGCTGCTGCTGCCGCCGCCGCTGCCTCTTCGCAATTTACGGCTTCCGCAGCTTCGGTGGCGGCGGCGTCCTGGGGCCCGGGGCGCCTGATAGCTTAATGCCCTCGGTGGCGGTGGCGGTGGCGGCGGCGGCGGCGGCGGCGGCAACGTTATCCTCGGCGATCGCAGATGGCGGATATCGGCGGGGGCAGATAAATTAACGCGGGAGCAGATGGCGGCGATAGCGCGCGCGAGGCCATCCGTTTCCCCGGCCGCGACGCTAACGTCTTGAGCCGCAAGGGCATGCCGACGCCAGGACCCGCGGCCTCACGATCGTGCCGGGTGGACGAGGTTAGTTTGAACAAATGCCTCGGGTAATGCGAAAGATTCGTTGTTGAGGCATTGTGCGGGTGAGGTGGAGCAAGAGCTGGTCTGTGGATGTGCAGCTTGACCGCTTTGTTTCTGCGGTTGCAATTTGTGTAACGAGCGCACAGGAGCATAAGAGAAAGATGAATTTAGGAATACAAAAAGTCTTGAATTTGTTGAAGTGTGAAACCTGCTAACATTATATTATTGTTTGGCGTTTCTAAAACATACGATATTTTGGATTTTTTTGTAATTTGTTCCATTTTACAGGTTTCATTTACCTAAGCTACTTGTAAATTCAGTTAATTATTTTTACAAATAGGACAAGAGCCGGTTTTTAAGTAATTTTTCACATTCAATGGCAGCTGTGAGCCTGGATAATGTAATGATTAATTTAGGATATGGGAGATTTGTTCATGTGTAATGAAAGTAAATACATGTGGATATTTATCTACCTTTCGATTATTGTGTTGACCATAACGATTAACATTAAGAAAATAAAGACTGAAAACTGGATGATACTGGTATCGAATAGAGTATATAACTTTCCAACCACTTTTAGTGATTTAAATAATCATAGATGAACTGCAATTAATGGACCTTTTGAATTAATTTTGATGTAACTCATTGCCATGTTCATTCGTCCACATTGACATAATCTACTCATAATCCTTATTCTATAGATCTGAATATGTTCATTTACCCCTGTCTTCTGTTTTCTATACACAAAGATGACTAACAATTTCCTATTCATTTCTAAGGACTCAAGAACTCAGTAATTTGCCACATCATTCATTCTTTGAATTTTATTCTTTTTTTTCTTTGCAAGCTGACTACTTATTTTTACTATTTTTTGCAACCTTTGTAACTAATATCAGGAAGATACTCACTCTTCGTTGAATTACATACTTATTTGTTTGGGTAGGTCAGTATAATAATGAATTAATCGGGCAACGTTATTGTAGTATATTTTATAAATTGAAGCATTCTGGAATAAATTATTGACGTCCTAAAGTTTCAACATCCATTTAACAATTTTCACACGTCTGTTCTAATAGAGAGTGCATTACACTTAATAAGTAATCACCACTCTTGGTAATCAAAGATTCTGCATCACGCGCATCATTTTCTATTGGGTATCTGACGCCATTCTGTGTTCCTGATTGACATTCAGAGAATTAGCCACCCGTCGAGGGAGGTGTCCATGCAATGCTGTCGAGAAGCAATGGCATGCCATGACTATGCAAATAGTGGAGTCATATTAAAACGCTGTAAGGCGGTACCATAAAGAGAATCTTGCTGCATTCCGTAACACTTCAATTGGATTTGCATGCGGCGTGCATCGAAGAGTCTAATTTATTCATTAAGCGGCTTTTATTGAAGCGAGGCACTCTTCAGGGGTCCCCTAATGAAACTCGTCTTCTTCTTCTTCTTCTTCTTCCCCTGCGATACATTTGGAGCTGCGTGCGATTCATTCCGTCTGCTATCCGCGGGGAGAGAGAGGGGAGCACACGCTAGTGTTGCCTGCGGGGCTCCGAACGCTCATTGCCTGCCTGTCGGGGGCGATAGGGCTTCGGCAGATCTCGTTAATCGCCAGCGATAGAGGCAATGAGCATTTACATTTCAACGAAACAACTTTGATGTCAGGCGACGTAACTGAGAGCTGATTCGCGAACCGACATCAAAGTGCGATCTCGGTTGATTACGTATTTCATTTGATTTTAGTGTCGAGATTGCTTATCTTAAAACTAAGTGGTTGTGTTTAGATAAGGTATGTCGAAGTTGTTTACATCAACGCAATTCTAAAATATTATCTTTCCCACACGTTCCATTGGTGGGGTGTGTGTTTGATCTCCGACTAATTCATGTGGACTTTGTTGAGAGAGAGTGAGCTTTCGACGTTTTCTCCGAGTTCATCCGTTGTCTCTACCTCGTATCCTACCTGTTATCTACCATCATCATTCATCTTAGTAAGTGAAGAACTAGATTTAATAAATAAATCAATGAACATACATGTAATTATGTGGTGTGGTACAAGGCATTGAATATACCGGTATCCCACCAACTAAGGGCCACCAACGTAATGTTAAACGGTTCACGATATCGAAATGCAGTTTTTGCTCAACACTGCGGGATAATGAGGCACAAAATATGCTACAAAGACATTCTTTGAAATAGTTCAAGATTTCAAAAACTTTAATAATATTTGATTTTTTAAATAGAACCATATATATTTCTTCGCTAACGGGATATATCATAAAAAGGGGAATACAACGATGTATTACATGTTAATGTTTTGATAGTAATTTGAGTATAATTATAGTATTATTTTCTATACTTTTTGCCGTGTGATATTAAATTAAACGAACAGTACTATTTCCAGTATACCCCACTCAATTCCCACCATTGCGGGTGCCATTTGCGTCACCAAGACTATTCTGTGTACCCCATTGAAAACAATGAACATCTGCAGTCATGTGTGCAAGAACCAACGAACTGACTGCAGTGTTTTAGTAACTATAAATCAATGGTTTGGTATTTAAACCAATAGAAGAAAAAGTTTATTTGGTTAAAAATCAATGAAAAAATCTTTCATTCTGATCGTTCATATTAATCTTGTTCGGGTGTCCGTCGTGACAAGACTAGGAATTGCGGTAGTTTCGCCTTCTTCACGCCTCCATAACACTCTTGGCTCCGCCAAGGCCGTCTTTTCCAAAGGTGAGAGTTTAGAGGTCTTCTACAGGAAATAGTATTGTTCGTTTATTTTAAAATCACAAGTCAGAAAGTATAAATTTATAGTAAAAAAACGGTCAAACTATTACCATATCGTACATTCTTCAATTCTTCTTTGTATTATCTATCCATTGCTAGTGGGGAACATATGTAGTTCTATTCCAAACTAAAAGTATTATGAACAATATCTCTACAGTATATATCACTTGCTCTATGTTTCCGCAATGTTGAGCAAAGTCTGCATTAAGATAGCGTAATCTGTTTCAAAATTATGATGGTGGTCCATAGTTTATTGGATATTCGGCACGTCGTACATCATCCCTTCTGCTTTTATTTAACAGTATTTATGTACATATTTCGTAAATGTTATTGGCATAATTATTTTTATAGTTCATGTACGAAAGAGTTCATTTCCTTCACTGGATTTATCATGAATTTTTTTTTGTTGAGATGATGTATAAAGAAATAATGACCTTAAGCGTGTAAAAGAACAGTTTCTCAAACAAAAGCAATGGTAATGACAAGCTCTCTTTAAATTCTCTCGCGGAAGATTTTCAAGAAAGCAATCGAATATTCCGTGCATCTCTTGTACTACAGCCTTAAGTTGTTTTTATTTCTCGGCCATAACCCCCCATATTCATTGCCCTTTTCTTTCTAATCTTCTAATTTTTATTCCATTACTCTACCAGTTTGCGCCTCGCGTTATGTAAACGAGGCTGCCGCCTAAACGACGAACTGCGTGACGAGCCGGTGAGGGCGGCAGCGACTTCAGTGCGTTTAGGAGAAACGCTTCGGGGAACCTGCTTCGGGCAGAGAATGGCTTGGGAGCTCGGAATTAACTACTAAGGCCATTCTCACGCCTCAAAAAATTAATGAACCACAGAAAGAATAGAGTTTTGGACCGATTTGAAACACGCTACGGAGTTCCAGACACTGAGTTTGATGAAAACGAACAATGATATTTTGCTGTTTCTTAATAGATAAATAATCCCGAGGCCTGATGCACAGTAGATATTGTGAAACATTGCACCTTCAATTCTTAGCCATTGTTTTGGATTAATGATTAAAAGTTTAAAAATAGCAATATCATTTATAGTTCAATGTCTGTTGGTCGTCTTTAGAATACGAGAGAATTTAGGCGTTTATATTTTAAAACTTGAATAAATATAACTTATTTTCAGTCTATGCTATTTCATGTTTTACAATTTCTTCTGTTTATTAATGAAAATAATAAAAACAAATTTCATGATAATCTTAATTGAGCAGAGATATTTTGTTGTACACACATTTTTTATTTGATCTGTAGTTGTTCAAAGATGTAACACATAGTGAACTACAATTACTATTGTTTACATTTATAATTCCTGGAAAATTAAAAGATAGATAAATGTTATACAATGTTCCTGTGTTATACGACTAATATAGAAATGGAAACTCATTTGAGTAACTCTTTTGGAAAAATAATATATTTTAAAATGCTTCGACAAACATAACCTGAGGGATATACTAAATCACAATAACACGTTGTAAAACGAAGAAAACGTCAATGCGCGATAAAATATATTCCTGTTTTATAAATATAAAAATAATTCCCGTGAAAGGTAGAAAAATGAGAAAAAATAATGTCTTATTATTAAATTATAGTATTACTTCACACTACACAAAACTATTTTATTGAATGTAGTCGTCAGCAAAGCATTCGTTACGAAAATCTACACCTTACCGCTCACGACATTTTGCGAATGTTATGATATGATGATGCTCGCGTGCATTACAGAGCTCGGCAAGGCCCTCACCGAACATCACAATCGTAAGCGTCGGTCGTATTTGGAAGCGCGCTCCCGTCTATCGCCCGGCGCAACGCGAGAGCGGCGGACAGCAGCGGGGCCCGCAGATGTAAATGCAGCTGATGGCGGAGTCTGTAACGAGCGCACGCACGGCGCGGCTAATGACGGGGCCGCGATGGGCAAACACGTGTTTAGCAGCGGGCGAACAAAGCGCTCGGGAAGGACAAACATTTCGAAGCGGCGCGGAAAAAGACCTCGCTTCGCTTCGCGCCGCCGCCGCCGCCGCCGCCAGCCCGCCCTTCCACGCCGCCTCATCAGTCGCCGGGGCTCGGCGGAAGCTTAATGCGCCTGAGATTGCTTTATTACAGTGGCCGCTTAATCTCCGATAAACGTCCAGCCCGCCCCCTTGGGCTTCGTGCGGGGGCTGCGATGGAGGGGGGCGGGGGGAGGGGGCGTTGGGCCCCCCCGCAGGAAATGCCGCCACCGCAGCCGCCGCCTCCTCCGCCGCTGGGCGAACCTCCTCCCCCGGCGGGTCGGCCCAAGGTGAAACCGCCAATTGGGAGGTATTCGCGCTGGACGACTGAGCAGACTTATGGCAGGTTGGGAGGCCGGCCGCTCGCCGAAGCAGCTTCCCGCTGCCTCCGACAGGAGCTCTGTGCGGTACTGTTGTGTGCGGGAGGGTCGTTGTGAATTAAGCCGCAATCAACGCTGCGAAGGCCATCGCTTCGTGGTCATTGGTTCAGAGTGAAAACATACCACATGCAACCTTGGCAATGGCAGAGTATAAGACCAACTAAACAAAATTATGGTGGAGAGGTAAGTGTAATTGGAGGGATATTTCTTTTCATTCATTTCCCAACATCGAATTCATCTTGCGTGAGCTCGATGATATGTGACCTCGTGTACCAACGATCCCCAGTTTCCAGCAACTGTTGTGTTCACAGGCAAAGGGGTGCATCGGCTTATTTCGGTTGGTTATTTTGTGTTAAGGGATGCGTCAATTGCTACGTTTATTAGTCCTATTGCTGTAGTGCATTCTATACCCAGGGAGATAGCGGTGTTTCTGTCGGTTCCCTCTAGAACGTGAGGTGGAGCGCTGACTTACACGTAGACTTACGGGGTTATTTTCCCTCCATGTATCTCTTCCAGTGGGGTACCACCTCAGACGGAGCAAGCTTTACCTTCCCGATTGGTATCACTAAATGTGAGGTAATTTAGTGCATGGGTAAGGAGTGAGTAGGAAAGATCGTGGGTGGTCCATTGCTCGGATTGTAGGGAAATGCTCCGGCATTTGACTGGAATTATTCAGAGAAACCTCAGAGAATTACCGATCAAAGCAGCCAGTCGCGAGGATTCTCCTCCAGATAGCGGCTGTATTCGACCTAGCTTTGTAGATCGTGTCGAATCTCCGCCATCGCCAGCATTCCAACTTCAGGACCTCCCGGGCGTAGACATTGGCGTAGCACTCGTTGTGGCTGTGAGGTATCTCAAGCGGCCGCGACGGCCGTGGATTGGCGCTGCATCCGAAGGCGAGGGCCGCCGGCGCACCCGCGGAGCGGAACCAGCGAACCGCGAATGTCTTCAAGGGCGACGCACATTCCTCGAGCGCCCCGCCGCCGGGCGACGCCGCGCCGAGCGACCGGTCGCCAGCGCAGCCACGTCGAGACGCCGTGCGTCGGCCTCGCAGCCTCCGCCCCGCGCCCACCCTGCCTGCACCCTCGCCCTCGCCCTCGCCCTCGCCCTCGCCCTCGCCCTCGCCCTCGCTCTCACCCCGCCTCCTTTATCCCTCTTCTCGCCCTCGCCCTCGCCCTATTCTCACCCTATTCTCGCAATCGCCTCTGCCTTCGCCCTCGCTCTCGCCCCCACCTTCTCGCTCTTCTATACCTCTTCTCGCCCTCGCTTTCACCCTAGCCTCGCTCTCGCCCTCGTTCTCACCCTTGCTCTCGTCCTCGACCTCTTTTCGCTCTCTTTTCACTCTCTTACCCCTTCTCGCCCACTTCTTGCCCTCACTATCACCCTATTCTCGCCTTCGTCCTCACCCTCGCCCTCGCCCTCGCCCTCGCCCTCGCCCTCGCCCTCGCCCTCGCTCTCGCTCTCGCCTTCGCCCTCACTCTCGCCGTCGTCCTCGCTCTCGCCCCCATCCTCTTCTCGTACTCCTCTCGGTCACTTCTCACCCTCTTCTCGTTCTCTTCTCGCCCTCTTCTCATTCTCCTCTCACCCTCTTCTCGTTCTCTTCTCACCCTCTTCTCATACTCCTCTCGGTCACTTCCCGCCCTCTTCTCGTTCTCTTCTCACCCTCTTCTCGTTCTCTTCTCGCCCTTTTCTCGCCCTTTCGCGCCGACGCCCTCACTGCCACCCTCGGCCACTCGCACCCTCACACGCCCTCTTCTCCTCCCCTTCTTGCTCACTTTTCACCCTCTTCTCGCTCTATTCCCGCCCTCACCCTCATCCTCCACTCGTCCTCGCCCACTTTCACGACCGCGCCTTCGCTCTCTCGCCCTCGCCCACCCGACTTCACCCGTCTTCACCTTCGCGTCAGGGCGGACGAATTCCGCGAAACGCCCAGATGAACGCAGGTGCGCGCTTCGTTCACGTATGGGGCTTCGAGGTAGATGTGCATCTCGACGTGCCGACATGCTTAGCTTTGGGGAGACTGAGAAAGAGTTGGCAGCTCGGAGCGTTCGGGTGCTGTCTTATGCCATTTCCAGTGTCAAGCTCGAGCTGAGAAAGTAATAATAATAATAATAATAATAATAATAATAATAATAATAATAATAATAATAATAATAAAAATAATGTTCTTAAAATTCTGGGAACTAAACAATTCACTCATTATGTGCAACACGAGTTTTCTCCTGTTTGCTGCTCATCTATTTCTCATTACCATATTTATTAGTATTAACGACGAGTTATAATGTGTATGTAGAGCAACCGTGACCTATGAGAAAATATTACTTCTTAAAATCCCATTATACTTAAACATAAATCGCTTTTTCATCATCAACAACAAATCTTTCCCCTGTGTCTTCTACTATGAAAATCATCACATAACTGTCGCTTACATATTGAGAGTGTTACTCTTATGACGGTATAACTACAATTCTTCAACATATCGTCAAATACACCCAACTTCAGATATAATTCTGAATATCTTATCATTGAAGCCGAACTACCACCACCATAACTATCAACAACACAATTAAAGCATAACACAAGACATCGAAGTTCTTTCGTTATTGAGCTACTCAGTGAATTAGGGAACAAAAGGTCACACGCTAGTGCATCAACTGTTCTCAATTACAATTTATTTTATTTTCAACCATTGTAAATAAAATTAAAGTTCATTACATTCTAAAAAGATTTCTTCCTTCGGTACTATCTTGCAGTATTTCAGAAAAAAGTGTAAAAGAAAAGTAAAGTACAAAGAACAGACGAAAATGAAACGATGAAAAACATGAAAATAATAAAAAATATAAATAATGTTCGTTAGTGAGAGGAAGTCAGGAAGTCAAAACAATGTCGCGTCCAATACTCTCACGTTACATCTCCAGTGGCGTCCCTGGTCATCGCCGCCTTCTGACACCTGGTTGACCGCGTTGGATGGCTGTCGGCGGCATGGCGTGGCTTGTGGTTTGACATGGTGTGGCGGGGTTTTGGCGGGATGTGACGAGGTGTATAGGGATGTGGCGAGGTGTGTCGGGTGTGGCGAGGTGTGTCGGGGAGTGGCGAGGTATGTCGGGGTGTGGCGAGTTGTATCGGGGTGTTGCGGGTTGTGACGGGGTTTATCGGGTTGTGTCGGGTGTGTCGAGGTTTGACGGGGTGTGTCGGTTTGTGGCGGGATGTGGCGAGGTGTGGCGGGTTGGGCGGTGTGTGGTGGGGTATGGCGGAGTGTATAGTGGCGTGGCTGGTTGTGGCGGTGTCAGTCACAGTGTGGTAGAATGTGACGGGGTTTGGTGGGTCATGGCGTGGTGTAGTGTGGCGTGGCATGGCGGGGATTGACTGGCTGGACCTAGCGTAGCGGAGCAGAACGTTACGAGGCGTGGAGTAGCATGGCGGGGTGTAGTATGGCGCGACTGGGTGTCGATGGGGGTGGAAAGTGGCGAACGTGGGCGGGCCGGGGAGGGTGCGGGGCCGAACGTGTCGGGGAGTGGGGGCGGGGCGGGCGGGGCGGGGGGATCGTCTGCGATCCGTGATAGCCGACGAAGAGGGAACGTGTGCGAGCGGTCGGCGGTAATGAAGGCGAAAGCGCGAGCGAGCGAAGGAGGTGGGGGTGGGTTGAAGCGGGGGAGGGGAGGAGGGGAAGGCGACGGCGCACGAAATGACGGGCGCGGGGCCATTACGGGCTATGCGGAGGACGCGGCGCCGACGACTGCATTTCACGCCAGGGATGATCAATCAGGCACGTTCACATTGTCGTTCAGTCTGTTACGGAAATGTCATAAAATTGACCAAAGTAAAATACGCTCTTTGTGATAAACTCAAACGATGGTATGCAACGTTACATTTCTTGATTGTCGTTCTGACCAGGCACGTGGAATAACAACACTGTTACGCTAGTCTGTGTGAGACAAAAATAAGATACAATTAGTAAATCTTAAAATTAGTGCCAAATATAAAAATAATGGTGAAAATCTAAGACACATTGTCATTTTCATGAACCAGTGAGTGCCAGCAGTACAAAAATAAAAATGGATATTTATCATATCAAATTTGTTTTAATTTGGACAATTTGTTACATTGAAGTACGTGCATCATACTTCAATCGCAGCAAAGTGTGTTCAGAAAACCCGACTACTCTTAAGAGAATTCATTTTGAGTGCTTTATAGGTGCATTCACGCCAATTCTGATTGCATTTATCAATCGTTTTTGAACATGCGCTTTATTGTTTCCTTTAATCTTTAAGTATCTTCCTTCCTTGAACAAAGAATATCCTTTCTTTAAACAATGAAATTTCATGACCATCTAAATCAATGCTATCTTTAGAGCATACACAAATGAAACACTTTACAGGCTACTTTATTGCTGCATTGAAAGTTCAGATCATTTTTTTCAGAAGAATTCGTTGATTGGTTCATACGTTATGGAGAGTGGCGAGGAACTCTCAACGTTCATGATAAAGTACATTACTCAACTTACAGTGTGCAGTCTGGAAAAAATGTCCATCTTCTTAAGTTACCTTATTTCTTTTTAGAGAGCAATGAAAAACATGGGGTGGGTGAATAACATTAAGAATACGCTGTTTCATGAGATGTATATCTTTACATTCGTAATATCAGATAAATCGCGAATAAAAAAACGTGTCCTCCTACAAACTGAAAGCTTCGTTTCACTGGCCTGGATGAGAGACAGAGAAACGCCGCGTTAAAAGATGTGCGTTGTTAGAAAGTGGTATAATGTTCATGAAGGCTGTTCTTCAAACTGACGAAGTAATCCCTAGAAATATCGTGTAGAAACTGGCACATCTCAAACATTTTCATTTGCTGGAGAACAGTTTTATTTTGAGCACAGTCGTTTATTTCGCAGCAAAAGCCAATTTGTTTTACAGTATGTACCGGCTCTCTTGTGACCTATATTTACGAAACGTTACCTAGCAAAAAATACTATAATAGATATAAAGATATTTTTTCACTTAACTCCAAATTAGCGCTCTTTTAATATGACTCATTTCTTCTGATTCACATTATAATACCGATTTAACTATAAAATAAGTATCTGTATTATACATTATGTGATTTGAGAACTTTTTTGAATACAAGATTGAAGAATTACCATACCAGGCCTCTAGACTGAGTTCGGCATCAAATCAAGTACGATACCGAGTGGATATCGTTTTATCCACTAGGTAAAATTCCAGTTACGTACTTTTTTTATATTTGACTATTCGTCCTGAAAAATGTGACTTATTATTGTTGATAGTGGTTAATAAAACGTCATGGTTTAGTTTCCACAATACGAATAGTACATTACAGAAGCTATTGTTGATAAGTTGCTTAATGACCGTAGATGATTAAAACACTTGTATTCTCCAAAGGTAATTACAAAAATGACCTCAGTTTCCTAAAGTTTCATTTTGGAAAACAAGTCTGTTTATTGGAATACAGAACTACGAGATGAAAATAACAACGTAAAAAAATTGTCGAAACGTATTGTATTGAAACAAATTGTATCAATTACATAAGAATAAATAATGTGAACACCATATTTTTACATATTTTTATATCTTAAATGTGTCATTGTGACAAAAAAGGGATCATATATATATATATATATATATATATATATATATATATATATATATATATGTATATGTATATGTATATTACAAACGTATTTACTGCTTGACCGCTTTTAACTTATGCAATGTGGTGTTTGGGAACCTTTAGATGGAATAGAATCCATAATGTGAAGAAATGGACCACGGACTGACCATTTTTGCAACGCTAGGAATTTTCTGTTAAATGTTTTTTATTTATTCATACAACACACTTACGCTTCGAGTAATTAAATATCAAAATTGTTACTTGACGTTTCTGAGAGTATGCAACAATGCATGTTTAGACTGACCCCAGGGACAATGGAGTGAGCCACAAGAATCGTAGCAAACACTGCAGGCAGGCCGGTGCGGGGAGGGGTTGAGACTTGTGAGAAGTTGCAGGATAGGTGGGATGAGGCAGGATGAGATCGGGAGAGACGGGGAAGGGACACCGCAGTATATTACGTAGATCAATGTAAGGCGGGAGAACACTTTACATAAGGTGCATTCCTTTTTCCTTGAAATAGAGGATTGTGATTAATAAATGCTTAGCAGAGTATTTCAGCTAATAATATAAAAGGGAAAAAGTAATAATTTTGGAATATTACTAACCAATATCCAGCACTTACTTGTGTTGACAGGAAACCAAAAAAAAAAAAAAGAATAAGTTTAAGTCCATTGTAAATTTTGATAACATGAGCCAAATGCACTGTAACATCTTTATTCTTAAAAGTACTTAAAAATATTATAATTCTGTTTCAAAACGTTTAATTGATATTGATAGGAGCCATATTTCAGCTAGTTTAGTAATTTAGTAGAAAGTATAAAATATAATACTTTTCTCTAATAACGTTTTTCCATTATTATGAACCTCAAATTTTCATTCCCTACAGTAAAATATATAATTAGTTTTTTAAATTTAGATTTCAGACTCTTATAAACGCAAACTAATTGTATAAATCAAAGTTTTGTAAAAGTAAATGCAGATTATTTTCTTCCTATTTCCTATTGGTTGTAATTAATTTGATGTGATATCTCTAACATGACATGGATTTAATGTGTTTGTCCACCCTCAGCAAATTTAGAAAGGACCTTAAATGAAAAAAATATCTTTAAAACAAAATTGTGTACTTTGTGTTTTGGTTACATTTACTTGCCTGTTGTTGTAAAGTCATGTACTTTTAATAAGTGTAAGTCATTTTCAATCATCAAATTTATTCTTTGATATACTTCATTTCACTTGTAAAATATTAAGATTTATGTCATCAATGTAGATGGTATTACCAAACATTATTTGCAAAACATTTTATATATTGATAATTTGAAAATATATTAATTAATATTCAAAATATTTATGGAGTCTACATAATTCAACGTGTACATGTTACTTAAAGTTGTAAACAGCAGTAGGGTATAAGCAGATTTCTTTTTAAGTTTAATTTCATATCTTGGGTATATATTTATTTGCACAGCAATTTAATCAAACAGCACTGTGATTGCAACATGGAAAATATTAATTAACCTGGAATACCATGCAGTTTTAATTCTTCAAAAGGTACACAAGAAGAATACAAATACTGAAGAATACAAATTGAAGTATATATTTACAATTTGGGTGAACTCTATATTAAAGTTATTACAATTTTTTCGCACACTCTTAATTTTTATTAGTTACATGTATTTTGTGTTTGATAGGTTTGATAAAATATATCAAATAGTACTATTAGAAGGCTCTATCTCTTGAATTGTAGTAATATTTACCATCAGATGGCTTACGAACGAGAAAAAGGAGCAATTTGATTTATTACTGACAAGAATAGAATTTTAAAATGATATCATCCAAATAATTACATATTATAAATATGGAAACAAGAAGAACAATTAGTAACTGCAACACACGAATTATAGTTAAACATCACAAATTGTTTTGTAAAATTTAATTCAAGATTAAATTAGTATTGAGTGCTGGAGTAATAACTGGTTTTGTTTGTTTTGTAATTACATCGTTTAAAAAATCCCCGCTACTACGCTGTGTGCACTAATAGCCCAGATAGTTGCAAGTTCTTTGATAATACGCGTTGTAACTGTACTAGATTGATGCAAGTTCTTTGATAAGCAGCTTGCAACCATGACAGGTACAGAATCGTTCAATTCTGGTTAGACCTGCAGTGCGTTCTCTTCGCTAGTATTTTTCAGTTCCAGTCGGTCGGAAGTGTGTAAAATTCACATCCTTCACGTATTCCTTTAAAGTTTCTAGTGACTGTGAACATATTCGTTGAATTCATTCGGAGTGAAAGCCGTCAAATCTTTTGTGGTGTAAATTTTCAGTGTTTCTTTAAAGTGTTATTCATTAGTTCTTCCTTGTGCCGTGTGAACGGGAATCGACAAAACAGTAAGTATACCGAGCGTTATAGAAACGCTGACGATACCTTTCAAGCAATTTCGATTCAAATATTGGCACAGTAGCGGTATTGTTTGTTGACTAAAACTAGTTCCAACTGCCACACACGAAACTAACAGAATCTGGTTGTTTATTTCCAAGCGTGACAACTGTCGATCTGTCTTTTCGAAATTCCATTTGTTCTTCTGATATAAGGTGGTCTGCTAGTTATTTTTAATCTTTCATTTATTATTCTCGAAAAGATCTTATATGTTGTATCCAATAGTCTTATTCCTCTGTAATTGTGTGGGTGTCCTCGGTTACCTTTCTTATAAAGTGAGATTACTTTTGTTTTTTGCCATTCTTTAGGAGTTTGTTCATTTCTCCAATACATTAAAGAAATGAAGCAGGTGTAGATGAAATAACATTCCGGAGTATTTTAGTAGTTCGGTGTTCATGCCATTCACACCAGGTTCTTTTAGATTTTTACATTTATTAAGTGCTTCCTGCAGTTCATCTATCGTTAGGTCTTCTGCATTTGTATTTGTGTATGTTTTTATTATTTCACATTTTTCATCGTACCATAATGATTTATAATGTTTCACCCATCTTTCCTTTTCAATTGCATTAATATGTACACTCTCTCTTTCATTACTATTCAATATTTTCATTACTTTGTAGGCTAATGTTTGTCTCCCGTATATATGTTCTATTCTTCCAATAAATCTTTCCCATGAATCGGCGTGATCTTTTCTATTAATTGTTTTTACTTTGTTTCTAGATTTTTTTGTATTCTTCCTTGTGATTTTCAGTAGGGTTGTCAAGTAACTCTCCTGTTTAAGCTTAACACTTTTTTCGATATCATCATTCCAATTTTTCAAACCTTTTCTTTTTTGAAATTTCTTTTTTCCTCCTACTGCTTCATCTGCGGATTCCTTTATTGTTTTCTGTATGTTTTGCCATTCTTTTTCTATTTCCTCCTCTGTGATAAGGTTTTGATGATTTTTATTTATTTTATTTTGATATAGGTTTCTCACGCTTTCGTCTTCTAAGAGTTTTGTATACTTCTTCTTTATCATTCATTATGAATCTTGAATTACTTTTTTCCCCCATCTTTTTAATAATTTTATACGGGATATTACTGGAAAGTGATCAGAGTGTATGTCGCAGCTTCTTTTAACTGTTGTATTTTCTATTAATTTTGATATTCTTCGATTTTCAATTATATAATCAATAATGGATCTATTACCTCGTGCTGACCATGTATATTTATGAATGTCTTTTTTTTATTTTTAAACGTATTTGCAATATACAGTTCATTGAAGGGTGCGAATTCCCTCAATTTTTCTCCATTGTAATTTTATACACTTTCTCCTCACTTTCCTACTGTTTTTGGTGTATTCTCATTTCCAACTCTTGCATTTAGATCACCTACAAGAAAGACTTCATATCTTGAATTGCATTTGTCCAACAGTTCTTGCATGGTTCTGTAGAATTCCTCTGTTTCTTCCCTCTTTCCTTCCTCCGGGGCATACACACCAATAACGACAAATGTCCTCTTTCGTGTTTTAATTTTAGCAAAATCATCCGGTCATTTACGTACTGAACCTCCTTCATTCTTGATTCCCACTTTCTGTCTACAAATATGGCTACTCCTTTTGCAGCTCTCTCATGCTGAACTACTCCACTATAAAACATGTCATAATTTTCTACTTATTTTGATCCTTTTAATTTCTGTTACTACAGCTAGGTTGCTATTCATCTTTTCAAAAATTTTTGCCAGTTCATTTTCTTTTCCTGATATACCTCTTACATTCCAGGTAGCTGTTTTGAAATATTCCGATATCCGTTTTCGTACTCCCATTTTTATTGCCTTAGTCGTCATAGTTTTCATTCCGAGGCCATTATTTGGGACACTGCTAGAAAAAACATTTTTTACATGGGTGGGTTACTAGCCCTCTCCGCACAACCTCTGTTCCGAGGAGTGGGGAAGGTTATTTCGGATTTTCCTTGTCATAGATAGATTGCCATCTCTAATGGTCTCTCCAGTCAGAGTCGTTACAGAGGAATGGTAATTGACCCTCTGAGCCAGTTCAGACGGTTTGGCGGAAGCATACGGCAAACATATATTCCTTTTTTGTAAATTCAAATTACGATTAAATTCAACGTTAGAAAATTAAGATATGCTTTGAATTTTATTGGTGTTTAATAATATGAAACAACAACTTCTGAGACTGAAATAATGCAACGGAATGTCATGGTCTTCCGGAAGTACTTATTTGGAGAAACACAGCAATCTCTTTGAAGCAAATTTGTCGAAAATAGCAGTTTGCGTCGCATCTTAGAGTCCAAAGCAACAAAGGTGCGGTGCCAGATGGCGCGCCTCCAGAGCACATGAGGCCATTAGACTGTGGACAAAGGTGGTGTCCGCAGCATACAGGAGCTCTCTTTGCCGGCCGCCCCCGCACTGCCCTGCGCCACGCTTCTGTGTGCAGAGGTCGGAGACCGCGCGCCGCCGACGCCGCCTCCGCCCCCGCCCGCGCCCACACCGCCCACACCTCCGTC
>BOPP01000029.1:6739177-6750799 GCA_017312745.1 Gryllus bimaculatus
CCCCGCCTTGACCCCCAGCGACTCCTCGATTCCCCAGGTACCCGCCGCCACCGCTTTTGCTATCTTCTCAGCATTCACGTCCCCTCACCAAGGCAACGACACCACGTCCCCTGCCGCAACCGCCCCTGCTTTTACCGCCTCCTGCCGCCACCTCCCCTCCCACCATCTCAACCGCCAACTCTACCGCCCCGTCTGCCACTCCTACTACTATCACCACCACCACCACCACCACCAAATAACACCTGTGACTCCGCCCTCAAACCTATTTCTTTTGCCTCATCCACTGCTTCCGAGATACCAGTTCCCACCACCGTTACCTACCATCTCCACCGTCGCTCAACACGACGGCCAGAGCGAGTAGGCGTCTTCCGCGTGGGCGGCAGCAGACGACACCGCGCGACGCCCCGCCAGTATCACTTCGCTCCGTCCCTCGCCTCTTGTAGCTTGAGGCTGACTGATCGTATCACCTTCTGGGAAACGTCTGAACTAGTATCATTGCTGTGTATTTAGAATGGGTGCTGTAATGAGGAGATGTTCGGAATGGTTCGATGTTCACTCCCCTCGGCCACATAAACATCACTGGCTACTGAAGACCCACGCAAACAATACCTATGTGTTTTACCAACTCAACTTTCATTGATGATTATTTACTATTATACAGATACGACAAAATGTAAAATTTACGTACGAAATCGACAGTGGAATTGCTTATATTTCTTATGACAAAAAATGGATGACATTAGAAAGTACTAGTGATATGTCAAATGCCATTTTTTTTGTCACCCAATCACATTTAGATCTTTCAGTTTTCTTATTCTTTTAAGAAAAGAGTGAATAAAGATGAAACCAATGTTTGACGACACTTGAATATATTCTTATTACATGCAAGTTGATTAGAAATATCCTATACAAAAAGAAATGTTGATGGCTCACAATTTGGCAAGATTATCAATTCGCTATAACGGACATTTAATCTATAAACAATTCTCTTAATTTCAAAATTCTTGCTTTATAATGAAAGGTTGCACACATTCCTGACTCAAGATGACTAATAAACGTCTCCTCCTACGTCGTCGGGTTACCCGATTATTTTACCTATGTCGTCTTACTGGTCTACGTAAACACGCACGATTTCTCATGTAAAACTGTTACGATTGAGACGCTTTGGCATATTTTTCAGGCTGTACGCTTTTGGTTGACCATGTCCTGTTCGTCTGTGCATACTTACAGGTTACGGTTAAATTGTGATAGTGAAATTTATAGATTATTTTGTGTCCATGCGTGTCATTTGCTTTTCTTATTAGACTTGTAATTGTAAAGCATGTAGCTAAAATGTGGCGGTATTTTTCACACGCTGGAAGATAAAATTCTGTTGTGTTTTTTTTGGGGGGAGGGGGTCCTCCCTCTGGGTATCCGCCAGCGGAGCACCGCCAATCCGAGAAAGCTCCAAACTGTTGTCAGTTCTCCCCACATATGTGTTGTATGTAAGTGTGGATGTATGTAAGGAGGAGGGGGCGAGGATGAGAAAGAAAATATTGCGCGTGGTCTGTAGCACATTTTTCAAGGTACCGCTCGGGCATTTGCTGCTATTGGACGGTAAAACAACGGAAAGTAACAGAACTGAGTTGCCGGCCGCTAGAATTCTCTTTCAGAAAGTGTTTAAAATAAATCTGGCTGTGCTTGTGTGTGTGTGTGTGTTTTTCTGTGTCTGTATGTCTGTGTGTCTGTGTAAGGGATGATGGGGCCAGGACGAGGAAGAAAATATTGCGCACGGTCTGTAGCACGTTTTTCCAGGTAGCTCTCTGGCTTTGGCTGCTATTGATCGGCAAAACAACGGAGAGTAACAGATCAGAACAGCCGGTTGCTAGAATTCTCTTCCGGGCAGAGGTTAAATTGGTCCTAGCTATCTAGCTTGTCAAAAATCCGCCATTGTCGGGGCTCAGTCCCTTGAATCCGACACAAAAATCGTTCCGTTAAGCATAGGACGCACAATTCTCGTACAAGTACTCGCCAGCGGGGCACTGCAGGCCGCTGTTCTCACATGTGTATTGCATGTAAGTGCGTGTGTGTGTGTGTGTGTTTGTGTAAGAGTAGAGGGAGAAAATACAAGGAAGGAAAGATTGCGCGTGGTCTGTAACACGTTTTTCTAGGTATTACTCTGGCATGGGTTGGTACTGATCGGCAAAACAACGGAAAGTAACAGATCAGAACAGCCGACCACTAGAATTATCTTCCAGATAGCAGTTAAATTGGATCTAACTTTCTAGGTAGTGTCAAAAATCCGTCATTGTTGCGAGTCAAAATCTAGGATCTGAGATGAAAATTGTTCCGTTAATCATAGGACGCAAAATACCCGGTCAAGTAAATCTGATGAATCCTGACCACGAATGGGTGACGCAACGCGTGCCCGTCCCCCCAGAATCGCAACGTTTCGGCGCGGGTGAGGGTGCGGGTGTACGGGCGCGGGGACACCTGTCGGCGCACGCGAGGGGCGGTGACGGCTGACCTGCGCTTGACGGCTCTGATGCACGACTGACCCGCGCGGGGGCAGGCGGCGGCGGCGGCGGCGGCGGCGGCGGCTCGCGGCCATGCATCACAGCGGACAGGCGACCAGCGCACGGCAGAGGGCTCCAATTAGCAACGTCCTACCTGCCGACCGACCAGTCGCCTCCCCGCCCTCCGCCGAGACAAGACGCATGGAGGACGCGGCCGGCGACATTCCAGGGCCCGCTCCCGATACACATCGGGGCGGCGGCGGCGGCGGCGGCGGCTGCTCGTCGGATGGCGGGTGGAGGGGCGGGGGGAGGGGAGGTGTTGCGAAGTCGCGGACGAGGGGGCGCGGTGGGCGAGCACTAATGAAAATAACGAGGGGAGGAGTCGGATGCGGCGCTGGCGATGGGAGGCCGGTGGAGATGATGGGAGAACGGCGGATCTCGTGAGCGTGTCGGTTGTGGTGGTCGCGGAATGGCACGTTTTAGGTGGGGACAGATACCAGATTGGCATTGGTAGGAGTATTTATGGAGGCATGTAGTATTTCAGTAGTATGTGATACATAAGGAAAAATATGATGCATTCTTTTCAGTTCATTATGTCGTGATTGGAAATGCCTCAACGTTATTCGTATATGAGTTCTGTAGTTATGATAATCGGTGAGCACTGTTATGGAAATCCGTGTGATGGTAAATATTGCCACCAGTTATAATTATGTGCTCAAGTGTATTAAATATTATTATCTACGAATGCGTTTATTTATTTTTTTATTTCAATTTACTCATATTGTGTAAGTATTAATTCACGAAAATTTGAATATCAAATCGAATGAAAATTCATTTAGAAAAACTTAAACATCGAATAGTTGTAATTCAGTTTATGAAAATAAGTCCGAAAAAGTAAGATAAGTTAGAGTTATGAAAAGAGGCAAGTCGAAAGAGTAAAGTAAAGTAATAAAATAATTCCATGAGGGGACGTGTGGGAAGCGCTAACATTAGAGTGGCATAATAATTCCAGTAGATAGTTCAACACTGTATACACTGTTTTTTGGATTGGGACGAAAATTAATCTGCTGACAATGAAGGCGCTTTGGACCGAGAACTATCCTTTCCCTGTCCGGCTTTCACGAATAAGACTTAAAACTCGGCAAAAGTATGTTTCAGTAGAATAGCAACCTTTCAGGGCTCCTATCAGTGCTATCCAGTTGTTCAGAAGCCAAATCGAGCGCTGGACAATTCACTGGACTTTCATTGCAACATAAGAACGTGAAGCGCCTTTACTATAGTTTTATTATTGGTGAAGTAACAGTGATATCAACTACTATTCCTATATAGTATGCACAAAGGCGCTACGCCGAGCAACGGTCATTAAAGCAAGACAGGGCTGGTCTCCGGGAACTAACAGTGGGCATCGGAGGCGTTGCCGCTGGGAGGGTGGAGTAACATGGACCGGGGAACTGGTTAACCCAGAAGGCGATTGCTGTTCACACGGGGGGTTCCTTCGAGATGAAGGGAGGCACTGACTTCAGCGCTGAGGTTTCTACCAGCGATCAATTATGCGCAACAAGATTTATTTCCTGCTTAATTTGTCGAGAATACACAACTCAAGCAGGTGGTATCTCGTGTCGTAGACCCAAATATATGTGTTGAATTTATTGCAAACGAATTTAAAGGTGTAAAACATTTCTTTTATCACGGTTGGCTGTTTTATATTCATCGAATTCAATTTACGGCCTGTACTAGTTAGTGAAAAGTTGATCTAAAAGTTAACCTACTGCGTTTTCAAAATATTGTCACAAATATGTGGTAAATGTATAAGTATGAAAAATACGGCTGAGTTTGTAAAAAATATATTTAATATAAAATTAATATATTTGTTTGATTTATATTGGAATTTCATAATACATTAGAACATTCGTTTACTTCAAATATTTGCTCAAAAAAAGAATCGAGAGCAACTGTGGCCAAACAATGGCTCGTCGATCCACTTCACTGACCTCGTCCAAGTGACAGTTTGTTCTAGAGGTCTCGCAGGGTCCCCCATCTGAAACCGATCGCCGCTCTTCCTAACATGTTTAGGGAAAGACCCTTTTGGGCACAGTAGGAGACAGCAAAAAAAGGGGGGGCAGGTCTGATGTAGGGAAGAGCCGTCGTTTCACATAGCTTCCGCGTCAGCGCCGGAGGTGCAGACAGTGCTGTGGGTGTCGCGCGTCATCGGCCGGCAGCCATTATTCGCCAGGCGGCCGTCCCGCGAGGGTGCGTCCGGGCGGCAGGCAGCGCGGTGTAAAATCTAAGATATATCGGGGACGAGCGCTCTGGGCGGCCCGGCGGCGACCATTCACTCCCAGCTCCCATTGGCTTCTGCCCCGGTCCACAGCGTCCCCGATGCCTCTTGAGGAATTCGACATGCTTGGGAACAGCGGGCGTTCCGATGTCGCCGTCGCAATAATGAGTCTATGCTTGTGAGGATGATGTAGCATTCACTGGCCACGTTTCGGACAAGAGTTTGAAACTTTTACGACTTTCAAAGAAATTTGATGTTGCTTGGATACTCCTACAGTAGTCTTTTTTACATTGAATGAAGGGGATATTTTGAAAATAAATTGGTCCATAAGTTTGAATTTATAAGTGAATAGTTAGTTAAAATGAATATCGTGCTACATCCACCTTCTTGAAACAGAAATTCTCGTGCAAACAATTTACGAACCACTGAAGTATTAGTATTATTAATATTTTAATGGGTTAATGTGTTGAAAACATAGAGAGAGGTAAACGTATAATTACTAAGATTATGAGATTGGTTAAAAATAAAAGAAAAGCATACTGAGAGATGGAGGTCGTAAAAAATGTTATAATAATTGTGCACGTTTGAGCTGCGCGACCATTTTAGCAACTTCCTTACCATCTCCATCAGCAACACCACCAACACCACTAACTCCACCTCTTCTACCACTACCGATTCCATTTTCACCACCACCACCATCATCATCAGTATTACCACCACCCCACCATCACCACTTCTACCACATCCTTTAATATATCCTTGACCACTACCTTCTCACCAGCTTCACTACCACCCTTACAGACTTTATCTTCACCAACTCCTCTCTTCATCCTCATCGCCAGCGTCAGCATCAGCATCAGCAGCAGCACCACCACCACCACCCCCACCCACCGCCACCCCCACCCCACCGCCACCACCCACCGCCACCACCCACCACCACCCCACCGACCACCACCACCACCCGACCACCACCACAACCACCACCACACCACCACCACCAACCACACCAAGCCACCACCAACCACCCAAACCACCACCAGACCAGACTCATTCCCCTCCTTTTCTTCTTCTCTTTCCAAGCACTACTAGATTATAACACTCCCACCAATCCCCCCCATCTTCTCTTTCTATTTACCCATCCACCATTTGCTCATCGTGTCCCCAACACTTGCAACTCTAAATGCGCCCGCCACCCCCTTCCCTCCCGTGCGCACCTCCGACCCGCCTCCGACTGTTGATAACCCCTCCGGCGTCACCCCTCCCGAACATGGACACCTCCAATGACCTCCGCCCGCCCAGGCATCCAATCGCTGCCTCTCCTAAACAAATCCCTGAACTTCGCGGAGTCCCCGTAACAGCGCACCTATCCGGCAGGCTGATCCAGCCCTTCACGACCCCCCATACCCCTCTGAGGCGCCTCCCCCCCCCCATCACCCTCCCGCGGCCCAATGAGGCCAGGGGGAGCGAGGAGGTAGGAAAAAACAACAACGTTGCGTTGATATGAGACAGATAAATGTAGGGTATTGTGAAGAAGTGATTCTTCGCTTTGAGGTTAATTAGAACAGATTTCGTTTCTTTGAATACCACCTCCTTCGATTTCTCATTCCCCCCAACCCCTTTCCAAAATCACTTTCTGGAATTCGTTACTTTTATTACCATCACCATCAATTTCTCTTTCCCTCGAATCCCCTTCCAAAATCACTTTATGGATTTCGTTGCTTTTATTACCATTACCTTCAATTCCTCATTCTCTCCAATCCCCTTCCGAAATCACTGTCTAGATTTTGTTACTTTCATTATCACTATATTCAATTCCTTATTCCCTCCACTTCACAATCACCTTTGATTCTACTATAATCACCTTTAGCGGAGAATACACGTTACTGAAATATTGGTTGAATTTAAAGCATATTTTTAGATTAGTTTCTATAAATTTAATTGTTTGCTGCGTTATCGTACAAGAGAGAGAATTACTTGAAACTCTAATTTTAGTTAAAATAACAGTAATAGCAATAATAACAACAATATCATAAGGAAGTAAAATTGAACTTAAATGCCTTCATGAAAGCAGTCGTTTTCTAAGTCTGTAATGTTTCCATAATTACCTAGTATATACGAAATACTAACAATTCGGACGTGAAAATATTACAAAAGTTAATAATAATAATAATAATAATAATAATAATAATACACTGACTATTAATTATTTGTATGAACAAAATTAAATGGCCCAATAATTAACCTACATCAAAACAATGTTTAAGAAATCACGTAGAACATTGAATTCTTGTTCAATGGGAATCGGTGTTGAGCGTAAGCACACGTAGTCGTTCTGAACATAATCATATTAATTACACGACCAACTGAGAATAGGAAAAAAGCTCATGTCTTTCTAATTGGAGAGAAAGTTCGGGACATGAACTTCTAATTCAATCTGTGGAGTACACGGCGAGGAATGGTGTAACAGGATTGGGTCTTCATCATTTGGGCATCCTCATTAAGTCCGGGAAGCTGGAGCGTTTAGCCGACCTGCAGGTTCTCAACACTCTCAGTAATTACTTCTATAACAACTAATCTCTCGGGATAAACGTGCGAGAGGTTGACAGTTAAGGATATACTAACATGCTTTTAATCTTGTGTGTAATACTATCGTCATGTTTGTAGTGAATGTATCTTCCTTTTACTTCTAATTTATCATACTTTTACATTTTAAAAAGATATGGGAGTACCGATAAGCATTCTGGTACTCCAGCAGGGTATTGAAATAAAATCTTTCATTATTTTATGTTATTTATTCATATTTTTAAAATGATGTTTTATTAAAATGACATTTTTTAAATATTTTGTAGTGCTTTACATGAACACATTGTAAACAAAACATTTTAATTTTTTGTCATTACATTTAACGTTTACATATAATTGAATTCAAAATAAAGTACATAACTTCTACAAAAACCCTAACAAAATGTATCCAACATATCAAAATATTTCATAATTTTACTATTTATTTCTTTTATATATTATTTTATTAATTCTTTATATGAATATTATGAATAATATGTTCACGAACTATGCTATAATAATTAAAAGATATAATCGATTTCTACAAAACGAGCATCGCTTATAGTGTCTAAAGAGAATGCTTGTCTTTTCTTCCTTTCTGTAATTGTCTATTATGTTTTATTCTAAAAGAGAGGTTTCCTTTCATTGTCACATGTTATTAATATTGGTAATCTCCTTGTGCTGGTGAATCATCCATCACAAAATACTTGTGTGTATGCAAATATTTTTCTGATGCATAGCTCAGCTGCATTCTTAATAAAAACATAATAAATGAGTGCCATAGAAATTTGATTGATAATTATTTCTTCGAGGATTTCATTGAATTTCCTTTGACTTCAGTTCAATAACTGTCCAGTATTTTCATGCATTCTCTTCTTCCATTTTTCCATTTTACTTTCTTGCCATATTTCGTGCAGTTGGAAGTGTTGGAATGATGCAGGGGAGAGTGGCAAATTTTAAAATCGCTCCTAACGTCACTCGTTTTCAAAACGTGTACTCATGCAATAATGTTTAACATTATAAACTTATTGCATAAACTACTATTATCAAACCGTGATCCACAGAGATCTCAGATTGATGGGATTATTATAATTGTCTAAAAGCTGAATGTTATCGGCACTAATCCGTCAGCCATTCTTTGCTTTTTAATGATTTTGAAAATAATGAGCACACTAATACAATTGAAAGTTCTTGGAGTGCAATTACACGCCAGTTACCTCGGCGAGGTGTTAAAGGACAAATTCAAATTAATCTTTTTGAATATATGTGGAGAATGAGTGTCAAAAAAGTGTAAGTTTCATTATGTTGCACTTCGTAAAAGCAATTTATGATACACCACAGAAATTCTCGTCGTGAGTGCCATATTATATTTTTACGTTTTTATTTTTTAATAGAAAAGTGAAACAGGTAGACCAGGGGTTAGGGGGAGGGGGCCGGCAATAATTGCAAATAGAAATTGAATTGTAAGTTGGTTTCGCAAACTGGCGAATGTTATTAGTGTGTTTTTTATGTTTAGAATGGGCGCTATCAGAGTCCACGATTACCTGCATTGACATGTAGAGCGTTGCCACGAGGATTTATACATACAAGGGATTTTGGTGCCGGGGGGGGGGGTAGCTATTCTCCAGTTCTATCTGCCATAGTTCGAGTCGTAAACGGCTAATACGTCATAATGTGTGCCGCAAAATAGGATTTTATAAACGATATATTGGAACGGAAAAAGTTGTTTATATTCTGGTATTCAAATAACTTATTAAAATAGGAAGAACGGTTTATTTTCAGCTTTCAAAATACACCTTAATTATACAAATCCATCCATGTAAATCTTAGATCTGTATTTTGCCGTACTTATAATACATTTATATTTTACAAACTAAATTATTTTGCTTTATATCACTTAAATTTATTTATTTCCTTTTTGGAGTATTGCTTGATGACTGTACCTCTGCTTGTTGTAGGTGCTGAGAACCATCGAAAATAGTGATTGATTCTCTTTGGGGTATGCGCATTACCTCAACATGCTGTAATAGCTGAAGAAATCTGTTGCGGGAAAATAAATGAGTGAGTACTCTGTAATTTTATAAACAAGATTTCATTTATTAGTATTTTCATAATTTATTTGGTAATATGTATAAAATAATATTTTTATAAACAATTGAAAAACAATTTCACCGTTATTACAAACATTATTATAACAAATTATTTTGAAGCATTTAATTTTTTTCCGTTAAAATGACTTTTACATGACCGTTCACCGTTATTACAAACATTATTATAACAAATTATTGTGAAGCATTTAATTTTTTTCCATTAAAATGACTCTCGCATGACCATTTGTATTGTGATGGACAGAGATCTGTTGTCAGGTCTCGAATCAAATAAAGCAAAAATACAAAAATGTTTCGTAAAGAGTACCATATGTCCTTAAGCGACCCTTGAGTCTCAATTTGACTTACGGTCATTGGAGTCTCTACCTGCCCTACATAAAAAGCGTTTGTATTGCGGTGAACGCAGGTGTCCCGATAGGCCTTGGGAAGGGAAATTGTGATCGGAGTAGATTGGCAGTGCTAGTTGCTCTTTAGCAAAGTATTTTTCGCTGAATTTCTATAATGAAAACACTTTATCGTAAGCTGTGGATTTCTTACGCCAACAAAGATTTCATTCAATTATTGTCGGCATTTAAACGTGAGGCTTTCTGGTCTCTGAGTTTGAATTACAAAAAAAAAAAACGTATGGTCATTTTTCATTCAATTCCAAAATGATTCATTATAAATATGCACTGAGTATCTTCAGAAAAAATTCAATATGCTGATTATCGCATTTCTTTACATCATTCTCGCGCATTCACTACTATAGAGGTAAAATAGCTTTTAAAAAATGTTTTCGGGTATTGCCTTGTCTTCCTGTCGCAGTTATTCCTTCTTTTCTTGAGATATGGGAGTAGAGGAGATTCTCCTGCCTTTGGATTATCCGTCCCGCCCCCCTTTGCAGATTATATATTTTCGTAGAAATAGAACCTTTCCCCACCTCGGCTTCCCCAGACCGCCCGCAGATCCATCTCGGTCAATTGCTCATTTCTTAAAGCATTGATGCTCCAAAGGAGTATCTTATCTATCCAATGCCGATTGTAGGAGGGGGTTTGAAGTGGAAGAAGGATGTTGAAGATGTAATAAATGTAATTTTATTACAAATTAATTATTTAATTTGTTACTTAATAATTGTTTATTAATTTATTTCAAATTACATTCTTAATAAATTGAACAAATTTGTAAACACAATTTGAAAAAAAAAATTTAACATTTCAGGAAAGTAAAATGAAGTTTTCTTCGGTCACTAACTTTCTTGGTTGCTTTATGCCTTATCGCCTGTACGGTGAAGCCTGTGAGACACGTTCGTTTCCGCGCAACCTTGCCTCTCTCACTCAACACGACTTCACTCCCGGGCAGTTACGTACGAGGAGCATTCGCGTAGCGAACATGTATTGCGTGTTTCCTCTCCACCTCGTCTGAAGTCGGAGTCGAGGACAGAGGAGGAGACGTCCTCGCGACGGTCACGGGCCGCCGGCCGCCTGACAAGCGCGCTCCGCCGTCCTCACGGCCGTCCCCGCGCCGTCCTCTTCGTCCCCGAGGCTTTCCATTTCAACGGCGGCGGCGGCTGGGCTCGCATTCAGCGCTCGGCCCCCGGCGGGAGCAAACAATCTTCCCAAATGAAGGCTTTGTCCGGCGCCCAAATCCCAAATCCGCTTTCATGATCGACGTCATAATGCTCTCGTCACATCCCCGCCGGGCGCGGGATGTGTGTTTTATAATGAAAAGGAATGCGCGGCGCCGCGGCCGCCGCCACAGGCCCCGACGATCCTCACAGAGCGCTCTACAACACATCGAGCACTGCGCGGACGAGGCGGTGGCGTTGTTCAATGCCGCATTGTGCCAAGGGTATTGCTTTCTGTGGCGTCTTTTGTAAATACCGTAGTGTAGTTTTATCTTAAGTCATGGTGGCGAAATAAACAATTGCTATTCGTTGGATGCGAGTGTGCATTAGTAAGAATGAACAACGACTCTCGTTTTTCGAAGGAATTTAAGCTCTGAATGTAATAAAATATTAGGATTAATTACACAAGATATCAATATATTAATTTATATTTTGCTGCTAGATAAATATTGTAGTTTTGTTCATAACAACTGAAGACAAGTATCAACAAATGATTTAGTGATCGTAAATTGGAATTTCAACCAATTTGTCTTGGCGGGGCGAGGCGGGGCGAGGCGGGGCGAGGCGGGGCGAGGC
>BOPP01000029.1:6750824-6762836 GCA_017312745.1 Gryllus bimaculatus
TCAACTAAACAGTGCATCGACGTGCCGCTGAGTGCAGAACATACCGAACTGGAACCCAGGAGCATTTGCTCACACGGTTCCTCGAATAAACACTGACTTCAAGCGCTATTTCTACCAGCATCAATATATCGCAACAAGATTTATTCCTCTTAATCTTCACAAATACACATCCAACAGGTAGTATCTCGTGTCAACCCAAAAATATTGTTAATTATTGCCAAACAATTTAAAGTGTAAAACATTTCTTATCACGGTGCTTTTATATTCATCGAATTCAATTACGCCCTACTATATAAAATTGATCTAAACTTTAACCTACCTCCTTTCAAAATATTCACAAAAATGTGTAAATGTATAAGTATGAAAAATACCCGTCCTGAGTTGAAAAAAATATAATTTAATATAAAATTAATATATGTGATTTATTATTTGAAATTCATAATACATTAGAACATCTACTCTTCAAATATTTGCTCAAAAAAAAATCGAAGACAACTTTGCCAAAACAATCGCTCGCAATCACTCACTACCTCTCAAGTACATTTTCTAGAGTCCGCAGTTCCCCCATCTGAAACCGAATCCCCGCTCTCCTAACAGGTAGAAAACCCTTTCCACCAGTAGAGACAGCAAAAAAGCAGTCATAAAGAGCCGTCGGTTCACAAGCTCCTTCCCAGCCGATCAACATCTTGTTCCGCGTCATCCGCACCATTATCCCACCGCCTCCCGCACTGCTCCGCCAACAGCCTTAAAATCTAAAATATCGGGACACGCCTGCGCCCGCGAGCACCATTCACTCCAGCCCCATTGCTTCTCCCCTCCACAGCTCCCCGACCCTTAGCGAATTCACATCTTGAACACCGGCTTCCATGTCGCCGTCGCAAAATATCTATCTTTAAATGATGTAGCATTCACTGGCCACTTTCACAAAGTTTAAACTTTTACACTTCAAAAAATGTATTTGCTTATCTCCTACATATCTTATTTACATTAAAAGGATATTTAAAATAAATCCATAAGTTTGAATTTAAATGAATAGTAGTTAAAATTTAATATCCTACAATCCAACCTCTTGAAACAAAATCTGCCCAAACATTACAACCACTAATATTATATTATTAATATTTATGTTAATGTTGAAAAACATAGAAAGGTAAATCGTAAATACTAAATTATTGAATGTTAAAAATAAAAAAAACTACTGAATATGATCGAAAAAATGTATATAATTTGCACTTTGAGCTGCCGCCATTTAGCAACTTCCTACATCTCATCACACACCCCAATCACCACTAACTCCACCCTCTACCACTACCATTCCATTTCACCACCACCACCATCATCATCAGATACACCACCCCACCATTCACCACTTCTACCACACCTTAACTATATCTCTACCACTACCTTCTCACCACTTCACACCACTTACAACTTTATCTCACCAACTCCCGCTTCACCTCATCCAGGTCACATCAGCATCAGCACAGCACCACCACCACCACCCCCACCCACCGCCACCCCCACCCCACCGCCACCACCCACCGCCACCACCCACCACCACCCCACCGACCACCACCACCACCCGACCACCACCACAACCACCACCACACCACCACCACCAACCACACCAAGCCACCACCAACCACCCAAACCACCACCAGACCAGACTCATTCCCCTCCTTTTCTTCTTCTCTTTCCAAGCACTACTAGATTATAACACTCCCACCAATCCCCCCCATCTTCTCTTTCTATTTACCCATCCACCATTTGCTCATCGTGTCCCCAACACTTGCAACTCTAAATGCGCCCGCCACCCCCTTCCCTCCCGTGCGCACCTCCGACCCGCCTCCGACTGTTGATAACCCCTCCGGCGTCACCCCTCCCGAACATGGACACCTCCAATGACCTCCGCCCGCCCAGGCATCCAATCGCTGCCTCTCCTAAACAAATCCCTGAACTTCGCGGAGTCCCCGTAACAGCGCACCTATCCGGCAGGCTGATCCAGCCCTTCACGACCCCCCATACCCCTCTGAGGCGCCTCCCCCCCCCCATCACCCTCCCCGCCCAATGACCCAACCCAGATTACTACTAAAAACCAACAACAGTTCGTTATATGAGACAATAAATTAGGGTATGTCAAGAATTATTCTCCTTAGGTTAATAGGAACAATTTCTTTCTTGAAACCATCCCCTCGATTTCTCATTCCCCCCAACCCCTTCCAAAATCACTTTCTAATTCTTACTTTTATTACCATCACATCAATTTCCTTCCCTCGGCAACCCTTCCAAAATCACTAATTCGTCTTTTTATCTTACCATACCTCAATTCCTCATCTCTCCCAATCCCCCTCCGGAAATCCGGTCTAATTTGTTTACTTTCATTATCACTATATTGCCAATTCCTATCCCTCCACTCACAATCACCTTTATTCTACTATAATCACTTTACGAAATACACGTTACTAAATAGCTGAATTTAAAAAGCATATTTTAGATTATTTCTATAAAGTTAATTTTCGCTATCTACAATAGAGAATTTATTGAAACTCTAATTTAGTTAAAATAACATAATACAAGAATAAACAACAATAGCCATAGAATAAAATTGAACTAAATGCCCATAAACATCTGTTTCTAAGTCTTAATGTTCCATAATTATCCTAGTAATCAAATACTAACCCAATTCGGACGTTAAAATAATTACCAAAAGTAATATATAATAATAATAAAATAATAATAATAAACCACTGGACTATTAATAGTATGAACAAAATAAATGCCCAATAATTAACCTACATCAAAACTAATGGTTTAAAATCACTAAAACATGAATTCTTGTCAATCGAATCGGTTTGACGTAAAGCACACTAGTCTTCTAACATAATCATATTAATACACGTACCAACTGAGAATAGAAAAAAATCTCATGTCTTGTCTAATGAGAAAAGTTCGAACATCAACTTCTAATTCAATCTGAGACACCGAAATGGTGTAACAATTGTCTTCATCATTGGCGATCCTCATTAATCAACTGACTACCGACCTGCATTCTCAAACACTCTCATAATACTTCTAAACATACTAATCTCTCGATAACGTCAATTGACATAAGGATATTAACTAAAAAAAAAAAAAAAAACATGGCTTTTTAAATTTTTAATACTATCCGTCATTGTAGTAATGTATCTTCCTTTAATTTAATTATCATATTTTTACATATTAAAAAGATATGAATACCAAACCATTCTGGTACTCCACCCAATAAATAAAATCTCCCATTATTTATCTATTATTCTATTTTTAAATATTTTATTAAAATGACATTTTTTAAATATGTTGATACTTACATGAACACATGTAAAACAAAACATTTAATTTTTCATACATAACGTTACAATATAATGAATCAAAATAAACTACATAACTCACAAAAACCCTAACAAAAATTATCCAACCATATCAAAATATTCATAATTTACATATTTATTCTTTTATATATTATTTATATTATTCTTATATGAAATTATGAATAATATGGTTCACAACATGCATAAAATTAAAAATAATATCATCTACAAAACGACATCCTTATATGTCAAAGAAATGCTTGTCTTTCTCCTTCTAATTCTAATTATTTTTATTCTAAAAAAGGGTTCCTTTCATTCCCACATTATATATTGTAATCTCCTTTCTTGGAATCATCATCACAAAAACTTGTTAGGCAAATATTTTCTGATGCATAACTCACTGCCATTCTATAAAAACATAATAAATTTACCCATAGAAAATTTATTATAATATTTCTTCGAGATTTCATTAATCCTTTGACTCATTTCCAATAACTGTCCCAGTATTTCATGCATTCTTCTTCTTCCATTTTCCATTTTACTTTCTCCATATTTCGTCATGGCAAGTTGAATTATCAGGATAAAGGCAAATTTAAATCGCTCCTAACTCACCTTTTCAAAAAGTGACTCATGCATAAGTTAACATTATAAACTATCCCATTTAAACTACTATTATCAAACCTATCCACAGAGATCTCAATTCATGATTATTATAATGTCTAAAACTGAAGTTATCCGCACTAATCCGTCAGCCATCTTTCTTTAATATTTAAAAATAATGACCACTAATACAATGAAAGTTCTTGGAGGCAACTACCACCATTTACCTCGCATTAAAGACAAATTCAATATAATCCTTTTAAGATATTGCTGGAAAGAGGTTCAAAAAATTAATTCATATGTTCACCTTCGTAAAAGCAATATGAACACCACAGAAATTCTCGTCGTAGTGCCATATTATATTTTTCCGTTTTTATTGTAAAGAAAAGTGAAACAGGAGACCCCATGTTAAGCCCGGCAATAATGGCAAATAGAATTTAATTGTTAAGTTGGTTTCCAAACTCCGAATTTATTATGTTTTTTTTATTTTAAAGGCGCTTATCAATCCACAGACCGCATTACATGTAGAGCGTTGCCACGAGATTCATACAACAAGGATTCTTGGCCGGGCGACTATTCCCATTCTATCGCCATATTCGAGTCGTAAACCAATACTCATAATGGCTTCCCCAAAATACGGATATTTCATAAACAGTATATTGAACGGGAAAAATTGTTATAATTCTGATCAAATAACTTATTAAAATAGGGAAAACGTTATTTTTCAGCTTTCAATAATACACCTTAATTATACAAAATCCATCCATTAAATCTTATATCCCTGTATTTCTACTATAATACATTATATTTACAACTAAAATTTGCTTATATCCACGTAAAATTTATTATTTCCTTTATATGGCTGAGACTGTACCTCTGCTTTTTAGTCTAAACCCATCAAAATAGTGATTATCTCTTTGGGTATGCCATTCACCTCACACATCTGTAATAAGCTGAAAATATCTGTTCGGAAAATAAATGGATGATACTTCTGTAATTTTATAAAACCAAGATTCATTATTAGTATTTTCAAATCTTATTAGTAATATGTATAAACAATATAATTTTATAAACAATTGGAAAAACAATTCACCATTACAAACATTATAAACAAAATTTGAAACATTAATTTTTCGTTAAAAACTTTACACTTACCCGTTCACGTTATACAAACATGATTATAACAAATATTGAAGCATTAATTTTTCCATTAAAATGACTCTCGCATGACCATTTTTGATACACAATCTTGTCAGTCTCGAATCAAATAAAGCAAAAATACAAAATGTTCTAAGGATACATATGTCCTTAACACCCTTGATCTCAAATTTGACTACCCGTCATTTGATCTCTACCGCCCCTACCATAAAAAGCTTATCCTAACGCGGCCATAGCCTTGAAAAAAGTATCGAATAATTCAGGCTATTGCTCTTTAGCCAAAAGTATTTCGCTGAATTTCAAATGAAAACACTTTATCGAACTTGATTTCTTACGCCAACAAAGATTTCCATTCAATTATTCGCATTAAACGTGAGCTTCTGGTCTCTGATTTGAATTACAAAAAAAAAAACGTATGGTCATTTCATTCAATCCAAAATATTCATTTATAAATATAGCACTGATATCTCAAAAAAATTCAAATATGCTATTATCGCATTTCTACATCATCTCCATCACTACTATATAGTAAAATACTTTAAAAATTTTCGATTGCCTCTTCTCCATATTCCCTTCTTTTCTTGAATATGATAGAGAAGATTCTCCCTCCTTTAGTTAATCCCTCCCCCCCCCTTTGCAATTATATATTTTCGTAAAATAAACCTTTCCCCACCTCGGCTTCCCAGACCCCCGCAATCCATCTCTCCAATCTCCATTCTTAAAGCATTGATGCTCCAAGGATATCTTATCTATCCAATGCCGATTGTAGGATTAAGATGGAAGAAGATTTAAATAAAAATTAATTTTATTACAAAATTAAATTATTAATTTTATTAATAAATTTATTAAATTATTCAAAACATTCTTAAAAATGAAACAAATTGAAACACAATTTGAAAAAAAAATTAACATTCAGAAAGTAAAATAAGTTTCTTCTTCACAACTTTCTTGTTGCTTTATGCCTTACCCTGCTACGTAACCTGGGTAACACTTCTTTCCGGCAAACCTAGGCCTCTCTCACTCAACACACTTCACCTCCGCATACACGAGATGCATTCCGGTAGCGAACATTATGCTTTTCCTCCCCCTCTTCTGGATCATCGATACAAAGAACTCCTCCGCACGTCACCGCCGCCACTACAAGCCGCTCCGCCGATCCTCACGCCTCCCCGCCGTCCTCTTCGTCCCCAGCTTTCCATTTCAACGCGCGCGGCTCGCTCCATTCACGCTCGCCCCGGGACAAACAATCTCCCAAATGAAGCTTTTCCCGCCCAAATCAAATCCCTTTTCATATCGACGTCATAATCTCTCTTCACATCCCCCGCCATTTCTATAATGAAAAGAATGCGCCCCCCGCCCGCCCCACACCCCGACGATCCTCACAGACGCTCTACAACACATCACACTGCCACGAGCGTCGTTTTCAATCCCATTTGCCAATATTCTTTCTGTGCGTCTTTTGTAAATACCTATTTTAGTTTTATCTTAATCATGGTGCAAATAAACAATCTATCCTTATGCATGTCATTAAGAATGAACAACACTCTCCGGTTTTCCCAAGAATTAAGCTCTGAAGGTAATAAAATATTAGGATTAATTACACAAATATTTCAAATATAATTATATTTTGCCTCTAGATAAATATTATGATTTTGTCATAACAACGAAACAAGGTATCAACAAATATTTAGTATCGTAAATGAATTTCAACCAATTTCTTCGGCACGGCGGAGGCGGCACGCAGCCCACGGCAGCGCGGCACGCGACGGGGCGAGCGGCACGGCGACGGCACGGCGCGACGCGAGCGCAGCGGCCACGCGCCGACGCCGAGGCAGGCGGCCACCGCCGGGCGAGCGGCCGGAGCGCAGCGCCACGGCGAAAGCACGCACCACGGCGACTGGCAGCGCACCACGGCGAGCGCGACTCAGCCGGGCGAGCCAGCGCGAGCGCGACGGCAGCCGACGGCGGATCGGCGAAGCGGCCGCCACGGCAGCGCGAGCCAGCGGCGAACGCGAGCGCACCGACCGGCCCGACCAGCGGCACCACGCAGCGGCGACGGCACGGCCGAGCGGGGCGAGGCTCGTCGCTCGCCTTCCGCGTGTCTGTCAGTCGCTGGTGTGAGGCGAGGCGAGCGCCACCTAGCTGGCGCTGTCGTTTAGCGCTCCGGTGACGCCGAAGCGTTCGCGCCAATTAGGAGAATACGCGCGCCGCTGGGTGCGCGTGACATCGCACCCGTCAGGCTCCCGCCCCAGCTGGTGGAGGTGTGAGGTTTTCCTGTCAAAACTCGCGCGGATGTGAAATGCCGGCTCCAAGCGGAAGCTTTGATGGAACTCGGGAATTTGAGGAATGCGTAAATTCAGCAATTCATGTCGGTAATTCTTCTAACATGGGAACAGAGATTCCTTGCATAATCAGGCTTTGTCTTTTCGAAGAATATGATTTCCTTATATTTTTAAGTAAATATGTAATAAAACTTTATTGTGTGATACGCATTTTCATGTTAACGGTATGATATATTTCATATAATTCGAGTCATACACGATGTTCTATGATATAAATCAATTAAAAAATGTTATAAATTATCTTAAAGATGAGACTGTACGAGAAGCGTATGTTCGCCTCTCATACATGCGTGATATACATTTCGTAAGATCGAAACAAATGACCATCATGATTAGTTCCTGTTCATTAATTCCATTGTTACTGTGAGGGAGTTCGTGTTTATACGCATTCATTTACGTAACACATTGAGTCTTGAATTCCTAAATAGCGAACGTGTTTTTTGAAGTGGACTTCATAGCTTTGCGAGGTTGAAGATTATTTCAATAATACTGTATAGAAAAATATAATGTCATACAATCTAAATATGATTGATGATTTTTATTATAAGATGTTGTTTTTACAGTATATCTGAACTCAACATTTCACAAAACTCTAATATTTAATATTGGGGTTCCATTTTATTTAGCGATTATTTATTGAAGAAAGGTAATTTGTCCCTACAGCGATATAGTTTGTTGTTGTATCTTATCTTTTTATTCATTTCTACATTTCTGAGAAAGAAAAATTTAATTATATCTTATATTTTTAAGAAACCGTTCTCACATCTTAGGATGGCCATTAGTAAACTGAACATTGGCATTTTTCTACACGTGTCTGTTCACAGTTCACTAGTCTTATTTTATGCCAGTTGAAAAGGAAATAGGACTTGCTTGTGATTTCTTTGTCTTTCGCGGCCTGAGTTTGTATTATGTAGCCTATCAGGGACGAGCCGCGTCTTTTGCGGCCTTCCTCAGTGCGTACAGCAGTAATTTTGAATAGCAGTTGTGGCCTTCATCAGAGCGTACAGCAGTACGCTCTGAGGAAGGACACAATACGTTGGCCGAAACGTCAGTTACCACGAGAGAGACGCGGCTCGCCCCGGGTACCCAATTAATATCATTTCCTTGTAATGGCCGTGCCAATTGCCAAAGTGTGATTGACAAGGCGTGGAATCTAATATATTTATTTATAATACCCTTCTATCACTTCAGTCCTACGCTCTTTTTACACAATACTTTAATCCAACAGGAGTGTAATAATTTAATTGTAAGTTTCTTGACCTAAATAAAACAGACCGAGCATTTTTATAACAATTTATATTCGGTTATATATTTATTAAACGGTTTGATCGTATATGAGTTATTTTTCAAAAAACAACCCAGTGTCCTAGTTAGTTGTCATTATAAAAATGGTAAGCATGTTGATAAAAAAAATTGTCATTCACAAAAACAATCATGTGGGCAGCTTATCCAATCAAGTGGTATAACAGAAGTAGCTTTTTTTAAATAAAAAATTGATTATAGTTATCTTCATAATACAAGTGTGATAAGTTTTCGCGATCGTCCTGAATAAGAGAGAACGACAAGTTGATGTTACAACAAACCAATTTCTCTATCCTGTTAGGTTGCAGATAATTTACAGGACGGGGAACAGGTATTGAAATCGTGAGTGTTGCGTCTCTGAGGAAAAGAACCGGTTCACAGTCTCTGAAAAGTACTTAAGAGATAGTGGATACGATGCATAAACCATGCTTAATATACGCGCATAGTCACAAAGTTAATATGATGATATTTGACATGAATAACATTATCTCAGCTTATTTGCGTATCCTATTTAACTGTCCTCGCTGAGATTTTTCATGAAAACGTGAACCAAAAGCTTTCATGCTCATCATTGGTTGCGTTAGAAAATCTCGTATTGACAAATCATAATTTTGATCGTATTCTTTGATCTTGCGAGAACGCTTAAATTAAGATTGAGTTAGTGCTTTGATCATTAAAATAATCGAAAAAAGTTCTGTCCAAGTGGCATAATTACAAATAACTATTAACTGATGTATATCGTCAGAAATGGGCAAGCGGTCTTGCCTGAAACAATCGGAATGGATGACATGCCGTCTCCCTTCACAGTTTTTTCACTTTCACATTCTTATTTAAAAATTCCGTTCGAATATTTTTCCTTTCATATAGCAGTCAATGTTTTGCCAGATTTCAAATACATTTCTTTTTTCTTAGAGTTTTTAATTGACTTTTGTTCATAATGGAATATTAATTTCTCCATAAGATGATCTGAGCTATCATTACATTGTTGTTCTTTTAAAGTCTCTTTCCATACTCTGTTCCTGAGTGTATTCTAATTGTTCATTTGAAGTTGTGAAATTTTCAAACTTATTGTCTTAACCCATTTTTATGATATACGTCGGTGTTTCACCGAAACAATTTAACGTATTTGTTTGTTGTTGAGTAGTTTCTCTATCTAGATTCGTTCCACTTAAACCATTAAACCAGTTAAGCGGCTGGTATTCGGGAATGGTATTCGTAGGCAAAAAGCGAGAATTCACCACTTAAGTATAACCGAGTCGACCTGGATGGCGGAGATGGCTAAGATCGACTCAGCGCCTCGTCTCGAAGGGTCGCGGGTTCCAGTCTCATCTTGAGCATGGTTGTTTGTCCGTTGTCTCTCATATATGTGATGTCGCAGAGGGAATCGCATTCTGTTGTCTCCGGATCAGAAATACTCGCAAGTGAGTTAATGCCTATGGTCAATTGCGTCCCACCGGGACATAAAGGATAACCGGTTGTCGGTTGGAAAAATCCCTAGGAAAAACAAAACCGACAGCTGATATTCACCAAATTTCGTCGCGCATTGAAGTCTCCAGCGCCGGGTGCTCTGCCGATGCGGAAGTGAATCGCTCCTCCGGGTTCTTCCGGGTTTTTCCGGATTCTCCCGACGCCTTTCCTTCGCCAGGCGACGTCTTTAAACGGGGCGGAGAAGGGCGGGGCGGGGCGGAGCGGAGCGTTGCCCAACCGGTCCGTGGCGCGCGCGACGCCAGCGTCGCGACGCCCCGCGGTTCGCGGGGTCATCCGAACCGCACCCGCCGTGACGCCTCGCCGCCTCCTCGCCTCGCCCCACGCGCCGCCAGCCCGCTCGCCTCCTCTCGCCGCTCGGTACGGCCTGGCGGCGACACCTAGCGCCGAATCCAGGGTGGGACTTTCGGGCCACGCCCACCCTCCGCGAATCGAGCCCTCCTTTTTCACTCAACGTCTTAAAAATATTTTGCATCTCAGAGTAGATGATAAAAGTACTTTTGAATGGAACGTATTATTATGTTTATTATTATTATTATTATTATTATTATTATTATTATTATTATTATTATTATTATTTATTCTCGCGTATGGGCCCCTACTAATCACGCAACACATTTCTCTTTCCGAGGCCCAATTGTATACCATTCAGAGATCAACTTTTGGAATTAGAGGGATCAGCCTTTCGGCTTCATCCCTTGGTTAAGGCAAGGTTGTTAGTCTTTATCAGTTAGGAGGGGAAAGGATATTATGATTATCATCATTATTATTATTATTATTATTATTATTATTATTATTATTATTATTATTATTACTATTATTACTACTACTATTATTATTACTATTATTACTATTATTATTTTTATAAGGTGATGATGAAGGGTGAAAGGACTAGGATGATGATAGGAGGTGTTAGGTGGGGTAGTGTGTGGTGGGAGGTGTTTGTGGTGGGACCAAATCTCAGAAGAACTTCCAACTAATAAAAGAGAAAAGGTAGATATCACCATACATTTACGGCCTCATTAAAATTATCATCGAGGAATTGAGTGCCAATGTTTCATAGAAGTTCTTTATAAACAATTTTCTTAATTAAAGACGTCAGTTAATTAATTGGTCGTATATTCAGTGATACTGAAAGAAATTAGCGTATTGACCGCGAACCCATTTCTTTCGCACAGACTGAAAGAAATCAATTTTGTCATTATTTGCGAGACGTAGAACAAACCTCAAGTACAATTAATATAGAACTTCTACCCAGTTAATTATCTAAATTCTAAATGCGATAGAAATCGTATTGGCGTAATCTCTTCTGATGCTTATTTGCTGGAAAGTCACCATTACAAGTGTCAAATTCATTTGTCTGCGTTCCCTGATACTTTCACTAACTCTCTTCCCAGCAGTCTATCCATCACGCTGCGAATGGGAGAGTCACGTAGTTACCTTATCGAGGACAAGGTCGCGTCGTGTCCCCTGCCGCTATAAACTTCCTGTCACCATCGCCCCGCCCCGCTCCACTCATAAGTTTACCATCTACTCGGAACAAGATATACGAGTCAATGACACTCTCATTGTTCGTCGGCATTGTGTCGACCGAATTTATGACGAGGGCTTCCTTTCATTACGGACGCAATGTTTTAGCCGCCGCCGTTGTTACCGCCTTCGATCGTTTGGACCACCTCCGCGTTGGCCCACCCGCCCGCTCTCACCCGCCCTCTCGCTCTCGCCCGTCCTCTCGCTCTCGCCCGTCCTCTCGCTCTCGCCCGTCCTCTCGCTCTCGC
>BOPP01000029.1:6762861-6781520 GCA_017312745.1 Gryllus bimaculatus
CTTCCCCTTGCCTTGCTCTCCCTGCTCTCTCCACCCTCTCTCGCCCTCTCCCTCCCCTCCCTCGGCTCTTTACTCTCCCCTCCAAACTCCCTCCCTCCCTCTCCGCCGCCGCCCCCCGCCACGACACCCCCCGCCCGCTCTCGCCCACCCCCCGCCCCTCTCCCCCGCCTCCCTTACCCGTCCGCTCTACCCTCCCTCTCGCCCCGTCCCTCTCCCCGCCCGTCCCTCTCCCCGCTTTTCACCAACACCTCCCTCTCGCCCCTCCCCCCTCCTCTCAACCCCTCCACTTCCTCCACCTCACACTCACCATTCTTTACCCACAATATTCTTTCACGACTTCCTAAGAATGAGACTCCTTTGGGAACCTCCAACTTTTCTTCACTGTAAATTAGTAATATTTCGACTTTCGTTTCCTTCCTTCATACGAACACTTTGGTGCAAAAAATTAACATATTCAATTATTAAACTACCTGTTCCCAATAATGCTATTTAAATCTATCCGTTAAAAGACATCCATTATTTGACCCAGAACATATTATGAAAGCTCATATACTCTAATCTAATATAAAATTAATCATATAAATTAACTACTACTAAAAATTTCTGACTATTAAAACAAATCTTTAACAAGATATAAGAAGAAAAATTACTCAAGACTAAAAAAAGAATTGACTCACTAATAAAATAAAGAAGTCGCTATACCGAAAGTTATAAAAAACATCCTATATAAATAAATTTTAAAATGGAAATGATATTACATAAAGCATAATAAACTACAACGCAAAATCTATGCGATTTTTAACATCGATCTTAATCGATATTAGATCAAATGAAAGAACCACCACTACTTGTAGCTTCTTAGTTTAGTAATTTATATTTTAAACCAAAAATAATTTATTCAGCTTAAATACCCAAATCCTACCACTCGGATACCACTTTAACTTCAAACACAAACGCCCCCTTCCGCATCGGGACCCTGCACGCGATTCCCCCAGACAATGCTAGCGTGCCGCGACTGTGCCCGCAGCAACCCAAGCTCTCCTCCCCCCGACTTTCCTCCCACTTCGTCCCCCCCCCGCCCAAAAAGCCATTCCGGCCCACCCATCTCGGCCATCCCCTCCGCAACCCTCTTGCTCACTACCTCCCGCTTCCCCGGGCCTTCTCCCCATCTCCAATATTATATCGGTAAATACATAGTCTTCAATCTTTCGTTATACTAAAACCCATCTTCAATCTTCGTTTATACTAAAACCCTAGTCTTCAAATCTTTCTTTATACTAAACCTATCTTCAAACTTCGATACCAAACCCTATCTTCAAATCTTCTTTATACCAAACTCTAGTCTTCAAAATCCTTCGTTAACTAAACCCTATCTCAAAACTCTTATACTAAACCCTAGTCTTCAATCTTTCATATACTAAAACCCTAGTCTTCAAAATCTTGTTATACTAAAAACCCAGCCTTCAAATCTGTCTTATACTTAAACCCCCACTCAAATCTTTCCTTATACTAAACCCTATCTTCAAATTTTCTTTATACAAACCCATCTTCAAATTTTCTTATACTAACCCTAGTCTTCAAATTTTTCGTTTATATAAACCCTAACTTCAAATTTCCTTTACTAATCCAACTTAACATAATGCATCCCATATGCACTCACCCTAGAAGCGCATCATGACAACAACATTCGCCCAGCCCGCTGACCAAGCTCTATTTCAGTCCACTTGCAATTCGACCCATATAACTAGTCAATTCCAGCAGCGTCCTAAGACATCTAGCTCCCCGGCTTTTCACATCTTTTCCCTGGGTCACCAATCTGCGAATGCCGACACTACTCTCACAACGGTAGTCACGCATGTTGCTCCCTATCTTTCCTTCCTCATCCCTTTACCCTCATCTCCTTCCACTCTCACACTTCATCACTCGCACTACCTCACATATCACCAAGTGCTTCCCGACAAATGGTGTCCCCAAATACCTGAAAGAATCACAGCCCGCGTTAGAAAGCCCCGATCTCACTTCTGCGCAAAAACCCATATTCAATAAAGCATATTATATTATATATTATTATTATTATATATTTAATATTACTCATATCAGTATCATCACCAAAACGCCGTCTCCTCTTCCTTTCCTGGCATGCCACACATTACGATATTTCACATTACGTCCAACACTTAAAACCCACTCACTAACCCCATTACCCACTCTCACCGCCCCTCTCGTTTGTCCAGTCCCCCTAGCTCTCTGCTTCCCCGCTTTAATGACTATTGGCCCCCCAGCTCACGGACCCACCCTCGCCTCGGCCACCTCTCCTCTCAACCTGCCCCCCCCCCCCGCCGCGGCCCGCCGCGCGGCGCGCCAGATGCGATAACCCGTGACACGGATTCCGCACGAGTGGCTAGCATTCCCCTAAATACCCGCCCATAGGGCACTCACTTAGACCCTGCAGCTGTCGCATATAAAACTCGTTTGTAACGTGCGTTCGCTTAAATAACCACTTAACTTTCTTGCATTGGTTTCGTGTAAGATTTTATTTACCGATATTTTTTTCATCATTTTTCGCTATAGAACGATACAGACCGATGATGTAATTGTACGAAAATGACATGGCTTAATTTTCGGGTACAGATTTCATCCCATTGATACGTACCGGGGGGGTCCCCTTTCCGACTTACTCGTATGTTATGCTGTAGAGCGATATGCTTTTGTATTGCGCCCGAGCAGGTTTTTATGGTGTGATTGTAATTGAATGGTTATGTATGAGAAAAAAGTATTTCTGTATTCTAGATGGTCGATCCGTGTTCAGTTTTAATATAATAAATTAATTTGTTCCACATGCGCATGTTCAATGTTTGAACTCAGATGTGCCGTCCGAGGAATATTCTTGATAATCACAAAAGAAATGACTGGTAAAAATTGACTTACTTTCATCCAGTTGCTCGCGAAAACTATTTGGCCATAGAACGGCGTCTTTTCATCCCTCTTAAGGAAAAATGATGAAAAAATGACCATGTAAAATAGGTTTTAATATGCCGAGTGAATACTTACACTGTTTTTATTTGTTAATTTGTATTCTATATCTTTGAACTACTAATATTTTGAAGTGCTAGTTTCGATGTAATATGATATGGAAGATCTTTTCATGTCATTCAAATATAACATATTCACTCTATATAAGAGTATTCATGTTTCAATTCGGGTCATTCTTTAGGCAAAACATGTACGTAATTTTCAAAAATGACAAATTCTTAGAGATTACTACCATAATTGGGCGAATTAAATTAATTGAATCCCAAAAAATTATATATTTTAAAAATCAAGTAAATAACTCGTGTATATTGTTATCTTTTTGGGTTTAGTACATTTGGGAGTAGTGCAACATTTTAAGACAATTATCATTAACAATACTATTTTAATACCCTTAATTTCAAGTATATACCTTAAATATCCAAGTTTCTCATCTGTGTTTTAAAAAACGTAAAATTTTTTCATTTTTTGCTCTTTCGCTAGCCCGCTCTCGCCCGCCCGTCCGCTCTAGCCCGTCCGCTCTAGCCCGTCCGCTCTCGCCCGTCCGCTCTCGCCCGCCCGTCCGCTCTCGCCCGCTTTGTCACCCAACAGCCCTGTCGCTCTCTCGGCCGCCCTCCCCCTTGCCCTCTCACCCCTCCACGGTGTCCTCACCTGCAGCACTCGAGCCGATTCGTTATTCCCCACGAATTAGTTCTTTCGAAGGCGACGTTCCGTAAGTAATGAGAGCTCCTTTGGGAACGCTCTAAGCGGTGTGTTCTTTCGAGCTGGTAAATTAAGATAATATTTTTCGAGCTTCGTTTTCCTTCCTTCGATAGCGGAACACTTTTGGGTGCAAAAAATGTAGACATATTGCGAAGTTATAATACTACGTGTTCGCAATAAATTTTATTTAAGATTTCTACGTTTAGGAGAAGGACATTCTATTAGTTTGTGACAGGAACATGATTATTGAATAGCTGCATATGAACTCTTAATCGTAATATAAAATTAATCATATATATTAATCTACTACTAAAAGAGTTTCTTACTAGTGTAAAAACAAGATCTTTTAAGGCAAGATATAAGAGAAAAATGTATCTAAGACGTAAAAGAAAGGAATGACTCACTAATAAAATGAAATGAAGGGTCGCTGATGACCTAGAAGTTATAAAGCATCCTTATATAAATAAATTTTAAAAATTGAAATGATAGTTACATAAAGCATGGGAATAGAACTTCACAAGGGAAATCTATTGCGATGTTTTTAACATGGCGATTTAATGCGATATTTAGACAAATGAAGAAACACACTGACTTTGTAGCTTTCTTAGTGTTAGTAATGGTTATATTTTGTAAACCAAGAAGATGAATGTTATTCAGCTTGAAATACCCCAAATCCTACCACTGCGGAGTACGCACTTTGAGGACGTTCAGAGACACGAGGACGGGCGCCGCCTTCCGCAGTCGGGGAGCGCCGATGTCACGGCGATTCGCCGCCAGACAATGCGTAGCGTGGCGGGGCGTGGCGGGGAGGGGGCGTGGCGGGGCGCGGGCGAGCAGCGCAGAGGGGCGTCTCCTCGCCGCCCTGACTTTCTCTCGCGGGCGACGTTTGGTCCGCGGCGCCCCCGCCCAAGAAAGCGGATTCGCGCCCACCCGATCTCGGCCATCGCCCTCCGCACCCTCTTGCTCTACTACCTGCCCGCTTCCCGGCGCTTGTGCTCCCGGCAGTCGCCAAGTAGTTATGTATCGTAATACATAGTCTTCAAATCTTTCGTTTATACTAAAACCCTAGTCTTCAAATCTTTCTTTATACTAAACCTATCTTCAAACTTCGATACCAAACCCTATCTTCAAATCTTCTTTATACCAAACTCTAGTCTTCAAAATCCTTCGTTAACTAAACCCTATCTCAAAACTCTTATACTAAACCCTAGTCTTCAATCTTTCATATACTAAAACCCTAGTCTTCAAAATCTTGTTATACTAAAAACCCAGCCTTCAAATCTGTCTTATACTTAAACCCCCACTCAAATCTTTCCTTATACTAAACCCTATCTTCAAATTTTCTTTATACAAACCCATCTTCAAATTTTCTTATACTAAACCCTAGTCTTCAAATTTTTCGTTTATACTAAACCCTAGACTTCAAATTTTTCGTTTGTACTAATCCAATTACACATTGATGCATCCAGTGATGCACTCACCGGCTGAGAAGGCTCATCATGACAACAACCGATGTCGCTGCAGCGTCTCTGACCGGAAGGCTCTAGTGTTCGAGTCCCTACGTTGGCGGATTTTCGACCCAATAGAGCTAGGTCGAATTCAGCAGCTGTCCTGAAGACAATTCTAGCGTCCGGCTTTTCTGACAGGTCTTTTGCCCTGGTTTCTTTACCAATGCCAGGCGAATGCCGGAGCAGTACTCTCACTAACGAGTCACGCATTGTGTGCTCGCTATCTTTCCTTCCTCATCCCTTTACCCTCATCTCCCTTTCCACTCTCACACTCATGTGCACTGCACTACCTCACATATCGGGAGCTAAGTGCTTTTCCCGACAGAAGTGGTGTCCCGCAGAGGGAGGTACCTGGAGAAGAGATATCCACAAGCCGGCGTGTAGTAAAGCCCCGGATCTCACGTTCTTGCGGGCAAGAAACGCCATATCAATAAAGGCATATTATTATTATTATTATTATTATTATTATTATTATTACTATTACTATTATCATTATCATCATCAAGAAACGCCGTCTCCTCTTGCCTTTCGCATGCACTACAGTTACGGGATTATTCACAGTTGACGCTCCGGGAAACACTAAATACCCACTCACTAACCCCATTACCCACTCTCACCGCCCCTCTCTGTTTGGTCCAGTCGCCGCCTAGCTCTCTGCTTGCCCCGCTGTGTAATGACTGGTTGCGGCGCGCGCCGAGCTGCACGGGACGGCCACCCTCGCCTGCGGCCGACGCGTCTCGCTTCTCACGTGGCGCGGCGCGGCGCGGCGCGGCGCGGCGCGGCGCGGCGCGGGGCGGGGCGGGGCGGCGCAGTGAGTGGGCGAGTGGAGACCCGTGTGACACGGATTCCGCACGAGGGGGGTGGGCGTAGGCGATTCCCTAAATACCCGCCCTAGTTAGGGCACTCACTGGGTTAGGAGCGCCTGCGATGCTGTGGGCATAGGGTAGGAGAGACTCGTTTTGGTAGAGGCGGTGGTTCGGGCGTGGTGGAAATAACCACTGAACTTTGCTTGGCGATTTTCTGTAAGCCTGTTTTATACGATCATTTTTTCATCATTTTTCGCCGGTATAGAAAAGATACAGACCTGACTGGATGTAATTTGTACGAAAAAATGACGCATGCTTAATTTTTCGGTACAGATTTCATCCAGTTTGACTACCGCGCTCCTGGCGGCTCTTCACGGGACTTACTCTGGTATGTTATGCGTGTGGAGCGATATGTTCATTTTGTAGTTGCGCGAGAGCGTTTTGATGTGTTGAATTGTAATGTGAAGTGGTTATGTAGTGAGAAATAAAGTATTTACTGTATTCTAGTATTGTCGCATCCGTGTTCAGTTCTAATATAACCTAAATTAATTTGTTACCACAGATGCGATGTTCAAATGTTTGAACTTCAGCGCTATGTGCCGCGTCCGGAAGAATATTTTCTTCATGATTACGTACAAAGACAGAAATGACTGTAAAACATTGGACTTACTTTCATCCAGTTTCGGCTCCGAAACATATTGCATAGAAACGGACGTCCTTTTTCTATCCTGTACAGAAAAATGATGAAAAAATGACCGTGTAAAATAGGCTTTAAATATGCCGAGTGGAATACTTACACTGTTTTTTTGTATTTTGTATACATTTGTTTTCAAGTATCTTTTGAACTACTGAATATTTTGAAGTGCTAGTTTCTCGAAATGTAATTGATGAGAGATTCTTATTCATGTCAGTGTGCAGACATCATAAACATTCATGCACTCTATATAGAGTATTCTGGCTTTCAATTCTGGTCTATGTCTGTGTAGCAAAACATGTACGTTAATTTTCAAAATGACAATCATTCTTATGCAGAATTACTACCATAATTGCCGAATTAAATTTAATTCGAAATCCAAAAATATTATATATTTTAAAAAATCAAGTGAAATATACTCGTGTATTACCCTTGTGGTTATCCTTTTTTTGGTTCGTAGTACCAGTTGCTGGGGGAGTATGCAAACAATTTTAGAAGCAATTGATTCATTAAACATACTATTTTAATGAAGCCCTTTAATTTTCAAAAGTGATACTATACTTAAAATATCAAGTTTGCCTCAACTTGTGTTTTAAAAACGTTAAAACTTTTTCTTTTTTGTGCTCTTTTTTGTGCTGATGAAAAATTTCATCAGAATTTGCATGACGAATCCTTCCCATACCCCGCGGACTTTATTTCCTGAACCGCGGCGGAATTCTGCAAGTGAATGGCCTCTTGTGTACGGCAATGCACCTGACTACGGGCAATTACACCGCGGGCTGCCGGTATTCATTAGCCACTGCGCTGGTGCGTACTGCTGTTCAGAGATAAGGAACGAAGGTGGCTCCAGAAGTTACACGCTCCAATTACTCCGCCATGCCACTTTACACGCTTCGGGCGTCTAATGTTTGAAACCGTGGTTGTGTTTTTTTATGTCACCCTCTTTCTTGTATTAGCAGCAACTACACTCGTACACGCCCGAAATAAAGACCTCTTGTACGACGTCTGCAATATATCTGTGATTAATTGCATCTTTTAACTGCCAGTGATATCATTCTTTATGTTGTATTTTTTTCAAACGATCAAATGTTTATGCGCAGAAAATTTGCTACAGTTTGGTTGTTTAGTCCGTGCTTCATGTAGCATCTCTGATTTAATGATTCTTAGTACACACTGAAAACATCGATATCCCGAATATAATATGGTAATATTTCTATAATGGTACACATGAAAATTTCTGCATTATTTATTGTAAATTTTCATTAATGTAATTATCATGAACTCTTTATGATCATATCTGGAATGAATTATTGGAAGATCTTGATGGACTAGTGATTATGAATATACGAGTATGATACGTAGGCAGGGGAAATGGGAATCCTTCTTCATTAAATCTACATTGCTTTTAATTTAAATATTTAATTTAATGTACAAATACAATGATTCCTTTTCATGTACAAGGTACATTACGTTTATGTATATTAATACATTAATCTGCATTAAATTTAATGACACTTCCCACAGTGTACGAGAATGAATGGAGAAAGATAATTATAATATATGAAGTCATTGATCACTGTGTCTTGTACTGAGTATTATCATTTTTACAGCATCATTGATCACTTTTATTTTCTTGGTGATTTTTTATATATCTTTTATATATCTTAAATGTTAAGTGTGTGTACCAAACAAAGAAGCCAGGTCGTTTTAACAAGTTTCCTAATGGTATTATTTGATTCAAATCTAAATGATTCGCTTACTTCCACAGTGTCCATTCTGTTGTTATGATATAGAAAAGCAATCCTGATAATTATTTAAGTGATTCACTTACCTTCAAGACGCTTAAAGCGTTAACATTTTTGCGTGAAATTTAATTGTTAATGTGTTTAAAGGGAAAACATTGTTATACGACTTTGTGAAGAAACTCATTGCTTCAAGTCTTCTCTTTGTAATACGAGAATAATCTCAGAGGGTACTCATAAATGTGCAATTAATATATTTATGAGCATTCTCCGAGCATGTTTATGAAAATATATTATCATAAACTTCTGGTACTATAGAATCACAATCGTCTAATTAACCTGTCTTATTAATCCTTGTTTCTGCAAATCACATTTAACAGAAATTTTGCTTGTTATCATGCGGAAGGGCTGAAAGGTTCTATATTCAAGTCAGTTGTCACTTAGGAGTATATTTCCTATGAATATTGGAATGCAATCAATAGTGACCAATGTACTTAAAAAATTTAAAACACTTAATAAAGAGAATGTGTTATTTTTAAATAGGTAAATATATCTTGTTGACTTGAACAAATCAAGGAACTACTACTTGAAGGGACATCTACAACACATAGGAATGTGGCTCTTGTTACTAATACCAATAACTCACACATTGGTCTCACATCTTAGTAGAGCTTCTGCTGGGGAGAGCCTCAAAGAATAGAACTTCAATGACACGCACGGAAAAAGCTTGCGCTTGATAAGTGACAACCGCGCTGCCGCGATCTCAGCGCGCTAAGCGGTGCAGCTCCGAACCGTGCAAGAACGTTGCAAAATTACATCACTAGCTAAGACGTTCTGTCAGCCGATGTGATATTGAAAACAACAGAGATACGAATGTAGGTGACTCGGTGGAAAGTGGGCAGCTGAACGGTAAGGGACGAACCAGAGGAAATGATCGTGAAAACGCAACATTGACACTTGTTTGCAATTAATTATACTGGCACTTTAACTCGTGGTTTTCTTAGAGAAACTCAGTTTTTTGAAGTTAAATAATATTCTTATTCATATTATTATTATTATTATTATTATTATTATTATTATTATTATTATTATTATTATTATTAATTTTCACTTTGAAGCTCTTTCCACAATGGTGGTGTGTGACATAGGTATCATATTCGAAGCAGTTCTTTAGTTTAAGGCTTGAAGTCGTGATATACTTCTCAGTAGCAGAGATACGTACTATACTAGGATTTATTTAACCGTTCACTTGACGTAAATCTGCTTTTCACAGTTTCATCCAATGGGGATGTTCAAGCTCCCCATAGTGACGTCACTGTAGCGACAAATAAGCTCTCGATTGGATGAAACCGCAACAGCTGATTTACGTGAAGTGCACGACTAAATAATGATACTATAAGCTTTACCAGGCAAAGTATGGAATTCCAAATGATGATTCACAAGTTGAAGAAGGTTTCCTTCCTCTCCTTTCTTCTCCGTAACATAACTTCGCTAACTCTTGTTCCAAGGCGCGTGGTGACTGCCCGGGAGCGGCGCGGTGACGCCGAGGGTCGTGTGATGCGCCAGATAGAACCAGTTGGCGCGGTACGACAGTTAGCGCTCACCAGAACGGTTCGTCGCTTTCGCCTTCGTCCCGCCGCTGTCCCCACTACGGAACCCGCTCACTGCCCAACGCCCACCAGCCCACCGCCCAGCGGCCCACCGCTCAACGGCCCAACAGGCCCACCAAGCCCACCAGCCCCCGCCCACGCCCACCGCCCACGCCCACGCCCACGCCCACCGCCCACACGCCCACCGCGCACGCGCCCACGCCCCACCGCCCACGCGCCACCGAGCACACCGCCACGCCACCGCACACCGCCCACCGCACCCGCACACAACGCACACAGCACAGACCGCCCACGCCCACCGCCACCGCCCACCGCCACGGCCCACGCCCCCGCCCACTGCGCCACGCCCACGCCACGCCACCACCCACCGCCGCCATCCGCCCCACGCCCACCGCCACGTCGCCACCGTCACCGTCCACCGCCCACCGCCCCCGCCCACGCGTCCCACCGCCCACCGCACTTCGCATCCATCCCATGCGTTCGCCTTCCTGCACATCACCCACTGCACCCTCCACGTTACGCACCAACTTCCTCGGCCCCGTCCCCAGCTTGCTTTCGCACTTCCACCGCCGGCCGAGCTCGGTCTTGCGAAACAGCCGCCGAAGCCCATCCACGCGCGTATTAAGACGAAAGTTGTTCTGGCGGGATGTACGGCACTCTTCCAGTCGGACGATGAAACGACGAAACGTCGTATGGCTTCACCATAATGGCTGCAGGTCCAGCACTTGCTTTTTGCTTCTTGTGTGAGTACAAGCTCAGTGGTAATGGGATGAGAAAATCAAAAGGGAATGATTGGTCGAGTGTTTTTTTCTCTGTGCAGTGGCACAGAAAAAACTTACAAATGTCAAAATATTGAAATGGAAGAGATGAACCTGTCGATTATAAAGTTTCTGGCTATTGACGAAAATGCATATCATACTACAGAGAAATACACCCACGTAATCAAAATGCACTATTTTCCAAGAATCGTGGCAAGTGTCTCGTCTTCAAATTACCGGTAAACGTTTCTCACAGTTCTGCTTGAAGCAATGACATTTTTTGGAGAAGATGCCATTTTTATAGGGTCTACAGGAACTAACGCAACGTAAAACAGGAAATTTCTTCGAATTAATCTCTAAGAAATGTTTTTCGTTGATCTATCTTTGAGAGTTTAGGATTCTATTGACGCAACACCAATATCTGATATTGATCACTACTCATCAATGACAGAAAAATGAAGTTGTAATAAGCCATAATTAGCACTAAGAAGAATTGAAAGGACAGTTTAAATGCGTTTTATAGGAATTTATGAAGAGTTTAAAGAAATTTCAATTTGCGTCAATAATAGGCTTCTGAAAGAATTGTCTTATACACTCATTAAACAATATGCTTTCTAACCGGCGTATCTTGCATATTTATTTATCACAATCATCAGACAGAAAAAGAAATTCCATATACCCCCCGCATCGCCGTCAGCCAGCCCTTTTATGAGACACAAACATTAGCATTGGTATGCATGAAATTATTCATCAAGGATTATTATAAAGGACTTCCAGGCATTTGTAATACTTGTTGATCTTTTAAAATGCGGAGTTTTTCTAATAAATTTTCCAAACATACGATACGAATAACCATGAATTGTTATTTATTGTATTTTAAGTTTTAGATTTTGTTAAACATTTTACATGATTAACGCCATATGAAAATCACTTTCATGTATTCCTAATTATCAACATTTCGTAAGCAATCGAAATTTTATTATGAATTACAGCAATTAAAATGTTTTTCAACAAAAAATTCTTTAATAAAACAGGAAGTTTAAAACATTTATGAAAGAAATGGAAGGAAACCTGGCGGAGACCTCCCATCTTCGTCAAAAAGGTTCAAGAAATGCATCAATTGGTATCATCAGCCGTCTCGCTCCGATTCCCTGCTCAACACGAACTGCGCGGCCTGTAGATCGTCAGACCCCATTCTCACATGCAGCCACCACACCTACCGCAACATCCCATCATCCGACCTAAGCCGCACCTCGGCGTCCGCCCCGTGCGGCTGCCTCAATTGTGCAAAATTCCCGCGCCAGAGCATATTTACCGTCACCTCGCTGACAGCAATCTTCACAGCATCGTCATCATGACATCATCCTCACCGTCATCGCCCCCACACCATCGCTTCCCGCTCCCGTCCCGCTGCCCCGCTTCCCGCCCACGCCCTCCACCCCCGCCTACGCCCCGCCCCCGCCTCTGCCCCCCACTGCCCCCACCCGGCCTCCGGGCCCCGCCCCGCCACGCCTCCGCCACGCCCCGCCTCCCCCCGCCCCGTCCGCCACGCTCCCACCTCCGCCCTCCGCCCACGCCTACGCCCAGCCTCCGCCACGCCCCCGCCCACCACGCCTCCTCCCCGCTACGCCCGCTTTCCCAACTCCGCTCGGCGCCACGCCCCCGCTCGCCACGCGCACGCCTCCGGCCTCCGCCCCCCGCCTCCGCCTTCGTCTGCGCCTCCTCCTTCGTCTGCGCCTCCGCCTTCGTCTGCGCCTCCGCCTTCGTCTGCGCCTCCGCCTTCGTCTGCGCCTCCGCCTCCGCCTTCGTCTGCGTCTGCGACTCCGCCTCCGCGTCCGCCTTCGTCTCCGCCTCCTCCACCGCCTCCGCCGGCTCTTTCAACCGCCGCCGCCTTGGCGTGTGCGCGCCCGCGAGTGCGAATGCGGGAGTCACGTCGCACGCCGCCGCTGCCGCCACCGTCACCGCCGCTCCAAAATAGACATGATTGCACCGACGCTCATACTCACCTCGCCTCCGCAGGTGACTTCCCCAGACACAAGGCACGGCAACGTTAGATCCATAGATCGTTTACACAGGACACACTTCGCAAGGTAACCAAATCCGCCAAAGTTCATTTTACTTCTCCACGAGTTCGAGTGTCAACTCCCGCCTAAAGCGGAGGGTAGCACTTTGACACAACGTTTGGAAATGTCTGACCACATATGAAGTGCTTAAGAGCTCTATTGAACAATGCATTTAACGAATTTTTTAATTATTGAATAATTTGTGAGCAACTTTTTTGAATTAGTTTCGCTTTAAAACTTCTTCTCATAAGTGGCATCTTGATGAATCTTATTAAGAGTAGTATAGTTGCGTCTGGATGACTCATCATGAAACCCTTTACAATATTTTTTCATACCAATGTGTGTACGTCATCTCTTGAAGTCTCTTATCTTTTCTGAATATTTGTCTTGAAAATACTATCGATCACCGATTCCATGGGGAGGAGGTTTGATGATAAAAAATTACTGATGATTGAAAAATAAGTATATTTTAAAAAATAGTATTTTATATTCATGTTTATTTGTTATACTTTTTACTTCTGAGGAAGAAAACAACAGGTTAACGACCTGCAGCCAGCAGTGCTAACAGAGCACGTGTTACTATTATGATTACTCATTTCCTCTTGATACAACCTTCTTTTTTCGATGCGAGGGAGCGCAGTAGCGACGTCGGCGCACAGGTGGCGGAGGCGTCGGCGGCGTCGGCTGCCGAGAGGCGGTGAGTGGGCGTCGTCGGCTGGAGAGGTGTCGGCGACAGAGACGACGGCGTCGGCGGGCACGCAAACGGAGGTACCACTGCAAGTGTCAGCGCGACCTCAAGGTGGACAAAGAAGGGAGGTGACGAGGAGAGGCAGGCTTAGGATAAAGAGAAAAACAGCAACACAAGAAGAAAGGTAAGAGGCAGTAGAATTAGGCACGAGAGATGGCGGAAGATGTAATTGTGACGACGAGGAAGATCTGAAGGAGCAGTGGTAGTAGGGGTTGTGATCTGTTGATAAAGGCGGAGAAGAGGTTTAGTAGATGCAGGTGTCTACAGGAGCGGAAGAGGAACAGGCGAAGCGGGCAGAGGAGGAAACATTGGTAGGTGGTAGGAAGGAGGATCTCACTGACTGATGTGGAAGACGAGGAGACTGGATAAACTGAAGGAGTCGATAGTAAAGGGTGTGGTGGATGATAAATTTCGAGAGTCGGAGCAGGCGTGTATGCAGGTGGAGGTAGAGGATATCCAGATCCAGGAGGAGGAGTCGTTGGTAAAGACAGTAGTAGAAGAGAAGGTACAGGGGATAGCACAGGCGCGTGTATGAATGTTATACAGGTGGTGGTGGTGGGTGATCTGGGCTGTCCGGGTGACGCCGCGTCGAAGGCTGAGTTGCTGACGTTTCGACCATCCTGTCGTGGTCTTCCTCAGGGCTGGTATGCTTTTGGTAAATTTGTATAATTCCTCCCCGTAGAGGGTGGTTAAATGAAGTCGTGGTCTTCCGCATACCAGCCCTGAGGAAGACCACGACAGGATGGTCGAAACGTCGGCAACTCAGCCTTCGACGCGGCGTCACCCGGACAGCCCAGATCACCCACGTGACTCTGGTCGCGGAAGCCTACGACTTCAGGTGGTGGTGGTGATAGAGGAGATGTATATCACGGAGAAGAATGCGTTGATGAAGGTGGCAGTAGAAGAAAATGAACTGGTCATAGGGCACGCGAGTGTATGTATAATAGTGAGAAGCAGATTGAGGACGAAGGTACTTTGGTAAAGACGGTATAGAAGAGAATGAACAGGAGACAGGGGCAGGCATATGTGTGTATATGTAGGTGGCGGAAGAGGAGTGCATATCATGGAGCAGGATGCGTCGATGAAGGTGGCAATAGAAGAGTATGAACAGGGCACAGGGTACCCGACAGGGTTCGGTGTATGTATAGGTGCCGATAGAGGAGAAGTAGAACGACGAGGAAGTTGCGTAGACGGTAGTAGAAGAGAATGTACAGAGTTGGGGGCAGACATATGTGTGTGTATGTGTGTATGTATGTATGTGTGTGTATGTATGTGTGTGTGTGTGTGTGTGTGTGCAGGAGGCGGTAGAGAAGCTGATCGAGGAGGAGGAGGAGGAGGACGAAGAGGAAGATGCTTTGGTGAAGACGATAGTACAAGAGAATGAACAGGAGACAAGGGCAGACGTATGTGTGTGTATGTGTGTGGAGGTGGCGGCAGAGGGGGATGCGTTGGCGGAGAGGCGCAGTTGGCGGCAGAGTTGCGTCAAGGCAGCGCGGTGAATCACCGGCGAAAGGCCGCCGCCGTATGTGATTTTAATAACGCCGCGGGAGCGGTACACGACGTCTCGCTACGGTTCACTTGCCACTGCGCTCTCTCTCTCTCCCCTGTCCTCACGCTGCGCCTCTCGAGATGGTCGGGTTGCTTCACAGCCGGCGGAGATAAGGCGCTCGTCTTGCTGCAATTGGGGGGGGGGGAGGCACAAATATTTCTGCGTCTGTACTCTTTTTTATTCTACCTTATGTAACTTATTTCGCAAGTTGAATACTTAGCAAATACTCAGGTTATTAGGGAAGTAATCGAAGGTCTACATCGGAGATTCAAACGTGCCTCTGAAGCGAAAGAGCCCCCAAAACCGGAAAATTCTCATACTCATCTACATAATTTGGATGTTTTAACTCATGACATTGCATTTGTACTCCTGTGTTGGAAATCTAAGGCTATTTTACACACTGTGAGGTTTTAGAATGAAAGAAACATGATTTTAGAATGAACAGAAATAGACCAGCGATAATAATAATTGGTATTAAAAGCTTTCTTCAAGCTTTTCACAAAAGAGTAAATAAATTGTAAATGTTCTTCTTTAAGAGAAGTGTCATCGTTGGAACCAAACATCAGTTTGTCGAAGTATTTTAGACAATGCTACTGTCGTGGAGTACTCTTACATTAATGTTAGCTGGTTACAACGCAATTATCAATATGTAATAATAAATGCAATAATTAATGCAGGCAATAATTAATGAGGCATGCTTTTGCCTCAATACCTTAAAGATAAAGAAGAGAACGGAGTGTAATAGCCCATAGACATATCTAGCTTTGTTGCTCATGTTTGTCCCAGTAATTAGGTTTCTGTGTGGACAGTGTAAGCGGTTCCATTATATCCGTGAAGACTGACTAAAAACTTTAAGCAGTTGTCGCTATCAGTTCCTGTGCACCGTTCCTTGAACGTCGCCGAAAATCGTACGTGATGCATTGACACCTTTCCTCGCTACGTCATCTCCACGACGCCCGTCTACGGGCTATTACGGATTATACAAACGCCTGACGCAACTCCTCCGTGGCGCCCGAGCTCATCTCGCAGGCCCATCTGCCGGCGGCCGACGAGGCATCGAATTACGCGCGTTTCGGAGATGCCCATCGGTCAACGCGGCGGCGCGCCGTCCCAGTGAAAGTTCGCACGTATCGGCTTTCCCATTTAGGAGATGAAATTGTAAGATTGGTACCCGCGGGCGATAGAAGTTGCGACCCACGACCCCCGACCAACTGGAGGCCTACAGAAGCAAAGTACTCGGAAAAATTAACAACAAAAAAAGATACCTTGATGATCCAGAAGATTGCAGATTACGCAGCTTCAAATGTCTCAGGCGAAGTGAGAGGGGAAGTTATGACGATATGATGGAGTACGTAATGTACTTATAAAGAATACATAGGTTTGTGAAGAGATTTAGTTCGCCGTTTCTGAGTGTTTGCAACACACTGATCTTAGCTTTAATATGAAACAGTAAATTCTTCTTTTCTGCTGTCTACAAACTTCTGCAGTCTACGAGCCTCGGTACGGGATATCAGCAGAACAGAAATATTAATGATGTTCGGGTGAAAGAGGATATTAATTTTTCCATTGAAGTTCTATGTTCCAAACATCACGTAGTAAAATACCATAGATAAAATAGGGTAAAGTATGTAATGTATGCAATTTTTACAATACCAAGTACAAAAAATGTCATCAAAGTGATAGGTAATGTGTAAGAGTAAGTTCTCTGGGAGTTGGGATTAGATTAGATTAGATTTAATTTACTTGTTTCCTTTTGACAAACGAGTGCACATGAACGCGTATGTTCGATAAAACACCGAAAATCGTTTATCAAAAGGAAGCGTTTTTAAATTAGGTTATAGTGAAGTCATTGATCTTTTTGGTGAAAGAGGAGCGTGAATGTTGAAGGTTATGGAAGTATTGTAGAAAAAAGGATAGTGATAGTTGAAGATTTTTGATGAATGTTGTGTGGTTTGATCTCTGATGGTGATGACGGTCTTTTGATGGTGAATGACTTAAAGTTGATATTAGACTCACAATAAAACATAGGAATAACTGTAGTTGGTTTGCTAAAGAGTGTAGGGGCTTAAATCAGTAGGCGGTATGCTGCAGTAGGCGGTATTAAATCAGTAGGCGGTATGCTGTAGATTCAAATCCCGAAGACGTGCAATATTTCAGCATGTTACAGTGGTGTGGTTGTTAGTTCACAGCACCATAGATATTATATAAAATCCCCTTTATTTATTAATTCAGTCACTCCAATCTTGGTAATATAATGATCAGTGTCAATATTGGTCTTCGAACTACAGGGGATCCGTTCAGGCTCCTCGGAACCCACAGAGTTGTAGTACCTCTTGGTACAGTAAGAAGGATACCTGGAGAGTCCCCTTCGAACGTTCCTTTTTTCACCTTCTCTAGGGAATCACTTGGGGTACTGGAAAAGGGTATCCCGGTACTTGCAAATGGAAATAACGATCCAAAATGGGGAACATTTGTTTCTCTGGTTCGTCATCTTCTTATTCATCTCATCCTCCTCCTGTTCATCTTCTTAATTGTTTTCTTTGCATTTGCATTTTTTACATTTATCTTCATCTTTTTCTATATCTTCCGCTCTTCCAACATTGACGTCGTCGTCTTCATCTTAATCACGTTCTTTCCCTTCTGCTACATCCTCATCTTCTTCTGAAGCTGGTATGAACTTTCGTGGCTCAGGGTATCAATTGATGTCACTCCGGTACTTCTGGCCGGAAGATAGGGGTAATTTTAGTACTAGGTAGATCGCATTGAGCAGCTGCCTCGAAGAGAATTCCAGCAGCCAGCTTCTCTGATCGGTAGTTTTCTCTATTTTTCAGATCACTGTCAGGTGAATGTCAGAGCTGTAGCTTTATAATTGGCCACAGACCGCGCCGAATCTTTCCCTCCTCTTCTTTGTCCTATTCCCTCCCCCCACTTTCACACAGTTATACATAAATGCACTACTCTACAATACATGTAGGGGAACTAGTCGGGATCTTAAGGCTTGTCTCGGCTGGGACGGTGTCCCGTTGGTGGGAGATAATTGGTTTGAAAAAACTCCGCAAGTCGACGTGCAGGTCGGCGTCGCATCTTACCATCCAGGGAGATAACACCGCCATCTCCCGTGATAAAAACATACTCTACCCTTACGGAACTAAAGACCATAGCAATTGACACGTCCCGAAACGACAGTCAATCTTCATCCTCTTCTTCAGCATCGTGTTCTTTACCTTCTACTACATCCTCATCTTCTTCTCCAGCTGGTGTGCTGATTTCGGTACCAATGCTGTCTCGCCGCGAGGGGGGCGTGGCACGGTACGGCGCGGCTGCTGCTGCTGCTGTGCAGCTGCATGGGCCCGGTCGCTCTCCGCACCTGCGCGCCACTGACCGCCGCCGCGCCGCTCGCCTGGCGGTCACTGCCAAACGGCTTACGCAGCCGGCGCCGCCGCCGCCAC
>BOPP01000029.1:6781646-6800817 GCA_017312745.1 Gryllus bimaculatus
CACCGCCACCGCCACCGCCACCGCCACCGCCACCGCCACCGCTCTGATTTACGTGCGCGTGCCGCTCTCGGCCGAGAGTGAACCTGACATTCGAGCACGCCGACTTAACTCTGTGTTCCAACCAACGGCCGCAACGTCAATTACCGACGCTTAAATTGTGTTACACTTCCATGCAGCAGTTCGCTTGCGGGAAATTGTAGTCGGCGTGCTTCTGCACTGTAAATCTTGCGATGGTGAAAGCGAACGTATGAAAATGTCTGGTTTTTAATAGTTTTGTAGTTTATAAAACCGACATTTGTGACGCATTCGTCTACAGTGGGGAATGTGTTAAATAAAAATTATTCATAGCGTTTCAAATTCATCATATCATTTATAGATATTCATGAATTATTAGGTGCATGCTATATTAAATATTACATAGTAGTGCTGCGATTGTCATCGAATTAAATAATTACTTATGCACCAAGGTTTCTAATGATACAAGTCGCTCGAGAGCCTGTTGCTCGATGGTTTTTTGTTCCTCGAAATCATTAGAACCTGTTAACGCCCGTGGTAGATACAAGATTTTATTTTTACCTATTTTTAATTATTTAGATTAATTTATTTATTAACTACATGTTCACATGGCTCGGTTTGCTTTTCATATTTCTCTCCTATAATTCCCTTTCATTATTTCTCACCATAGTTCCTTTGCGAACAAGAAGCATTGAACATCTTTCAGTTGTTTTCATATTTCCCTAATAACCACGATCCTCTCGACCAAATTAAGTTATGCAGTGTAAATCCAGCTCCGTATCGAATGCAATAACAAGCAATAACGTATCACTAACAAATAAACGTTTTGTTATGTTTAATAATGTGAATGGAATTGTTACTAGAAAGCCCTTCAAATAATTATTGAATTCCCTCAAAACCTTACTGATGTACTCTTAAAACTACATTTATTTCTCCAATACTTTGAACAGGTATGCACCAAGACTCTACAAATAATTCTTTAGATGCATTGTTTCGTATGTGTAATTCGGTATTAGTCAAGACTCTCTCTCAAAGCACCAAACACACATCTCTCTTCCTGCTCGTAGTCATCGAAGCATATTAAGCACAGCGCTCTCACACGTGGTGGCGGTAGCGATTTCTTCTTTTTCCGACGAACCTTTGCTCTTAAACAGCCTCTTGTCGAGAAGAGTTCGTTTTTCTACTGCTCACAAGAACCGGTGGAGGGTGTGCAAACGCCGCATACTGGAAACTCGCTCCCGATACTCGCCATCTTTGCATGTGCACTTGCGCAAGTGGCATTCAGTGGCTCAGCAGACCGCAAAATTTTTGCAAAATTAAAATTATGGAACACTTATAATTAAAAGAATTTCTTCTTGAGTTAGTTGTGAAGTAAATTTTTTCCCCGCAAAAGACTTCGCGAAGTTCTGTATTAGAAACTACAATTCACACAGTGCAGTACTTTAATGTCCTAAACACGACCAATTTGAGTGCTTGAGAAAACGCAGTTGTTCTGCTTCTGTTTGGCAAATGGTTTCTTCCAAAATCAGAATGATAGTAATGAGTTAGTAATCATAATTAGTAATTTAATTCCTCATAATTAAATATGTAATTAACACTTTCAGAGGCAACATGTGTTAGGGCACATTTTTTTTTAATTCTGACAAAATTTAGAATAGAAAACATTAGTATCCAGTACACGATGTATATATTAATTCAATATACTTCCAGTATATTGAATTACTACATACACGGTGCACAGGAAGCTTTGGCTATGAAAAACATGGGTGTTAATGTTGTGTGCTGGTAAGTAACTGAACTTTTGTAGCTGTATTTATCGTGATATGAAGATAAACTACTACGTTTTGTTACTATCATTATTATATTTATTATAATATTTTTTATTATTTGTCATGATCTCAAAGCCAATCATCTGAGCTTTTAAAATTTTTGTTTAATTAATTAATTTATATTTATTTATTTATTTATTTATTTATTTATTTATTTATTTATTTATTTATTTATTTATTTATTTATTTATTTGTTTGTTTGTTTGTTTGTTTGTTTAATTGTACATAATTTTGAAATGAAAGAGCCCGTGGGCCTCTAGGGGCCTTTCATCTGCGGTTGCGTAAGCCACTCGCCGCGGCGCCTGGGAGAGCGGGGTTCGCATCCCGCACGGAAGCGCCGGGGGCCGCGTGTAGGTCAGGGAGTACGGCGCGCGCGGATTCTCCCCGCTTTCATCGGACTTTCTCGGGCCTGCGCTCCCCGCTCCCCTCCCCTTCTCTCCCCACCATCGCCCTGCTCGTTCGAGACTCATCCTCACGCCCGTGGCCACCTCCTATATCAGAAAATGAAATTAAATAAAAATGTTAGTTGAAAGAATCCCTTTAACGGATAGTCTATGCGTTGAAGTTTGAAACCATAAAGATTGAATGATGCATTGAAAACAATTCATAACTTCCCAAAACGTTAGCATAGCTGAAATGAACGTTTTGGATATGGGAAATAAAGCATTAGAATTGAATTGTGCTTAAGGTGATGGCTATCATATATAAAACGTCCACAGTACAATTGTAAACTGGATTGCAGATTGACATTTTTCACAAACTGCCTGAGTGAAGCATTCAGGAAACTGTTGGCTGTCAATAAGTATTTTTCTCTAGTTTGTTGTAACTGCTCTAATCTTTCACTTACATTTTAAGAGTGTTCAAAGCTCTTATTGACATGTTTAGAGTCTGTAAAAACTTTTAAAGTTAATGATAATCTGATGGTTTGTAACGAAAATGCAGGGTTGTAATTTTGATGAAGGGAGAACAAATATAAAAATATTCAGTCCAGTGGAATGGAATCTGTGACATTGAGGAAATTGTAAACAGAACTGAGATTAGTGTTAAGCAAGCACAATTACGTTTACATTAATGTATTTGTGTGGTGTACAATAAATGCAAAATAGACAATCGAGTTAATTTGAACTTTCAGATCAATATACTACAATCAAAATTCACTTTAAACAAAGAAGATATTCTTAACTTCATTCACAACAGAAATGTTTCATGAACATTTTCCCCCTATTTCATTAACAATGCATATACTGCTACATATGCGTATGTAGTAGTAACCGTCGATTATATAGAAACTCCCTGTAGTTCTTGCTCATTTTCATGGGTGTTTCCTCACTCAATCTCTATTCTCATTACCGCCATCTCTCTCCGGTTTCATCTCATCACCTACTTTAAAAGGACCTATATCCACAATCATCCACTAATATCATCGATCCCTGTTAACTCCATTGCTCTAGTTACCTAACTACCTTCTCAGGAGACTTTAAGTGCTAAGCTCATACTGTTTCTGAGTGAAGAAATTGCACATGCTTTAAGCACCTCTAGTGGTGATTCCGATACCGCGGCAGCTTAAGGCTTGTTACATCATTATTGCAACATTATTCTTGTATCCACAGAAGTTCATGGATTTTAGCTGATCTTTCCCTTTTAACCACACGAAAACTCTTTTAATACCTGCGTCGTCATCGCATCGGGTACTTGTATCTCCTCCAGTCCTCACGCCCACTGTTTCCTTTGCCGGCGCACTCGCGCCCTGCTAGCCGCACGCGTCTCCACTCGGCGCCTTTACTTTCTCCGCGCGGTGATGCGCCGTCTGGACACACGACGCCCCCCCAGGGTCACTTCCGCACGCTCGCGCTCACGCCCACGCTCACGCTCACGCTCACGCCCACGCTCACGCTCACGCTCACGCTCACGCTCACGCTCCCTTTTCTGCCTGTCCCGTAAGCGTGGCTCCGAATGCAGAGGAGACGCCAGGGGATGCACTACATATTTTTTCGCTCTTCGTTCTCTTTTGTTTTGTTTGTGAAATTCAAATAATTTTATCAGTTATTTCACAATATTGTATAGTAAAGATTTATTTTCCTTTTAATTCACTTTAACTTGTTTACCTAACATTGTCTTCTTTGTGAAATTTTTAAAATCACCGTAGATACGGAACATTATTGCCCTGGTCTCAATATTCGGTGCTGTCCAATTGAGACAAATATTGTTTTGGAATCGAAGGTTAGCGATAAAAAAGACCAGAACGTTCTCTTTGTGAGGTTCATTGACCCTTTAATGTTGTATGTCGCAGAATTATTCACAATGAAGCAATTCTGTAAATATTCGAAGAGGGAACGGAATGAACGAAGCACGATTTCGACGTTTATCCTGCCACCCTTTCAATGCCCAAGCTATTTAAACCTTGCTATGCGGTAATAAACTTATTGTATTGACACGATGGTATCTAATTCTGCTGCTCATAATGAGACGCCCGGACCCGTTGCAAGCACAGTGGCACGTGGCTCTCACTAACGGAGCGTGCTTTTGAGAATGCTGAAGTTCCGTGACCCGGGATCGAGACCCTGCGGAACGCCGCCTGAGAAGCCGCGGAGCATCGCGTGCCCCGCGGCGCGGTGTGGCGTCTGGCGCGGGCGGCACTCGCCTTCCGCCGGCGGCGGCGGCGAGCTCCTTTCGGAGGAGAAGCGTGGTGCCGGGCGCGAGGAGGGGGAGGGCAGGACGAGGACAGCGCTGCAGAGGCCGCATCTCGTTAGCCTGCAACGGGACACCTCCCACACCGGCGCGCGCTCGCGCGCCGCGCCGGCCCCCGCTCGCGCCCCGGCAGGCCCCGCGCCCGCCCGCCCCAGCCGCCGCTCCGCTGGAGCCGGTGTCGTCCTCGCGGTTTCCGCGTTTGCGATCCGCGCGATCGCCTGACACGGCGCGTGCAGTCCAGACTGCAATCCCATACAGGTCGGCGCGAACTCGGCTTGATCGCTTCTCGCAACGGACACCTTGCAGCCTCCAGAAACTGCGCTGACTCCTTCTGCCGAAATTACGTCCCCCGTCTCTTTGCGATCCACAGTCGCAGCCCTGATCTCTGCCTCTCGACTCCCTTTCCTCGCGTTCCTTCATTGCGCTCCCCGACTCCTCCCCTTCCTCCTCCTCCTTCGACCTCCCACCTCCCGCGCCACGGCCTTACTGGGAGAGATGGCTCAGGGCATCAACTGTCACTGCAGTCCTTCTGACCGGGGATTCCTAGTCGCTGTCTGGAGGAGAATTCTAGCGATCGGCTGATCTGATCGGTAGTTTTCCGTGGTTTTTACGGGGAATGCCGGAGCAATACGTGCCGGAGCGCGCGTTCTAACCTTCCTCTTCCTTGTCTTATCCTCATCCCTGACGCACACACACTAACACGCAATACACTACCACATATGCCGGGAGACCGTCAGGAGCTGAGAGCTTGTGGGGGATGGGGAGGTGCCCCGCTGGTGGGAGATATCTGGTTGGGGAAAATCCCGCTAGCCGAAAATTCCGAATCCGCGTCCATTCACATCCCTCTCCGCCGAGCCTTGGAGGGAAACTCGTCAGCGTTAGTTAATGCAGGTTGGCTCTCGAGAATGGACCTGTGAGATAGAATGCTAAAGGTGCAACTGTAATTACATCGAACAGAGGTTGTAAAAAACAACTTTTCCGAATTTCAGGGCTTTAAAGAATTGAAAAATATTCACCCATCCCACTTGCTGACAATTTAATTTTGACAGTTTGATCGATAATTTTTGGACGTCACTATTTACCATACTGATTTTTTTTTCATTTTAGATTCCATGTTGATTATTAGATATCATGCTGCTCAAAAATTAGATCAGTAAGCAAAACTGATATGTAATTTTTACCTATAGAATTACTATCAGTTACTGAAGGCAAATTCATAATTTCACAATAATTACTGCGATTGGGTGTGGTTATCTTAACTCCATCTCATGATCAGCTTCTGTATACAGTGCTTCTAAAATTCTGTTGTGCGTTTTTAGAGTTTTCACTGCAGATTCTTAAAAACATCACAATGTGATTTTTGTTCATTAATCGTGGTGGATATTCGAGAGGGGAATTATAAGAGTTCATCATCTTCCTTTCGGCGATCGATACGGTTAATTGTTACCTTCCTTCATCCATCATAAGTTTCATTTAACGTCGTAGCCGTAAAGCTGTTTGACTCCCCACCTTCGAGACAAACAGGAATGTCATTATATTACGTTCAGTTTATGCACATGGGATAGCGTTCTGCATTTGCATGGTTGTCACGGCGTATAAACGAAGCTTGGGATTTCTGCGGTGTGGTTGCTTTGCGGTTATGAAGTTACAAGACTATGCTATTACACGATTACACGCCGAGGTGACTGACTGCACAATTTATTTCATTACACCTGCAATCCCGCGTCTCAAACGAATATATTGAACGAGGAATCTCTTTTGTCCCGCTTCACTGATTAACAGCTGGCTTGAATACAGTGTGCGTATTCTATTTGGGAACGTGTGAATATTCGCTTGCAGTTATGCACGAATTAACTGCCGTAATTTTATTTTCCGTAGTATTTATGTACCACTATAAAATAAGAGAAGAAAAGAAACAATCTTATTGGTGATATTCGCAAAAACATAGATGTTGAGATTGCACGCTTATGCATACGCAGGATGTTAGATCGTTCCTGCCTCCGGCGGAGAAGACTTGTAAACCGCAAAAAACATTTTACATGGTTTGTGGGGGTAAGAACATCGACCTAAGAGAGGTTGATGTCATCAATGTAAGTTCTGAAACATTTTAAATAATCACCGTCATAAATTTCCCCGTCCAAACGCACAGTACGGTGCTGGGCCAAATCATACGAGGTCATTTTAGAACCTGAATAATAAGAATTTCATTTGCTCTTAAATAATACGCACTCGCGTTTAAGCAAAGCATGAAGGGGAAGAAAAAGGTGTAGTCTTCTTTTAAAATCCATTTCCTGCCTATAAGCAGTTCAACAGATTAGCCGTATGAGTGTTTTGCACATTATATATCAGTATTCCTTCCCCACTCAAACACGGGATCCTGCGCCAACTGAACGTCATGTGAGATGTTCCCTCTCCAGGTGCTCCATTCCCTTTCAGCGGGACACCGTCCTCCAAACGAAACATGCTCGAAGATCTCGATAGCTCCTTCAACGTGTGTGGTAGCGTAAAGTGTGTGAGTGTACGGAGAGATACGGAGCGAGGTTGAGGAAGGAAAGATCACGCGCGGTCCATGGTCCGTTTCTCAGGGTACTGGTCTGGCAACCATGGAAAACTACCTATCAGAGCAGCCGGCCGCTAGAATCCTCCTTCAAAATCTGGTTGAATTTGACCTACGTATACTGTTCGTCTCCCAAATCCGAAAACTTCTAACAAAATCTCCAGAAACTCCCATGCCGAGATACTGCTCCTTCTATTAATACTATTAATGTTATTAATTCGTTTTACTAACTCTAAATTTCCGCAAATATCCTATTTCTCAGATGCATTGGTAGTGCTTCTCAACCGCCGCATCCTGCACATCTAGTGTAGGATATGGTGTAGAGATTTAGCTCACCGTATTTCTATAATTGCGGAGCGAAAAATGAATTGATCTAACCAAGCTTGATAGATCATTTCATTCAAGAATGTGTAATACTAGGGTGTAGTATGGATTTTGGAGCTCGGAAAAACGCACGGAGAATCTTTCATTACGTCACTACAGCTTTTAGTACTTTTGACCAAAGAAATGAAGCAGACGTTTGAAGCGTTCTGTCACCTGCTTTGGGGAGCGCAGCGCGTGCCTGTTTAACGGCCGCTGGAGAGCGCCTGCCCCGCGTCCGCGTCGGGCACTGTTTGGCGCTGGAGTTGGCCGCCTCGCGTCGTGAAAGCCGAAAGGTCGTCAACGCCGTAACACCTGCTGTTCTCCGTTACTTTAACGGGCTCTTCTTTTCACCCGCATCTAGCGCGCGTCGTCATCAACGCGACCTGCTCTGTTTTCGTCTCCTCTTTGTCCAAACGTCGCCGCTCGTCGCGTCATGCCGCTTTGTGTTCTTTGGTTCGTGAAGCTCATTTCGTCCGTCAATCCGATATTCCATGACGATTCGTTAAGCATCTTTCATCCTAGTGGTTTAAAACTTAAGTTCTCTACCTTTTAAAGATCACACCTTCTGATATTTGCATACTTTTTTTTTTACTTTTCGCCTTCTATTAAATTACGAAGTAAAGTACGTTCAGGTCATGAACCATTTTGCCAACTAATGAGTAGTTTCGCGTAATTTTGCCTGAAATATAGGAAATTTTGAAACAATTATTTTCTGAAAAAAAAAATGTTTCAAAAGTGTAATGTTGATGAGACTTCTCTCTGTTAACAATGCTAGTGATCATAATAATCATAATACGGTGTATATCGCCTACGGTCTTCGGCTTTAGTTCTTTAGAACTTGCATTTTATTTTGATCAACATTTCGCCAACAACTTCTTAGATTCAACAAAAGTGGGAGAAGTACCAACATTAATACAGTTTTGATATGTTTATCATGTATCATCGATGTGCCACAGATAAATGTCCAGTCCCTAGAAAATTTGATAAAAAATTATATTCATAGAACTTTATGTAACTGAGTCTTATTCCATAGATATAACATTCATTTGAGTTAAGTACTCACGAAACTGTTTTGAAAGCCAGTGGGGGACAGACTTCCCAGGAGGATAAAACTTCTACTTCTCTTGAACGTTGGCTGTTGGCTGTTTACATCAGGTGCTAGACACATGTTTAGATTGGAGTTTAACCACATCTCGATAACACAAAAGACAATGTAACCTAAATGCCAGTTTTCTATACCTGTGTCTGTTTTGATATTTTTGCTCGACCTCCTCTTCTCACATTCCCTATAATAGAAAATATCACCGATAAGCCATGGCCATGCATACGAGTATTAACTCGTATAATAAATAAAAACAAATCATTTCCTTCATTATTGTTGGCTCAAAAATAATGTTTCTATATTTGGTTGTGCTTCTTTGCTTGGATATTTTTTAATTCAAAATTTATGCAACCTGGCTATTTGTAACTTACCCAGTGTGAAGGAAAAGTCATTATTAGGCAATTTTATCGTAAATTGAAAAAAATGTGAATTCCTTTTACTGTAAAGAAAGACAATTCTCTTTCATCGATACCTACAGTAGACTTACCAGGAGTGACATGTCAGAGAGAAAACTTGTGTATATGCAACTAATAAAGAATCACTATAAATGGAAAGTACGTGGAAAACATTACGATTTAAATGAAGTAACAGTTGATATTCCATTCCGATTAATGCAAATCGCATATCTTCTTACTTCACGTTAGAACTGCGTAGATGTCACATTTCCGGGAATCGCATGGAACGCAGCCAACCTAGTTATTATTACGGCTTGGCGCGTCTGCTATTGTTGCAGCCCCTCACAACCTCACGTACGAGGATCGTGCAATTCCTTACACCTCATTGCTGCCTCCTTTTGTTTGAAGGAGCTTCTACTCTCTCCATGGAAAGCAAACCAGGGACAGTTTATTGAACTGGCGCGTCATAGATAAATGTATTTCTCAGAAAGTTCAAAACACACATGTTTTCAAATTTTTATTTTCTTATTATATGTCTTTCATAAATAAGTAGTAAAACAGCTCAAAAAAGGTTTGGGAAAAACCTTAAGTATTAAGGAAAATGTTTCTAAGCTATATAAACACTGTTTTCATTTAGAGCACCTTATTTTTAAAAGAAGTTGGTATATTTTTTTCTCTAAAATATCAGAGAAACGGCATATAATACCAAAAGGGAAGATAAGAACTTTCTTAAGGTGCTAATGCATTGCCAATAATCGATACTTTACAACGCAGAAACAGTTTTGTAATCCATACCATACCATGCAAGTCGATTGACGCCGCCAGACACAAAAATATCAATACTTGAAGTAATGGAAGAATTGCTGCGCTTCGAAGCAGTAACGGGAAAGCGAGGGCTAGCAATCACCACTTCCGGTCTCAGCGCGATGCCCGAGGCGATGCACCGCGGCCGAGGCGGAGCGCGTAACGAGATGACGCGAACGCGCGATCGACAAGCGGCGATTCCCGGGTGCGCGCCCTCGGCGGGGAACGAACAGGCGCGCCTCCGCGAACAAATACGGCCTCTATCGCCCGCACATCGCGCACGCAACGCCCTCCAGCGCCTCCATCTCCTCATTCTTCTCCTCCTCCACTTCCTCCTCTTCCTCCTCCTCCTCTTCCTCCTCCTCCTCCTCCTCCCCCCTCCTTCCTCCTTCCTCTTCTCTTCCTCTTGCGCACTCTTCTCTTCCTCTTCCTCCCCCCTCCTCCTCCCCTCTTCTTGTTATTCCGTCTTCTCTTCATTTACCTCTTCAACATCTTATTATTGCTCCTTTTCTTCATGTATTTCTTCCTCCTCCTTCTCCTCTTACTCTTTTTTCTACTTTTTATTACTCCTTTTCATCTATTTCTACCTCATCACCCTCCTCTTCCCTCGCCTCTTATTCTTCTTCTCATTCCTCATTATCTTCATCCATCCCTTCCTCTTCATCCTCTTCCCTATTTTTCTTCTTCCTCATATTTCTCCTCTTCGTCTTCGTTTTATTGCTGCTTCATGACTTTCTTCTTCCTCCTCCCGTTTTTAGTCGTATTGCTCATCTTCTTCCTTTATCATTTCATCGTATTAATCCTCATCCTCTTTTCCCACATTCTCTTCTTTCTTTTTCAACTGTTGCTTTCCTCCTCCTTTGCATGTCCCTCATTCCTCTCCCTCTTCAACCTCATCTTTCTCCTGGCCCCCCACCTCCGCATTAACCTTTGGCTTCACCCCCGCCTCCGCCGCCACATTTGCCTCGTCTAGCGAGTAATTCCTTTTGCTAGGGAAGTGGCTAAATGGGTGTGACTCCCTCTTGCGTACACCTATCGCCTGATAGAGCGCGCGAGTTGCCGACTCGCGTCCGTCGTCTCGCCCCGCCCAAAACACCCCTACCCCCATTCCGCTCTCCACACCCACAAAAACGCCTCACCCCCCCATCCGAGCTCCGCCCCGCCCAACCGCTCCCCCATATCCCCGCTTCCCGCCCCGCCCCCCCCATCCGCTCCCGCCCCGCCCAACCGCTCCCCCTTCCCCGCTCCGCCCCGCCCAACCGCCCCCCACTTCCGCCCACACACAAGCCGCCTCCCGTTCCCCCCACCCAACTGTCTCCCTCACTCCGCCCCACCCAACCAGCCTCCTCCTTCACTCGCCCCACTCAACCGCCCCCCGCTACTTCACCCAACCCACCGCCTGCCCCTGCTCCGCCCCGCCCAACCGACCCCCCCGGTCGCCCCGCGCCGCCCCGCCCACCGACCCCCCCCCCGCTCCCCTCTGTCCGCCCGCCCCCCGCTCAGCCCCACCCAACCGCCCCACCCGCTCAGCCCCCCAAACGGCCCCCCTCGCGGCCCCGCCCCCGCGAGCCGCTTCCACCCGCCCCGTCGCCGCTAACCGCTCCACGCCCGCATCGCCCGCGCTCCTTCATTGCCCCGCCTCCGCCGACCCGCACCGCAGGCATCACCCCGCGCGCGCTTCACCCGCCGCTCGCCCAGTGCCGCCCTTCCTCCACGCTGCAATGCCCACCCCCCACTTTACCCCCCTCTTCCCGCCCCCACCCTGTGCCCACTCCGCCCCCCCCCCCTTGTGCCGCCCGCTCCGCACCGCCCCGCGCCCCGCCCTCACCCTATAAGGAGATTCCCGCCGCCCGCCTCCTTCACACTCGGCGCGATGCCATCGATCTGCGTCCATTTGCAGCGGCTTCTCGCGGAGATAGGCCACCTGGCCCATTCGTATTCGATATCTGATGCGCTGGGATTTTTATCTGTGGAAATACGCTAATATTTGGTTAACGTAATCATGCAGGTGGTTGATACGCATAAGGGCACAAATGGTTTTATGAGTTTATGTTACTGCATTTTTCTCAGACGGAAGTTCAAAATTTCAAGCAAAAGTTAATATCTTAATGTGCCCATTATCTTGTGAATTATCAAATAAAAATTGAAAGTTTAAAAGCAAAAATAAAATAAAATATCATAGTCAAAATACGGATAACGATTGAACATCATTCAGAGATTAGTTTATGTTACGTAACAACAGCGATTATGTTTTGACTGGCCTCACTTGAATGTCTTTCATTCTTCTGATTGAAGGGACACTTCTGATTCGTGGAATTGTCTCATTACGCATGTCACACACGTAAATCTTACGAGATTTGCTAAGAAACCGATGTACTGTTCCTTCAACCACAGCTATTTGCATACTTCGAATCGGTACTGAAGCATATTATATCTACTTTATCACTACCTAATCGCCACCTTTTCTGCTTCATTAAGCATTAAGCCATTCTATCACCACCTCAAGTACCATCGTCGTCATCACATTTTGTTACCAACATCACCATATTCAATTCTATTGTAACTATCTTCACCTCCACCTCCACTATCACCACCGCCGCTACTTCTACCATCCCCTCTGGCTCCACCACTATCATTTTCAGTAAAATTGTATTAATTCTAAATACCAACGAATGACAGCATCGCTATTCCACCCTCCCGCCGTAGCGCAGCGGGAGAGTCCCCCGTCGGGGCTGCCGGCGCAGCCAGACGGCAGACACCAGACGGTCATCGATCGACGGCTGCGCAGACGGCGGGGCGGACTCGAGGTGGGAGGGGTGGAGGGGCGGGGCGGTGGGCCACGAAACTCGAGTGCCTCCGAAAGCGAGCGCCGCGCCGCGTGCTAACGAACTGATTAGCATAGCGCCCTCCCTTCCCCTCCCCTCCCCTGCTCTGCCACCGCCCGCTTGCCGCCGCCTCCTCGTCCGCGCCCGCCGCCACTGCCCGCTGCTATCGCCCGATCTATCGCATATGCATGGGCTGCCGCATTGCGCTGCGCCCAGGCCAGCCCCTTCCGCGCCCGCGCCCGCGCCCGCGCCCGCGCCCGCGCCCGCGCCCGCGCCCGCGCCAAAGCTGTGGCCATCGCCCGCGAACGCCGACGCCTCGAAAGACGCCTTTCCGTCTTTCTTTTTTTCTTTCTCTTTCTCACCTACTTTGCACGTAGCGAAGAGAAAGTATTATAATGCTGCAGTGGAATGTGGGATTTTTGGACAGAAAACACCTGTCGTGAACCACCGAAAGAGTAGTTTAATTAATTTATTTATTTAACGTCAAAAAACAGTTAAAAACTGTGCGTGACGTACAATGGGAAGTGTATTCTATACAATTTTTTTTTAAATTTTCGTATCTCTACCCTAGTCTACGTACATGTTCATTTATGAATACAATGGAAACGAGTGCTTTTTGAGAAAATTTGTGAACAAATATTAACTTTTTTAATAAAAACTATTTGCACAGGAAAATCAGCTGTAAGTAATGGATATTATCCCTCATTGTGCCGTCTTTCTTACCGCGAGAATATGAACTTTACTTTGAATAACTATATTACTCACTGAACTCTGCGCAACATGCACAGATAGTGAAGTTTTGTTATTTATTTTACTCCTAAATTACTATGGGTGAATTACTTTCGCAAATACATTGTGTAGTCAGAATCCACATTGTGCGAGTACATGCTACCAAGAAAGTAGTTCTTAGCGAAACGTTGGACGTCTGCGTTTGTCAGTGAGTCAACCTGTTTGCCGCATTGATTGACTGTCGGTATGGAAACAATGTTGTCATTTAAACTTTACATAGGATTTTCACATTTTTTTATTAATCTCACGATGTCGCAAACTCTTAAAATTCAAATAGACATTTCAATTTCGGGCGGTATTTTACCTAAAGTGCCAAACACTTTCGAAATTTTCACGAAAATTGCTCCAAGTTTTTTTAAAATTTCTTTTCTTGAATATTCTGAATGTACGCTTATAAAAATGAGGCACATCCAATTTTTGTTGATTTTTTTTCTGAAATGTAAAAGCAAACCATTTAAACCAGTACTTTGGCGTCTGAGATGTTTGCTGTGTGGTAAAAAGTCACCTAAGAATCGAAGCTCGCGCCCCGGCTCTGCGAGATATTTTCGCGGATTGGAAACGCTTTGGGAGTTAAACTAGTATTATAATACTACGTAAAAGATAGAAATAATAAGAGAAAATATGTGTAGTGTTAGAGCACAACTTGCTCCTGCCTCAATCTTCCTACCTTCGTTACGGGACGGTAGTTCATTAATTTCGGATACAGCACAAAAGTGTGCGAATTCGGAATATGCTGCAGAAATGTGGAGGTATGTGAGTGTGATATTAAACTATGTGAGCCAAAATAAGTAGTAGCTAAAATGTCGTGTGCTAGCCTATACATAGAATGGCTCTTTGGCGGAATCCTGTGTATAGGTTTTGCCCTTACTAGATTTCTATGCATCAATTTTTAAAGATTCTGTTTTGGGCACTTCAAACGAGAACAAGCAAGACAACAAAATAAGTCGTTTGAATTCGTATATATTTGTGTGACCCTTGAGACATCATTCATTCACTTGCACAGTAGTTAGTTAATTCTAAAAGTTGATTGTGATTTGCGTTTTTTTTCTATCTTTCCGTGCTCCCATTCACTGGATTTTACGACTAGGTCCCTGGCCGGGAAGGAGTACTTGTATACTCGTAGTAGGTGCATTTCCCCGACTTCGGGCCTTTTATGACCACAGCTGCAATCCATGCCATCTGTTACCTTTGTTTAAAATTATCCGAGCTCGATTTCGTGTTCCTCAGCTCAGGCGATGGCTTAAGAGTTTGACCTTTACCTTGTGAATTAACGTACGTATTCTCAGAGAAAATGTGTTCTTAATCTGTATGAAAACGTTGACATGGGTACATGTTTTTCCGACATGTTTAATAACCCAATTAGATTTCGTGTCGTTAATTTTTTTTTTGAATGAGAATTTTTATTTTAATTGACGACTTGAAAATATTATTCAAAAAGAACAAAGATTCGCAAATTATGCTAACCTTTTTTTGTGTTTAGAGGTCAGTAAAACTGATTTTATCAATCTTGACTGCTAAAGTGAGCATATGCCTCCATTACTTCGAAATTCTCCCATTGATGCTTTCTGATTCACATCGTCTGAGCTCAGTGCACGAACTGTTGTTACTGCAGTGTCTCTGAATGGAAGATCCAAAGGTTCGATCCCGACGGTGGCGGATTTTCGACCCCAGCTTTTTAAATAGGTCGAATTCAGCCAAAGAGAAGTCTAGCGGCCATTTGCAGTGATCGATAATTTTACGTGTCTCCTCCGGTCAATTTCAGTATAATACCGTCGCAGAAACAAACTGATAATTGCACACGTGCGATTTTCATTCATCTTTCTTGTTCCCTCCTCTTCCAATACACACATACTCCTTCCTGTACACTTACAAGCACTACACTAACACTTGTGTCAGGCTCTAAGCAATCGTCTAGTCACCTATCTCCTGCTTGTAGAGATACGTGGAGGAGGGAAACCCCATAAGCCGAATCGCCGGTAACCGCTGAATCATATAATATCATATACCCGCTCTAGCGGGTATGGAACACCGTCACGTCCCGGTATATGATAAGCACCATACACGAACCTAATGAGTAAGGCTTGGAAGTTAATGCTGTATCAAAAGGAGAAATATGCATGAAAAAATGCTCCGACATTTGTAAAATATGCGCCAGAACTAATGGATATATTCTGACAATTAACAGTTTTATGTATTCATAAATATTACAATATTTTTATTTTGAACAATTAATTTTGCATTTGTGCCTCTACTTAGTATCCAGCGATAATTTTTAATGTAAAATATGATGATTTCATCTACATCATCGACGAAGTATCAATTACAGTGCCACACATTCTTTATCAAAGGTAAATTATCACATAGTTTATAAACGGACAAATAGTATCTGGGTACTAGCGCCATGATATCATCTAAAAGAACTTCAGACAAATATTTCCGCAACATACGAACGACATTCCCTCGATTTCTCATGAACTTTTCAGTTTTAGGAGACAAATTTACACATTAAAAGAAATTCCAACAGAGATATGCTACATTAAGAACATAAAAGCAATAAATTATGAAAATAGCTTAAATATAATGGAGATATAACTCATTAATACAATATGCTCTAATATGCTATAGAAAACCCTTAAATTTCTATTTGATTGTGTTTTGTGGACATTTGATAATTAGAATATCAAGAAGCTCATCATTAAAATATGATTTTCCATAAACTTCCGGGCCTTAGTAATGACCATAGCTGTTGACGCACCCAGAAACACAAAATAGTCAATAATCTAGATCACGCCATGCCCTGGTTTTATTCTGCAAGCGGTAGCGCGCGTGCAGGTGTTAATGACGCGCTCTCGCCTCTAATGATTTCGGGCGTGAAATATTAATTCTCGCCCTCGCTATAGCGTTATGGGGCCTCACGTGCGAACACAAACTTTCTCTACTCTCCGAAGCCTTCTCTTTTCTTCGTGTGACGACTCATGTCTTTGCGGATTCCCTTTCAGCCAACATTTAGCTGCGGTCTGCTCGTGCATTTAAGAGAGATTATCTCGTTGCGGAGAGCAGATTATCTTGCAGCCGATACCCGATATCCTAACCGCTGCATCTTCTCCGCTCGCATCTCTTCTCGCATGCAGCCGGCATCCGAGGAGCCACTCATCACAGCCTCCTCCATCGTTGCTGACATCAGCGCGACGTCGCGCTGTGGGGGAAGGGTAGCAAAAGCTTGGTCAAAAGTCCGAATCAGGCGTTTTCTAAGGATTTTCGAATTTGGATTCTGATTTTGTTCCCTGTGTTTAATTTTTGGGAATAGCAGGACTTATTAACGTGTCCATTTAATATATTATTTCCGAAGGTTTTCTGAAATTTCCGAAGGATTTCTGAGAGTTCTTTGGATGCTAGGGCAGGGTAGCAAAAACTTGGTCAAAAGTCCGAATCTAACGTCGTCTAGGGATTTTGAATTCAGGATTATGATTTCGTGCCCTGTGTTTTATTTTTTGGAGTAGCAGGACTTATTAGCGTTGTCATTTAATACGTTATTTCCGAAGATGATGTCCGAGAGTTCTTTTGATGCTACCGGTGCTTATGCGATTCTTCAATAGATCCAGGTGTTATTGTAGTTAGATTCCGACAAATTTTAGTGAGTTTTTAGGACGGGGCGAACTGTAATTGTTTGGACACAAATTGTAGTACATTGATAGTTTTCTCGAGCAGGCTACTCAAGTAAATAGTTGGATAAACTTATATCTACAGAATCACGTCTCAGATTTACTATAAACCGTTTCAAATAGTTTAATGTCACAGGTGATAAATTGGAATTATGTAAATTGTATTACTATGGTGAAGTACGTATAGTAAAAATGTTACTATTGATAATGTAAAAACTGCTTTAATTTAATGCGGATTAACTTGAAATCAAGACCAAATATAAATTTTCCAGTTCACATTCATAAAATAAAACAAACAAAAGATAATTAATGTAAATTTTAATGTTAATTACTTAATTTAAAAAACTTAAACGTTACGAAATGGGAACGTGGTTTTGGAAGATGATTTAAGTCAACTATTAGAGCCCCATAATAGGCAGTCCCAAAACTGCTCAATATTGAATAATTTGAGAACTATTTTGAAAGTTGTATCTAACTCATCGTACCTAGCATTATGTTTTTGGATATTTGGATACAACCAATAAAAATGTGATAAGGCAAATTTTTGACGTAGCCAATTACTTTTTAAAGATTCCGAGCCCGTTTTAAATTCACCATTTAGGATCATGTAGTTTAAGCGGATCCTATAATCGATCGTTACCATCTCTAGAAGCCTTTATTCAATTCATGTATTTGACAAAATATACAGACTTGGCTTATTGATTCCACCATTTAGACTTTTGTAATTTGGACTTCGTTTCTGTATCGTGACTCCCAGAATCTTCTATTATTCGTCTCAAGTTGCCTTACAAATTGAATCGCTTGGCGCTGAAACCCCTCATGCTACTTCTCCGCAATTTTTTACGAGACGGAACAAACTGATTCACGTTAACATTTCGTCCACCTTTTCGGCAGCCTGCCCCATCGCGTGGCGTGGGGACTTCCAGCCGCCCCAGCCTCCGCCGCGCTCGCGCCTTACCGGTCTTTAAACTGGCGTGCTGCCTACTGCCACCTCGCCGGCCTGCGTGCACGTGCAGCCGGCGGAGATTCGCTTTCTGGTCAGGCTCCGAGAACAAAGGAACGAATCTGCACCTATTGAAGGCGGGCGTGGCGTGCGGGGATTGTAACAGCGGCCAGAGTACGAAGAAACTTGCACGTGAAGTCATGAAGACTAAAATATCCTCTTTCTAGTAATCCCCGATTGCTATTACATGATCACTGGGATTGGACGTTGAGAACGCTTTAGCAACGTTTCATGGTCCGACTTCCGTTATTTCTGCAGCGGAAGGCGCCTGCAATAATTGAACGTATGGGTGCATCTACAGTTTTCTGAACTGTAAGCTCTATAAAAACCATGAGATAAGTTGAGTGCACATATAACCGAATCACTAATACCATAAGCCAACTTTCTATGTTAATAACAAATAATTGTCGTTCAATGAAGACATTTAGAAAGGTTAATCGTTAACTGAGAGAAGAGAACAATACACTGCTTGTACAATTTATTAGTATTTTGCCTTGAACCGATAACAAGAGACAGAAACATTATGATAGAATGTAACACGAACGTAAAGAATATTACGATGTCAATAAATGGGGAGACGATTAATGAGAAATAAATACGACCTTTCAGATGATAATTTTAAACAAAAAGCAGATCCGAATCAATTGCAAATCACAGGGTAAACAACAGTTTCAAAGGGAGCAGATTCACATAGGAGCGAAATGAGACAATGGAAGTGAGTGAAAAGGCCGAGAGTAAGCGAGGGGTAAAAAGTGTGCGGAAGACGTAAACGGCGGGAGGTGAAAGTGGCGGTGCGGTGCGGAGGCGCGGAGAGGCGCGGAGGCGGCCGCGCCTGAAGCTGAAGCTCTCCGCTGAAGCACCCTTCTGGCTGCGCTCCTGGCCGAGGAGCGCCCACACAGCGCCACCTGTGCTTCGCTCAGCCCAGCCCAGCTCGCCAACAGCTGGCTCGCTATTGCTCGCAAGCCCACAGCGCGCGGCGTAAGACCAGCAAATAGGGAGGGTAGAGTTACGCGTTCGAGAAAGACTTTCGGGTAGATTTGTATTTCAACGAAGTTATACTGTTGAGGTTATACTGTTGAGGTTATACTGTTGAGGTTATACTGTTGAGGTTATACTGTCGAGGTGATACTGTCGAGGTG
>BOPP01000029.1:6829881-6849052 GCA_017312745.1 Gryllus bimaculatus
CCTCCCCTCCCCCGCTCGCGCTCGTCTTTTTCTCTCCCCCGCCGATTGCATTCTCTTCACTCTCCCCGACGGGCAGAATGCGTGCGTTGGGTAATAAGCAGACGACCGCCTTATGCGGAGAAGACCGCTTTAGCTCTGTTGCTTGACCTCGCCTCAGCAGCCACTTTTCGTAACGTATTTAAGACGTTTCGCTTTAATAGTTACACTGTGAGAGTTTCTTCAGGAGTTATCCATCAGAGGAGCGTTCTCTCGCGGGTAAAAAAAAAAAGAACGGTCGGGGCGCTGGCGAGCTCGGCACCTCCTGACCGTGACAAGTCGCTTACGCGAAAGCGTCGGGATTAAGCGTTCGTCTTAAGCGCATTAGCGATCGAACGACGCGCCCCTGCCGGGGGGTCGTGGCGATTGCTCATTTCGTCCCCGAGTGCGACCGCGGACGTGCGAGGACTACGAAGATGCCGGGTGGTGCTGCGGCGCCCGCGGACGAGAGCAGGACCGGGCTAATGAGCGCTGTGACGTGGCACATGCGGTGCCGATTTGTAGCAGAAGGCGCAGGTGCAGTGGTGGACGAGACCGAGGTGGACGGAAATGCAGACAAATGGCGGGTCCTGGCTCCTGGCGGCGCGATGTCGTGGGTGCGAAGTCGCCCGATTGCATCCCGTGGTCAGGTTTTTCTTCGCACCCGCTTCCCAGTTAATCCCCTTTCACTTTTGGCTGCCAGAGAAGGTATTGCGCGGTTGCATTCCGGTTGGTGTTTCGGGAGGCGAAGAGGGAAAAATTTAGCTAAGTCTCTATTTTCTATAAATGCAAATTCATGTTCTCACACCAGTTGCACCACTCAGCTTTGAAGACCATATCTATGGAAGTAGACGAGTTTTTTTGAAAACGACTGACCATTTCCTATCCGGTGTGTATTGCAAACATTATGAGAGGTATTCTCATATACATAAATGAATGTTGAGTTATATATATATATATATATATATATATATATATATATATATATATATATATATATATAAAAGAGCGGCGAACTTCGCCACCGCGTGACAGATCTCCATGAAAGATGGCTCATCTACGTTGTTTGTTTTTTTCACCCAGAAGGTTTATGTGCAGTTAATTGTTGTTATAACTTCACTAGATGGCACTTCAGAAAAAAATTCCATTCATTCTCATTCAATTTCCGTTCTAATTGTGCTGCACCTGGGAGACGGAGAGAGAGGGAGTCAGAGAGTCAGTGAGAGAGAGAAAGAGAGAGAGAGAGACGGTGAGAGGCGGAGAAAGGGAAAAGGAAGGAAAACGAGAGAGATGAAGAGCAGAACAATGTCTGCTTGGTTTCGCTAGTTTCCTATAATTTTGTTTATTTCTCAGTAAAAGTTTTAGTTTGCCTACGTTTCCAGTACAAGAGTTAAATAGTAGGTTCCCACAACTTGTAGCAAATATAAGAACTACTATTCAGCAAGGTCAGCATTGAGCTAACAATTCACCATTATATAGAATTGAGGTATCGTCGTATTAAAATGTGTAGAAAAAATGCTTATCCAAACAGAAAAATAATAAAATTTAATGGTTCACAGACTATAATTTTACGTACGAAGCCTTTAATACCTATTGTCAGAAAGACGGCTGATGAGGTGGATTATTCAGCGTCAGCAACATTGAGGGAGCGAACAGAAGCTACGCCGCCCTGCGTTTGTTCGATCGCGCCCATCGTCTCGTAATCCCCTTACGAAGGCGACCCCTCTCGGACAATCTCCAGGCGGCGAGGTGGTCGCCTCTGACAGGAGCAGCTGAGAGCCAACTGCGCACTTCATAATCTTGATGGCGGTGCGTTGACAGGTGGCTGCCCTCGGACGCACACGCACGCACGCACGCACGCACGCACGGTGTTCTACCTGCCCCTGCCGCGTCATCGGTGGCGAGGAAACAGAATCAAGCCGCATACGGTCCTCGTCACCACTCAGATGAAGTAAGGTATTCCGTTTGAAACGAAAAATGCATAGTGCTAAGAGAACTCTATTATTTCTTAAACGTAGAATTTCGTATGTTAGAATTAACAATTGGTTAATCTGTTTTTGAGAACCTCAAATCGAATTTGTAAGCAGTGTTAGTTTTCAAAAACCTGAATCAACTTTGTTTCTTTTCCATTAGTACGAAAGTTAAACAAAGTACAAGCAATAAAGGTTTTTTATAACAAATAACATTCTATTCTAATATACGTTTGTTTCTGAGAACCATTGTTTTCGTATATTAAGAAGCAGCTGGCTAATGCAAGTACTCTCTAATATAAATAGTTTATAATAAAAGAATTGTCTTAATTCGTTATTTGTCTTTCGTAAGATTTCCTTTGATTTTATATTCGACTAATTTGCGATGTTATATAAATTGTTTTTTTAATAGGAGGCGTTTTATTTTTAGCACACAATTGCTTTCCGCAGGATATTAAATGGGCATTAATGTACTTCACAGAGTAATAAAATATATTTTTACTGCTCATTATTTAATGCAAAGGAAGCCTTGTAAATCATCTAAGTTGCTGGAAGTGAAAGAGTTTTTTGTAAATATCTTTGAAACAATGCATATTATGAACTTAAGTAATAAGATGCCTGCACAGCTCAGCTTTCAGTATTAACTTCGAAAAGATTTTACAGCTTCCATTACATCCTCAGAATCCCATCCATTGGTGTGCTTCTTGCATTAATTCCACTTGGGTGGGCCAACTTGGAGTCTGTCTGCAGCAAACGCTATCTTTTCTGCATTCTAAAGATGACGAGGTCACGACAAGGGGAACTTTTTCATTAAATTCCTTTCAGTTACAACTGATGCGGGTATCTTAATGTATTCTTGTTCGCCCTTTAATCCTATTAAGACCGTCCCTTAGACAGAATTTGATAATTGTGTCTTTAAATGTGGTTTTACAGAAATGATAATAACAAACACAAAGGGGGATTCGTTCTGCTATGAGACTGATTATAATACAATTATAGTTGTTATATTCTAATTTATATTTTAAGTGATTCCATGTTTTATTCGAGTTCCATTAGATTTAATGTTTTATAGAAGTGTGACGTCATGGATACTCACAGCGACCACAGACACAGAGCTTTCGTATAACAAATATATTTATTAACAAGAAAACAAAACAAATATATACACTTAATAATCTACTTACACCCTAGCTCTGATAGACCTACTATCCCCTGATCGCGGGAGCGATCCAAAACCCGATTGAAGATTGTTTTGATTGTGGCATTCGCCACTCCTACTTTTGAAGCGCGCACAAAGCCTAGCTTCCGTGACCGGATGTCACGCTGGGACACAAAGTCCGTTCTGGCGCACCAACGGCTGGTTTGCCTCGATCGCAGGAGCGATCTTATCCGATTGAGAATCGGCGTGAATCGTGGCACTCAACCACTCTTCACCTCGGAGCACGCACACAGCATCGCTCCCCCGTGACCGCAGTCACCCAAGGACATAAAGTCCGCAGGCTTCGTCAACTAGTGACTCCAGCCTCGCGAGCCTAGCTCGCATACGCACCGTCTTGGCGCCAAGTTTTGTGCACACGCACGAGGTTCTCCCACCGTCTCCAGAACCTGCCTACTGGCTCCGTACACTCTGTTATATAGGCGAGGCCCACGTGACCTCCTACGTCACGCCACCCCCTTGCTTGTTATAACAGTGAAAAGCCTCTATAAGCCGGAAGACACCCAAAGCCTTGTGTCTCCCGTCTCCGCGTTCTTCCCTTTACGGAAAAACCCTACTTCCTGTGGCGAGACTAATCCGCATCCAAGCGTCCCCAAATAGATGCCATGAGGCTCGCTGGCTAATACGTTACAGAAGATATAAATGTGCGTAACAATCAGGATACTTTCTTACCAGCACAATTGTCCAACTTCCTAGTGAAAATCAACTTATTTTGGTGAAGTGTTTTTGTACATGGCTATTCATTTATAAATTTTGTAGAAATAATAATTCTTAAAATAGTTCATATTAATATGATATTCAGATACGTATGTGAACACCGCTATTACGCCCAGGGTAGATTTAAAAACGATTCCCTCAAATGAGTTATCACACTCAGCCGTTGTCTCTTTCTTCATAAACTGTTATAAGAATATTATTTTCATAACATTTCATCTTCTGTGAAAGTGAGATATTAACACCTGTCGTATGTATGCTTCCAAACTGCCATATGACGCGTGCGGTAACATATAGTATTGAAATCGTTATACAAAAACTCCTGATTGGTTCACAGATAAGTAGGTCTGTCTGAACGCTTTTCAAAGGTCACCTCATCTCATGCTAGGTGTAGCTGATGTCTGTGTCGTATAAATCTTCAGTCGTTGCACCTGGAACCCGCAGACCCCGAGATAACGGATCCTCAGGTCGCGAAATTTTGGACGTCGGCTCCGACTCCCTGACAAATGACGTCCTAGGCCGACAGGGAACGGCGGGGCCCAGCGCGGACCAAGAAACTCATTTGTTGTCAGTGCTACGCAGCAGTTGCCACTGACTTACTGCAGCGGGATATGTTTCGTTCTGACGCCACCCGTGTCTTCCTAACAAATGGCTACCGAGTGGTGTAGGAAGGGATATTTATGGTTTACATTCTTCACTGCAGTTAATTTCGTATTTGTCGTCTTCCTCGCGTCTCAAGAGACTTCTGAAAGCTCATTTTATTATATTTTCCTATGTAATATGTGTAATAACAAACTATTAAAATTTCCCGTTTATAAATTGTAAAGAGGTTTTTGGGTATGATAAAAATGTAGCTATTTTTCAGCTACTAACTTTTAAACATTCTGTAATAATAAAATGTACATCGAAACAAGTATCCCATGCAAAACCGAAACACGTATTCCAGAATCGTAAAAGAAACCGGGTTTAGAAGAATACGAGCGGCTTGCAGCAGCAAAAAATGCTGCTGAACGTACCAACAAAAAAATTGTTTACCCCCAAAAAAGCACGAGCATTGCTCAAGAATAGCAAAGAAAAGACATTCATGTAACATTGCACTAAATTAAATATTAAACAAGTATTCTTCAGTAATACTGCAGTAACGTAGTACAGGATACAATGTACACAGTACTGCAGTTTACATATCTAACTATAAAAAAAGGTGTTCCGTTACATGACATGTGTATAACAATATTTAATGGCGGGTGATCATTTCCTTGGAGCTTTTCTGTTGCATAAGTTGCTGTGTCATAAGTAGTAACACATAGAGTTTGAAAAATCAGTCGGTAAGCGCAGTGCTTGAATAGAAGAAATAAAACAACCAAATATATGTATTTTCAATCAAAATGAAAACGGTTACATTTTTATTCGATTTTCCAAATTTCTGGGTATCTAACGAAACCATAGACGCCTTTGAAAAGGCCGAAGGCTGCTTAGTTTTCTTTCAATTTCTGCACGCACTGGTAATTAATTATGTTTGTATTTATTTTTGAAATTTTATTTTCTATAAAAACAGCCTATTTTGTGTACATTTCAATAGGTATTTTTCTTTATGCAACTTCGGCGTAACTGACATCTTGTGTAGCATATGGAACAGAAAATCGATATTTCCCCACATGCAGGAACGGGGGTAATCGTTTAGCTTTGGCCTTGCAAACATGTCCCTTCCATCTAAGACGTATTACAACTGTCGGCAACTGCCAACAGAAAGCGGTAACATACGTGGTACAATTGTCAGATGCGTCACTTAAGAGAACAACCTTCTACAGTTGCGAAGGAGAAACGCGCGAGACAATTGAGCTCACATGTAATACTGAGGACACAGTGGATACAGCGTGTCAAAGGCAGAATCGATAAAGTGTTAGCCCATGAACTACGAGTATTTGAGCTATTTGAAAATATTTTTGCTGAATCATTATGAAATGCATTCTTCGATTACTGGCGTTTATTAAATATCATAATTCTCTCTTTATGAAAATGTGGAAACACATTTCTTGAAGTAATAAACGTTTGTTTGGGGAGGAAACCTCCAGGCTGTCGAGTTATACCTTATTGTCAATCTGGCTGTGCTCTTGAAATCTTATCCGGAAAAAGAATAATAAAAATGCAATAAAATAAAAACGTTTAAATTTTTCATGTGTGTAACATAGGACAGTAAAAATAATGGTGCTAGTTCCATTTTCAGCAAACTCAATGTAGTTCGATGTGTTTTTGAAAATTGCAAACAAATTAAGATAGGAAAAGTACAATACTTAAGAGAGTTTTTCTTAAATGAAATCTGTTGTAAAAAATAAGATATTTAAATAAGATCATGTATAATTGTTTTCAAAAAGCGAGTAGTTTTTGCGTAATTTCTGTTTGAAGTTAATGCAATGTATTAAAAAAATGCTGAAAAATGACTCCAATTTTTTAAAATATTTTCTTCGGGAAGAGTCGACCAAAAATTGGGGCAGGTTTCATTTTCGTTGAACTTTGTGAATTGTCGAAAATTGCAAATGTTAGAAACAATGCGTGAAATTAGATCCTATTGTACCACCACTAGATTATTTGATGTTGTAGAAAGTATCAGCTGTTGTAGCCTACTATTTTCTATTCTATATTATGAAATATGAGAATGAACTTAATATTACTACCTACATACGATTTTCATTAAGACCTTTGACGTTTCAATAATTGCGAAAGTTCAACACTCTTTTTGATGCTTAAAAAGTGTTATTCGCATGTTCAGAGTCAGGTGGTGAAGTGGTGGTTACGTTTATTACCCACGGAACGTCTGAACTTTGATTATAATCTAAATATTTCTACGAGTTTTAAATACATTTGACGATTCAACCAGTTGTATAATATTATGTAACCGTTGTTAAACCTACTAATAAATTACTAAATGTTGTTTTAGCACCACTAGTTATTTATTACCATGTGATGAGTGTCCTATCACGCCCAAGCTCAAACGAGAGAGTAAGTGTACACGTTTATCTCTTCCTCTTCCCTGAGTACTCAATGGAGTAGTAGTTCTCCTTTACCTTCCACTGTGTGAAAGATGCTTGGGTGATCATGACGGTACATGAATAATTTTCGCTGGAACGTAGCAGTATCCGAAGCCCTGCCACAATCACATGATGAAAATACCCGTGCCTGAGGCGTACTTGGACGCCATCGAGGCTACTTTATTTATTTATTTGTTTACTAACTTTAATTAACTGTAAAACTGTGTATGTGCAGAGGTGAAGCAATTGCTGCATAAGTATACGTTGAGATGTACGCTGAATAAAGCCAGAGATCGCGGATCGTCTAACGGCGGCGGACACAGTGGAGCAGATTGTGGCCGAAATTTCAGTCGGCTGATGTCTGACGTGTGTGTCCGATATGCTTGACTTCCAACTCGTGCTAGTAAATGGAAAAGGGCATAGTGAAAACGAACGGTCTCTTACGTCTGGAAAAGTCAGCTGTCGGGCGAAGATGTTTCGTTTGATGTGTCGGTTCCGTTCGTCCGAAATCAGCTGGATATCCATAATACGAAGGCTACCTCCAATACAAGAAGATGGCCTTGAGCGAGCCTCTCTAAAATGTTTCAAACACTGAACAGCGGAGATATGGAGATATTCGGACAATTTCGAGTGCAACATTCTGATAATTTTCGGATGAAATAAGTCGGACGATTTCGCTCGCAGTCGTCCGGAAACGCCTGACCGATACGAATATTTCGGCTGCTCGGTGACCGTAGGCGTTTACCCGATATTTCGTTCGGCCAACGCCGGAGGAGAAAAACCAAACGAAACAAATCTTTGTACGACAGCCGGTGATTTCAGACGCCGCTAGAAGAGATCGAGTTCACTACGACCATTTCCAGTTCCCATCACGTGTTTGGCCGAATTCAGCACATCGAACAAAAGCGTCCGACTTCGACCGACCGAAATTTCCCTCGAAAATTGGCCCCACTGTGACCTCCGCGAAAAGGAATGGCGGGGGAGTGGGTAGCGTGCAAACGCGCGGGAGTGCCTCAAAAGCGTGTCCCGGCGCCGCCGCCGCCGCCGCCGCCGCCTCCTGCGCCACCGCGCTCGCGCCGCGCAGGCCGCGCGCTGGGAGCGGTTCACAGCAGCGACGTTAATGTCGCGGGTAATAACGGGCGCCGCATTGTGCTCATCTGCTCGCGCGGAAAAACTCAGCGGCCGCGCGCAGGGGAGTTATGCGCGCGGTTATTTGTTTTAACCCGCGCCGCTCCCACCGCCGCGCCGTCCCGCGCCGCGCCGCGCCGCTCGCGTTAGTAAAGCGCTTGAAGCGTCGATTAGAGGCGAACACCGGCTCACGCCGCTCCTATCTACTGAAAGAGACGAAACGCGTCGCCTTGTCCTTCCGTGCGCTGCCCCGGGGCCGCGTATGGGAAGATTCATCAGATGAGAAACGCGTCACCGTCACCCGTCTGCTTCGCCTCCGAATTGCCCTGAGTGCCCATTGGACTGAGTTAGTCACTGTCGTGGTGAGCATACGACTTTTAAGTACTCGTTAACAGTAGATCAGTGAGAGTAAATGGAATAAATGAATGGGTATGTTTATAATGAAATTAGTAAGAATAATTCGTGAATAAATGAGAAAGAAGAAGAACAAACCAAAAGAAAGAGCATTACTGACTATTAAGGAAAAAATAAACAAAACGTTCAAGTTGGTAGGCAAATGTGCTTACATGCTAACTAGACAATAAATTAACCTAAAATTAAGTTAGTTATTGAATCCTCCCCTCTAACAGCTTAAGATGTAGTAGCTTAATGTTCCTATGTACATATAAAAATAAATACCCGCCTCGTAAGGGCTTCTGTAGAGTACAAATTGAGAACAAAAACGACGATAGCCGGTGCTGGCGATCCGCAGTGCAGTGACCAGACCGATCGCCTTCCATCGCATTCTTCAAATCACGGTCTCTCCATGCGGCGAGACACCACCGGCATTCGCCTGGAAACTATTGAAGCCCGAAAGGGGTAATTTCGAGAAGTCGGCATCTAGAGAAAGAGGGGGCCGATCTGTCAAACAACTCTTTGGAACTAACCCGCCCGCCGGGGATACACTCCGAGGAGGGATAGCGGCCTTGGGATCGACGCCTAGGCAAGTCTTTTGTTCGCATACGAGGGTCCGACTATCTACCGGTATTCGCCTGGAAACTATTAAAGCCCCAAAGGGCCAGTTTCACCAAGTCGGCACCTGGAAAGACGGGGCCGGCGTGTTAAAAGTCCCTCCTAGGAGCGAACCTGGACGCCGGGATTGGTTTCAAAACATATTCGCTGCGCTGCTCGGGTTATTTAAAGTGGATTATTCTTTTTATCCTGCTTTTCTTTCCAACATTTCCTCCACTATCATTTATTTATTTCAGAATTACCATTTAATCAAATCATCCTTTCATATCAAGTACATCAGTTTTAAGCCCTAAAATCATTATAAAGAATGGTCGCAGCTGATAATCGATTGTAGATGTATTTTTGTAGGTCAGTTCCTTTTGCAGAAACTAGGAATTATACTATTTAAAATAATATGTAAAAGGAATTAAACTAGAGGTTTTTTAATTAATGTCAAAGTACTAGTTATTAGAAGTTATTAGAAGTTACTAGTTTCTCGTTATTCAAAATATAACTAGGCATGGTTTTAATATTTAGATTTAAGACAGATTTAGCATTGGCTTATTATTTTAATCAATATTCTTCCACAATATTGCAATATTCTTAGAAACAAGTTTTCATGGAAAACCTATACATTTTGCTCAAACAAATTTCAAAATTTGAATACAATAATTTAACTTTATAATTGTTTTGAACTGTATAAAACATTTTCTCTTCTAGACGTGTCTACTCTGTTTTTACTGACTGATTGACTGCTATTTTCTAATTTTTACAAAATTAATTTCTCCGCTTTCCGTGAGCCAGTAACTTTTCAAACGGTGGCAGTTTCCCCTGTCACTTTACACTATCTCCATTACGGTCTATTATCTTACTAGATTTTTACTCTTCCGAAAGTCCTTGAGCTTCTTAACTCATTAGCAAATTACACTCGTTACAGCAATTACCATTTTCTCTGCAAATAGTCATTATGTCAGTTGGCTACTTTACGGCAGGACCTTGCACTTCAAACATTGTTGCCCCTATTCTTCACTAGCTTCCGTCATCTCCATTACCTCTAGAAAAGGCGCTAGTGTGTGTGTGTGTGTGTGTGTGTGTGTGAAAGTAATAACGCGCTCTCGTCAATTCGCCCTGCCGTCATCTGCCCGCGTTCAGGTCAATATTTTCGTTACCGCAACCGCCAGCGCGCCACTCCCACCGTCACCGCCGCCCTAGCCATCGCGTGCACTCCCACCGACGACATCCCCGCCTGCTACCGCCTCCGCCACAATTAACCCCGGTGCGCCGCGACGTGGCATGGACACCGACTTAATCACCGCTCCGCCTGCTCCACCACCGTCGCCGGCGCCCCTCTCTCCCTCGCCTGCCACAACCGCTACCGAATCTACCACTGATGGTCCCCCGTGGCCTGCGCCTAACTTGATTTCGCCGCTATCGTCTGCAATACCGTGGTTGCACCACCATCGACACCATTGGCACCACTTCCACCACTAATCATCACTTTCGCCTGCACTGTCCCCGTCACCACCACGTGTGCCACGACCACAAACATCGACACTCCCATGGCCATCGCTTTATTCGTTGCTGCCTTCTTTTTTACATCATTATTTTAGGTCTCGTCTTTAAAAAACTAGAACTCCGACCGCCTTCGGATATTTTAGAGGAGTTTCATTTACCGAAAATACTTACACGTTCAATTATTAATTGATCTTATTGAGAAAACAGCATACACTTCTTTGTTCTTTTGAGGTACAACAGCTCGTAATACACCGAGGTGACACAAGTCATGGATAGCTCCTAATATCGTGTCGGACCTCCTTTTGCCCGGCGAAGTGCAGAAAATCGACTTGACCTTGTTTCAGCAAGTCTCTGGAAGTCCCCTGCAGGAATATTGATATATAATTGCGAAAGTGTTGCCGTTACAGGTTTTTTGCAGTAACTGACCTCTCGATTATGACCCAAAATGTTCGATGGGATTCATGTTGGCCGATCTGGGTGACCTAATCATTCGCTCGAACTGTCCAGTATGTTCTTCAACGCAATCGCGAACACATGCGCCCCGGTGACATGGCGCATTCTCATTCATAAAAATCTCATCGTCGATTGGGAATATGAAGTCCATGATTTTTCTCCAAGTATCGGAACAGAACCAATTCCAATCAATGATCGGTTCAATTGGACCAGAGGACCAGGTTTGTTATGAAAATATAACTCGGTGTATCAGCTCGTAAGAGAACTAACAATTGAGTATAATAATGGTTTGCTGTAGAGGCAAGTTTGTTGAGGGAGACGATAGCTAGAGTTCGAAAGAGGTGGCCGCATGACGATTATGTCGTGAAATTTAAAGTGATACTTGTTCAAGTACGCAATTAGTAAAGTTTCAAGTGTTTAGAAGATTGGTGAACCTTGGGGGAAGGTATTAGTTATAAATAATCGGTGGTTCAAGAATACAGAACAAAATACCTGCGACCGCGGAGCAGGTAACAGTTTGCCAATTGATTAACCATCCAGAAATTTTGTTCAGTATATTTTCTTTTTGTTAGCACTGTAAGTGTTTTAATCCTCAAGAGTGCGGAGATCGGGCTACGATCTGGGGTAAGTGGAAATAAGCGGCAGCTGAAATTATATTAGAAATACCGATGATAGCGGGCGCCTACGGGTGCAAACACTGTTGCGGGCTGAAGTACATAGATACGTAACAAGGACCATTCTGCCATAATTGCTATCACCTTCGCCACTCCCGGCGCACCATTGACACCACAACGCTGCGGCGGGGCGACCGCCTTAATCATCGCCACCGCCCGTTCTACCACCGACCCCGTCACCTCTGTCGCCACCGCGTCTGCGCCTTTTTGCGGTCGGCGGGTAACAAGAGCGCAAGTGGCGGCGGCGGCGGCGATGATTTGCCGGCGACAGGAATTAGCGCTGCTGGCCGCGGCCTCTCATTAAGTCTCAGAGTGGGCGGTGGCGGTGGTGATGGGGCGGTGACAGGTGCGCACCGGAGGCCCAAGAGCACCTCACGACAGTCGAGCAATTTGCCTTCAAAGCGACTTCCCCCGACGACGTCCCTAGCGCGATGAAGGAAGTGTTAAGGCTAAATGTCCCGACACTAGTTCAATTTGTAGCCACCACGTGGAAGCACCAAAATAGGTAAAATTTACTTTACCGATTACGTCTGAACCAATGGTCCGATTTTCGATCTGTAAACGGCATTTGACGCCTTTTTAAAATATAATTTATGCTACGATGAACTTTTTCCAAAAATATAGCAAAAACGCGAATTTGAAATTAGTTCCTAAACTTTCGAGAACAAATTAATAATGTGGGCGATGGCGACATGCATCCTGAATCCAACGCCGTGACAAACATGCAAATTGGACGCATAGGAACGTCCTACAGTGAAATTTACCATAACATCTCGCCCCCCTTTCCCCTTCTGCGTCTTTGCGGCACGGCCAGACCCGGCGGCGTGCGACCAGCCCCGACAGAGCTGCGGGACTTGCGGGACACGCAAGCCACACAGTCGGTTTATACGTTCGTCACTTTGCATCTCAATCTATTTTCCGCAAAGAACTAGAGCACGGACTAGGGCACGAACAAGCCTGGACTCGGGTAAATTGCCCGTGGGGGAGGGGGGCCGGTATTTACGAGTCCGATATGGCACTGGGACAGTGGTTCGCAAATAGACAACGTGGAGAATGCTCACACCAAGTTCACTGATCGGGTCGCTTACTCAGTGTTTTTCTCCGCTTTACACTTCCTTAACGAACCACTGTCCCGGTGCCATTTCGGACTTGGAAATACCGGCCCCTTTCCCCCACGGCCACTTTACCCGAGTCCAGGTTCGTTTGTGCTCTAGTCCCTGCCCTAGTCCTTTGTGGCAGGTGGCGAAGAAAGACCAACCACCCGATGCATTCGGAGCAGCAACTTGGTCAATAGTTTTCACAATGGACAGACTGAATCAAACCCTCAGAGAAAATTCAAGATTTTCTCCGTGAAATATAAAGAAGTTTTACAAATTCTTGGAAACACAGACATTGAAATGAAGATTCGATGGATTATATAGTACGATATAAGCAATACTATAGTGTACATAATTTGGTTTTTACTCCAAACGCCTGCCTTTTATTATTATTATTATTATTATTATTATTGTTGTTGTTGTTGTTGTTGTTATATACAAGGGAGTTCTTATATTTCTTTCTTTTTAAACATTATATTTCTTTGCAAAGAAAGCAAATGACCAGACGAAAGTCAGAACATTCTACGGGAATTCCAGCCCAGACCAAGACAAGATAAAGAAAAGTTTATTCAAGAAAAAAGCGAAGAAGTGGTAGAACATAACAACAAATGGAGATCTTAAGAAAGTTTGCAGGTCATCCGAAATATGACCACGGAGTGTAAACCAACAATGCCGAATGTTAAGAACGAGAACGACAAAATAAATACAACAAAAGAAGAGATCACAAAAAGATGGGAAGAATACGCGAAGAAGTTTTATAATAAGGATTTACAAATAGAGTAGTGGTTAAATAAAGATGATTACGAATAAGAACCTGAGAAGAAATGAATTGGCGACAAAACAACTGAAAAATGGGACGTCCCCGGTTGTAGATAATATTCCAACCGAACTATTCAAAGATACAAGGGAAGAAATCTTGGCGAAACTGACACAATTATGCAACGTGATCTGGAAAAGAAAAGAGTGACCAACAGATTTGCAACGCACTATAATTACTCCATTATCAAAGAAAGGGGACAGCAGAGATTGTACAAATAACCACACAATTGCATGAATATGAGTAATGCCTCAAACAATTTTAAGATGGTATTCGAAAGAAGACGGAAATATGTGAAAAAGATAGTAGTATAGCATCTCTAGTATGATATCCGTGGAAAAATAGAATGAGATGCAAAGTGACGAACGCATAAACCGACTGTGTGGTTTGCGTGTCCCGCAAGTCCCGCCTGCCCCGTCGGGGCTGGTCGCACGCCGCCGGGTCTGGCCGTGCCGCCGCGCTGACAGAGGGCCCACAACGGGCGGGTGGGAGACGCAACGGCGCAGATGGGATTGAGGGGGGTGGGGCAAGGTGTTTTCGTAAATTTCACTTTACGACGCTCCTATTCGTTCGATTTGTATGATTGTCACGGCGTTGAATTCAGGAAGCATGTTGCCATCGCGCTATAAGCCCACATTTTTTAATTTGTTCTCAGAAGTTTGAGAATTAATTGCAAATTCGCGTTTTTGCTAGATTTTTGGAACAAGGTGATCTTAACTTAAATTCTATTTTAATAAGGCGTCAAATGCCGTTCACAGATCGAAAATCGGATCATTGGTTCAGACATTATCAGTAAAGTAAATTCTCCTGTGACTGTGCTGCGATCTATTGAATTTTCCTTTAAGTATTTTTCGATGCATTTAGCCTTAAAATGGGGAAGGGATAGTTCTCGGTGATATTTCCTCGTCTTATTGATTTGGAGTCGCCGGGGGAGAGAATGTTGTAGCAATGCGAGATGAATTGGTGATTTGTTTTCGGATATTATAGGTTCTTCAAATGCAATTTAAGTGATGTTATTTTATTTCCGATTCTATGCAGATTTCCATGTCTGTGTTTGAATATGTTCTTTCCAAACTATGAGAAGTAGGAAAGTTCTTTTTTAAAGAAATAATATGAAATATTACTTTCTGATTACTAATCTGAAATAAGAAGAGGTTGATTGTTGCCTGGTTTAAGTAAATATCATTCTATTTCGGATATTTAAAATGTATGAATATAAATCAGTTTTGTAGGTATTACATTTTGTTATTCACCACACACTTCTATACCTGGCTTGAAAGTTAAATATTACTGTTATTTGAAAGACGATTATCCACTAAGTGAACGACACTGTTAACGACGTAAGTATTATTCTTATCTCTGTTATGTCAAATGTTTAAGTGGAAAACTAGAAAGGGCCATTTTTGTCGAAAATACGATAACTTTCTCATACGAATTTTGTTTGTTTTAACTTACACTCCGAAGCCATCCCGTTACGAGTTTTCTAGTCATGCCGTCTGATCTGTATCCCGAAGATGACGCAGGCATGTGAATGAAGTTGGCTCGGAGTGGGTAAGAGTAGTTACCGCTCTGCTGCTAGGCGAGGCGTTGGCAGCCGTGCGGAACTGCTGATTGGCAAGGAGGAGCTGCTCTCGTTAGAGCCAGCATTTACCACTGACCCTGCCCTACCCTCCCCCTTCCTTCCCCCTTCCCTTCACATACCTTTACATCCCATCCCTTCCTTCTTCCCTTCCCTTCCATTCCCTTCCCTCCCTCTCCCTTTCCTTCCATTTCCTCCCTCTTTATTTTCCATCCTTTCCCGTCCCTTCTCTACCCTTCCAATCTTTCCCTCTTCTTTCCCTTCCCATCCCTCTTCACTTCCCATCCTTTCCCAGCCCATCCCTTCCTTTTTCCTTGGCCTTTCCTTCTCTCTTTCCTTCCCTTCCCCCTTCCCTTCCTCTCCCTTCCATTTCATTTTCTCTTTATTTTCCATCTTTTCTCGTCCCTACTCCTCTTTTTCTTTCCCTACCCTTCCCTTCCTCACCTCTTCACATCCCATCGTTTCCCATTCCCTCCCTTCCCTTCCCTTCCCTTCCCTTCCCTCTTCCCTTCCTTCTTCCCTTGCGCGCTTCTTGCTGGCACAGAAGTTCACCTGCGTGGTTTTATTTCAACCGCTGTATTTCTACACCCCTCCCTCTCGGCATGTTTGCTTATTATTTACGACATTCTCAAGCCCGATTCATTACTTTTAAATGATATACTGCGGAGATGTTCCAGAACGTCAGGGAACATACAACCTCATATATCTTTTCTCGTTTTTTAATGTTTATAGTGTACGTGTTTATGGTCTAAAATTTATATTTTTCATTTTAGCTACTTCATGTATGTATGTTCCTGATGGAAGACATTTTTTAAAAATCTTTAATCTCATTACTGTATTGATTATATGCTATAAAATCTGTGTAAGGTTGTGTAATAGTTTTCTGTGGTTTTGTGCAATATGTTGACCATATGCATTAATCGTGAAGGGAATTTTGATATGCGCACGTCCTTTATACAAAATTACTAACATCATATGTTTTGTAATTTTCACCAGTGTTTTATGCTTCATAGCATAATGTCATTAAGATATTGTCTTATTTAAAAAATTATCTGTTATGACCTTTGGCACAATGTCTCTAAATAATGTTGTCATATTTGAACCTCGAACGTGAATTCGAATGAACCTGACAAATTTGCACGTAAACAAATTAATTAGAAATAAAAATTCCTTAATTTTTAGTTCGTTGAAGATTTTAGAATCTTGGCTCTGAGACTGACGTCAAATACACTGCCAGCAAATAAATTGAATATGTCAATGTTATTTATTTTTATTTTTATTTTACTTTACTATTCTGCAAAAAATTTTTGAACGATTGTTCTTTGAACGTGGCTTTGCACATGACTGCCTTAGACTCTGACCAACCGGTGCTGATGTACATGTCGAGATGCGTGTAATTCCCTTCCAAATATCTCCCTCAACAGGGCATCGTGGAGTTAATGCTATTATTGTTATTATTGTCATTATTATTATTATTATTATTATTATTATTATTATTATTATTATTATTATTATTATATTATTATTATATTATTATTATTATATTATATTATTATTATATTATTATTATTATTATTACTATTGTCTAAAAATGATTTAAAATTACATTGTATCAATATTTCTTTAACGGTAATATGTTAATTGTAGTGTTATGCCACCCTGTTGTATAAACCTACCTGCAGAAATAATAAATATATCGAATGTATCTATTTATCTATCTATCGCTCCAGCCAGGACAAACTCCAAGATTCCGATCGGTCTACCGGCATGTGCAGTAGCGTAGTGCACGCAAGTGTGTGTATGTGTGTGTATGTGTGTGTGTGTAAGGGGGAGGAAGGAAAATTCTCGCACGGTCCTTGGCCCATTTGCTAGGGCACTGTTCCAGCGGTCATCTGGCATTGTTTGAAGAAATCCCGGAAAATCACCGATCTGAATTTGCGAACGAATTCTCCAGTTTGCTCTAGAATTCCACTCCGAGTAGTGGCTGAATTCAGTGCTATTATACACCTACAGCTAGCGTCCAGAATACCCATCCCCACGTGGGAACTTCCGAACAGAGTCAGCAACGCGCGAACACAGCAGTAACGCTGTCTCTCAGCTACGTCAGCCGGTCCACTCATCGTCATCACCACTTCATCCGTCCGCTCGCCAGCCGAAGGCGGCCCGCGGCCCCCGGGGCGAGCCGGCGGAGGGACGGAGGAGGGCTATAATGAAAGACGTGCGCGTGGGGCGGGCGCGGCGTCGCGGGCGCTGTAATGAATACAATTGCGCAAGACGATGCGTCGCCTCTCCGCGCATCGGCGATTAGGCGCGCGGGGGAGGGCGTGGCGCGCATGCGCCGTGGAGCCGTCGCAAGCACCTGCCGCCCCCCCCACCCTGGAACCTCGAGCCGCGAACCCGGACACGAGTGCGGCGCCTGCAAGCGCCCAGCTGGCGACGCGATGCTCAAATATCAGCTGCATCGAAACGGCTGGATGCACTTGGACAGTGGTTAGCGATCGGCCCATCTTCACATTTGGGTTTGGGGAATATTTGGAACGTGTGAGCCGGCTGAGATGGCTCAGTACAACAACGGATACCTCTGCAGAATCTCTGACCGGGAAGTTTATTTACCTCTAACTTTTACTCATCCTTCAACTATTTATAGTTAAAATTATGGCAAAGGATTTTGGAACTCAAGAAAACGTGCGCATGTGATCTTCTCCCCCATACGTCAATACAGTTTTACTGTTTTTTTGTTATTATTAAATAAATCTAATAAAAAATCTAAGACCGAAGGTTGAATCCTGACGGTGCAGGATTTTCGACACTAGCAACGTATCAATGCCGAATTCAACCATCACCATCTCGAGAATTGTAGCGTTCGGCTGCTCTGATCGGTAGTTTTCCCTGGTTTCTCGGATGAATACCAGGCAAATGCAGAAGCAGTACAAACGGGCAACGCATCGCACGGGATTTGCCACTCAGTTTGTACAAGTTTGTCCCGTTCGGAGCCGTCTCCCGGAGTGGTGGTATTGAGGGGGGAAAGCCCCAAGTCAATGTGGTGGTCGGCGTCCTTACATTCTAGCGGAGAAGGAGCACCGGTATCACTGTGACTTGCACTAAACCTACGAAACTCATGTTCGTAGTAATTGATGCGTCTGGAGACGTAATAATCATTCGGAACGAGTCGTTGCATAGTGGTTTCCGATAGGCCAAGCATCACCTTTGAGATTCGGGAATATTGCTAATGTAATGAAAATTTTAGATCTGTTAAAAATTACAAAATAATTAAAAATACTTTTACAAACAGAAGAATTATTTTACAAATATAGTGTTTGAATTACGTTACACAGCAGCATACCAAACTAAAGAAGCTGACTTGATATAATTATAATATAATAAATCCAAATATTGTTTTATTATGTGGAAATGTTGATACGTAAAATTCGCACTTAGAGAAGAAAGCTATCGAAATAATAAATGTTCTTTCTATAAATAAAGCGAGATATTTAATCTTATCGATATTTCTTCAGCAAGAGGAGAATAGTTTGGTTTACTACGTTACACAATATTTCCTATTTATACCTCCAACATAATAAATATCAAATTATTTCGATAATGCAATATACTTTTTGAATGGACTTTATAATATTGAGTTAATAGAGATTACGGGAGATAATTGAGATTATTATTATATTAATATAGATATATGAACAAATTAGAGTAAAGTTCCAGCAGTTGAGTTTCATTGTTGAACAACGTTGTGTGCATGCGTCGTACGAAAACAGCGAAGGCCGCTTAGGGTGCACTGAGTCCAGCGCTCGCGCACGCGTGCAACCCATGCGCGAAAGCGCGGTGTGCCGCAGGGGCCGAGTCCGCGCCTACGAGTGTGAGGGCGTCCTCGGACGGGCGCACCTCGAGCTCTGTGGATGAATGGCGTCGCGGTGTGAATGAAGCCTCGCTCGGCGGCGGCGGCGGCGGCGTGGGCGGACGGG
>BOPP01000029.1:6853404-6906176 GCA_017312745.1 Gryllus bimaculatus
GCCCAGCCCGCCCGCGGGCCCCGGCCCGGCCCGGCCCGTCTCGGCCCATGCCCAACCCGGCTCGTGTACGGTGACCACGGGCCCGGCCGCCCGCCATTGCTACGCACCTCGCGGCCCGACCTTGCGCCCCACCTCACAGCCCCGCCTCACCCTGCCCCCTCCGCCAACCAGCCCTCCACGCCCGCGCCTCGCCCGCGTCCGAGAACAGACTAAGCTGCGCTAGGATGTCGAAGCAGTTTTTGGCAAGGATCGCAATATTAGTAAGAGAAAAATGCACTCACGAAATATTGTTGTTGCAATGTGAAAACGAACCCTTTTTTTGCGTATGTTATGAGAGCTTCACTGATCGGGACGGCTTGTTCTTCCAGGGCTCTCATGAAATTTTCGAGAATGGTTTGCAGTAAATTCTAATGATACTAATATTTGGATGTAATAATAAGACAAGTAATAGATAACAATAATAATTATATTATGTGTTATTATGCTTGTGACGTCAATGGATACTCACAGCGACACAGACACAGAGCTTTCATTATTTTAAACAAATATATTTATTAACAAGAAAACAAAACAAATATATACACTTTAATGAATCTACGTACACTTTTAGCTTCTGATAGACCTACTATTCACCCTTGCGCGCGGAGCGATCCTAACCCGATCGGAAGATGGTTTTGATTGTGGCATTCGCCACTCTACTTGTTGAAGCGCGCACAAAGCCTAGCTTCCGTGACCGGATGTGCACTCTGGACACAAAAGTCTTCTGGCGCACAACGGCTGGTTTGCCTCGATCGCAGGAGCGATCTTATTCAGATTGAGATCGGCGTGAATCGTGGCACTCAACCTCTCTTCACCTCGGAGCACGCACACTAGCAATTCGCTCCCCTGACGGACCGCTAGATGCCCAAGAACCTAAAGTCCTCAGCCCGTCAACTTTAGTGACTCGAGCCCTCGCGAGCCTGGCTCGCATATTGCACCGTCGTTGCGCCAAGTTTTGTCGCACACCACGAGGGTTCTCCCCACTGTCTCCAAGAACCCACCCACTGGCTCTGTAAACTCTGTTTATAATAGTGCGAGGCCCAACTGATTCTACTAACGTCACGGCCCACCCCTTCGCTTGTTATAACAGTGAAAAGAAAAAAAAATTTTCTAAAACCACGAAGACTCCCAAAAGCCTTGTGTCTCCCGTTCCGCGTCTTCCCTTTACGGATAAACCCTTCTTCCTTGTGGCGAGGCTAATCCTCTGCCAAGAGTCCCCAAATAGATGCACGAGGCACGCTTGACTAATACGTTACAATGCACATGAATTTCCTCTATTCAATTAATTTAATTGACTTACCTTTTAACCTGCAATGAACGAATATTTCTGTTCATCTCTTTCCATTATAATCTTTTCAGTTAAGTAAAAATACTCAACATACATGAAATACAAAGAAATTAAAAACTAGCAAAGATATTCGCCCATTCAGACACATTTCTGCCTCTGCAAAAAACGATTATACCAAACCAGTAATTTAAAAAAAGAGAATTAAACATGCAGATAAAATACTTTGTGTAAAATATATCTCAGTTGTTTGATACAAAACTCTGATAAACTATATTTCGCCACAAAACCATCATTATTCGCTATACTTTCGAGCACATTGTTGCGTTTACAATTCCCCATTTTTAGTTTGGCGCGTTTCCCCATTTCAGTGGCACCCTCTGTGATTTGGAGGGAAGAGCGTAGTCAAGGTAACGTTGTCCGAGCTTTGAGGGGCACTGAGCGTCCCAGGGCAGACAATACCACGGCTCAGTCGCGCCGCAGTTTGACATGGACTGGTAGAGAAATGTTTGTAAAACCATTAGAGGTGCAATTTGCCTGTCCTTGTATGAACGATCTTCATTGTTGCGTGCAATTTTAATAGAATGTGTCACCTCTTCTACATATTCTTTGAACGTCAACATTCTGCCCAATCCAACATTTCCATTAATTTAAAATCCTAATTACATCCTCACAGAGACACCACATTCTCGTACGATATTACTCATTACATGTCAATTAATACTAGACAGGAATATAGAGATAGCCAAAACTAATTTTTTAGCAGGAACCATGGTGTAATTTTTTGGTCTTAGAATGAAACGGCTCAATATATACATTTTGAATCGGAATATTTACAAACGGTTGTGTATATTTGAAGAAGAATTTCAACCTGTACAATGTATTGTGAATGCATAATTGCGCTGGACACGGTTGCTGGTAAACCATTACGAGAAAATTGAAATCGCGGGGAATATTCTGGAAGGTGATTCATTTTCCTGTCTTTTGTGCCAAAAGTTTAAATCGATGACGCAGTTTAAGTTGAAATTGTGCTGTCTTCCTCACATTAAAAATATACAAGTTCATCAACCGGATGCAGAGATCCAAATTACAAAGTGGAAGTTGATAAAGAGAGAAGAAATATGATGATGATAATTATGGTGAATTAATAAGAATACATTGTTGTTTATGCGTCATAGCCTTTTTTATGTAAGCTCTTAGTTTTGCTGTATCAGACTGAGTTCCGGATTGTTATGGGTTTCAAACATGTGCCATTAACCTAAAGTTATAACCCCCAATTAGTATACCAAATCAACTATGCGATAGGTCATTTTCTCCAATAAATGAAAAAAAATGTTAAGTTAGTTTACCAATCTGCGAACGTGAGGAACATAACTGTTAATGGAGCACGCACATTTGAAATGGGACCGTTCCAATCTTTGGAGAAAGTTATACCCATAGGTATACTTTTGTATCTTACATCTGACTACTCGTATTTTGATATTTATTTCTATATAATAAAAGACGCATCTGTACATTGCAAATTCATTAGGCACCACGATATTGTAGTTAAGTTTGAAGGAAAAGTGTTAGTGTTTCTTTATTTGGACAATTTTGCGTAATAATAATTGTAGCTTTAAAACGTTACATATTCAGTCTAAACGGTACATCAAAATATGAAGCCAGTTTATGACATTAAGAGTGTGTCAGGAAGTAATTCCTTGCTTGTTTTCAGTCTATGAATAAATAATTCGGAAGACTATAACTCCTTGAATTAATTGTTTTTGTTTTCGTAATGAAAGCAGAAATGTTCACTTTGGGCCCGGACATTCTACGTAAATAGCTGAGTTCTTCTTATCTGTTAATTGATAATAGTGCCTTTCACTATTGCCTAGAATTTCAAAACCATTCACTTCATTCCTGAACGATCATTTCTGAGAATTCCCAGGTCCATGGGAACGATCACAGTGGCTGATCATACGAAACGTAAATTAAGCTCTGGAGGAATAGCGAGACGTTCCATTTGATTTTCTAGGGGATTCAACGATTGATTTACTGTGTGACATCGCAAATCATGCATGCAATCCTTTTTCTTCTCTTTTTCCCCCTCGTAGTGTTGATGAAGTTGAGTTCCGTTGCTTCCACTGTGTCCCTGCACATGGCTACTGATTTTGAAATTGCTTAGTAAATAACGTATGCAAAAACGAGACACCAAAGATCACTTGGTGAGGTTGAGAAAAACCTTTATCATGGCCCGGAAACGAAACACGCCAGACCTGATGAACCGGAAGATTAGACGTATAGTACTTCCTTACACGACCCAAAAACCGTAAAAGCGAAATATGGATTCTTTCGCTAAAAAACAGGTGCCGTCTGTGGGAAAATGTTCACTAGGCAAGGTGAGCTACCTATGACTGGAGAAAGTCTGTTTCACCTCTTAAAAATACATATAAATTTTAATAAAGGTTTTATTTAAAGATGTACAACACTTGAGTTTCCGATTTATTGAATGACCAATCATGGTTGATCGCTAATTTATGATTGAAGTTGTTGTCTTTTAACATCCGTGCCTCATAAAACATCATGGTGGTGTGAAACTAGCCATTCATTTAACATTACCAAACTTTAAATGTTCTATGTTGTTAAAATTCAATACGAGCGGTAAGAGAACAGCTTTGAATTAAGATACCGCAATACATCTACATTAAAAGAATGGCCGGAGCTGTCTGTTTCTTTAAGTTTATTACATTGAGCATTACTTTAGATATTCTTTGTGCGGTCCTTCACGCATAACCGAGCTTGCAGCAAGGGCAGAAAGCGGCCGGTGCCGGGAAGCAGGGCCCCGGGTCTCGTTTCTCAGCGGAGCGACGTTTCCGTTTCGCGGGCCCGCGGGAAGCGCACAAGCGCGCGAGGGAGAGGGCGGTTGACCCCGGCCCGGCCGGACTTTCGCGGCGGGGCACGACCGGCCGGCAACCGAGGCGGCAACCGGAGGCGGCAACGGAGGCGGCCAACGGAGGCGGCAACGGAGGCGGCACGAGGCGGCAACGGAGCGGCAACGGGAGGCGGCAACGGAGGCGCAACGCGGAGGCGCGCAACGGGAGGCGGCAACGGAGGCGGCAACGGAAGGCGGCAACGGCAGGCGCAACGGAGGCGGCAAACGGAGGCGGCAACGGGGCAGCAACGGAGGCGGCAACGTAGGCGCAACGGAGGGGCCAACGGAGGCCGGCCAACCGGAGCGCTGGCAACGGAGGCCAGGCAACGAGGCGGCAACGAGGCGGGCAACGGAGGGCAAACGGAGGCGGCAACGGAGGCGGCAACGAAGGCCGGCAACGGAGGCGCGCAACGAGGCAGCAACGTAGGCGGCAGAGGTGGCGGATTCGGCGTTGGCGAAGGTGGCGCTGGTGGCAGTTTGTGTGCGGCGGGTTTGACGGCGGCGACGTACGCAGCGGGCGGCAAAGGCGGCGGAGACAGAGGGCTGGTGGAGCGGCGAGGATGGAGCGGGGCTGCTGGCGGTGGCGGAAGCAGAGTGGTGGGCAGCTGGTGCGGGCGGCCGGCGGAGCAGCGGGAAGGGCAAAGGGGCCCGGGGAGGCGACTGGAGCGGGGCGTGTGCAATGGTGGCGAGAGTGGCGAGGACGTGGCGAGGGCCGGTGCGGGCTGGTGCGGTGTTGCGCGCCGGGCGGGGGGAAAGGGGCGGGGTGACGGAGTGAACGGCGGCGGCGGAGGCGGCGTGGCAAACTCTCAGAACCGCCACGGACCGCCGACGCGCTTTCTCGGTGGCTGTCAGTCGTCGCCCCCGCTCCGCCTCCACCACCTCCACCCTCCATTCTCCATTTCCGCCCGGAGGAAGACGGTTCCCAGTGACGTGACCAATACGCGCGCGGCAAGAAAGTGTGAAGACTAACGCGTCCTCTCGCCTCCGCCTCCCCTTCCGCTCCCACCTGTTCTCTGACGTCACTCAATTCCAGATCCACCCGAGCGCATTCCTTATTCCACTCTTCTCCATTTACTGCTGTTACCTCCGACTTGTTAGCTCTAAACCTATCCATTTTCATTTTCCTTCGAACCACATCAGCACCTCCGCTGCTGCCCACAGTATCTGCGTCACTTCAATCCTCGACCCCACCCAGATATATTTTTTATTCCACCTCCCCGAACTACGCCGTCACAGCTCTCTAATGTCACCTCCATTCATCTCTCCTCCATCTCTCCTCCCATCTCCGTCCCTTTGTCTCCTCACCTTCCGCTCGCAAACTATTCTCCATTGCTGAGAATTTCCGACTCTACCGAAAAAACCATCGTATGCCACCTCTTCCTTTTATCTAATTTGAGTTTAAACTTCCTTCACCTCCTTCTCCTCCTATATACTTATTTCCTTCTTTCACCTCGAACCTCCACACCTATGATTTCACTTGCTCCTCATTTACGCGCGTTTTCAGTTATGTCGTCTCTTCGCCATTACCTCTTCCTTCTCTAGCACATGGCAGTCTACATACGTTCCTATGGCGACCACCTTCATTAATTTATTCACTTTCATTCTTACGTTTCATCTCCCCCCCCCCCCCCCCATCCCTTCGAAGCATCATCTGTTTATCAAACATTTTGATAATGCCGTTATCTTCTTTACTCTCTTCTGTTAATAAATGACATATTTCTCCCTCCACTCATTCAAGCTCCTTTTCTTCCTCATTTGTTTCCTTTTTTCTTCTTTATTCTTTTGAACGAGCTCACCGACTTCTTAGCGTTTGTCATCCTTCCACCCGTATATACTTTTCAGCCACTTTTTTCCTTTCTCTCATTCCCTTTCGCGCGCCAGATCAACATAAAACTCTCTCGCCGATTATGATTCTTTTTACACCATCTGCACCAGGTCATCAACATCAACATTTGAGTCAGACGATCAGTAACATTATATTCTTCACTATGCCCACAATAAACCTTCTCCACCAACTCGCAATCACAGTGACCAGATTTTTTATCGAACAAACTTGCGGAGCAAAAAGAGAGCAGATTTTTTTACGTGTATCCCTGGGTTTCGTCGTTGACCACTATCGTCTGAGAAATTCGGGACTAATATTACTTATATTTCAGTATGCTTACATTGTCTTCGTCAAAGTTAATGTTACAATTTTAAGTATTATTTAATTATAAATTATTATTATCTAGATATTATTATTATTATTTAATTATACATTTTAACGTTAAAATCCAAGTACGATGGACACTACGCACATTTCATAAAATGTTCGACATAACTCCTTATGCTGAAAAGGGTGTAAACGTTTGTCTTTATATCGTAGCATGAATACATTACGTAATGTCACTGAAAAATATTGGTGATAGATGGCTCCAATTTTATTGAATTATTATCCCTATTATATTTTTTAAACTCAGAGAAATTGATTCGCCCCAGTCGAGCGATGTTTTTTTTTTTAAGTTTTTTCTTTTTTAGCTTCTCCATTTGCGTCTTCCATCTGGCCGGCATCGCTGACGGCGCCCAGTTGCCATACCCTCCGCCCTCCGTCACTGCTTCCGGTGCCGCCCGCGCCGCAGAGACCTTCTAACGAAGCCACCGGTCGCGGATGAAGGCAGTTCCGCGCGCTAACCCGCCGCGCCCGCGCCATGCCGCGTCGCCCTGCCGATTTCCCTCCGCTGACGGGGGCGGGGGCAGCGGCTGTCCGGGATGCGAAATGCAACGCTTCCACCTGGAAATTGGCTCATCGTCCATTCGAGAGCCATTTTCTTCAGACCATTTGCGCCACTTGCTAGGAAGAACATGTCCGCTACTCGTGCACTTGGTTCGGTTCCTGGCAACAGTTTCCTATACTCGTGCCCCGGTGAAATTTGGAAAATGTACCCGTTTGTCATCTAGCTCGGGATAATAGCTATTGATTCCAAGTAGTATTAAGCCATGTTGGAGAAACGGATGTGAGGGGTGGAAAGCGTCATTACCTTCATTTACGTATCGACAATACTTGAATTTTAAACATGAGTTGCTACAAGTTTATTTTTACTACCACCTGCATATAATGTGATATTATTTTGCTTGTCTAGAATGCCTTAATAAACTTTCCACAAGGTCAACATTGATCAAATAACGTGTCGTATATTTGCATTATCCGCTTGATTATATTCATTATTTTAATCTCAAAAAAGGAATATAGCATTACGTTCAATATTTGTTAGTAATTGCTTGACATTCGAGTGTGTCTTGTCATGTTATGGACTATGATGAATACGTTTACAAAATAAGTTATTCACAATTTTAAGAAAACTTCCTAGTTGGAAAACACCACACAAATTTAGTGGTTTGCGGAGATGAGTAATTGCTTCGTTAGCTTCCCCGACTACACATCATCCAGTGGAAACCATTGTTCTGTTAACGAGTAAACGAAAACTAGGCTCACGGAAATACTTCGATTTTCGTGTGCTTTATCGGGGGAAGTCGTACGATTTCTCTGTCCCGGCGCATTTTTGTTTTTTTGTTTGCACAAGTGAGTGTGTCACGCGCACGCGTCCCTGCCACCGCTTCCTCACGTCCCTTCGCCTTCTCTTGCGGATTGCCCTACCGACGCGAGCCGGTTTGCGCCCAATAGCGCCTCCCAAAACAGATCGGAGCGGAGATGAATATCCAACGGACGCGGGCTCGGGATAAGCCGGCGGATTCCCACCAAATCATAGCGGGCTTCCGACGAGCCGGCGAATGCGGCGTCTAACGGTGCCGAACAAAGCGTGTTTTTGTGTACTCAGCGAACTCAGGGCACGTCCCTCTTGCCTATTCCCGGAAGCGTTTAAAGCGTGGAATAACGGATTCGTTACACGCGAGTTCAATTGTTCCGACACAATAGATAGTATCGCTCTGGCGCGAAGTGGTGTACATGTTTGAAACAAATAAATGTACACCGAGCGGGAAAGAGCAGAAAGTAATGGTGGCGTTTAAGCGAGGATGGATGAGATAAGAACCGGTTGGAATACCGCGAACGTACTCTCCGTGCCACGGTGAGGTCCGCGTGTGCGGGAGGCGTCGCTAAACTTCAGTGAGTGCCGAAAGGAAGCTACGGGCGTACAGATTGCGATAGATCTTGGTGACCAGCATTTACATTTTGCTTCTCACAGACACTGCGGATGAGCGTAGCTACTTACTACATATCACACATATAATCGCTTTCTTATACACTGTTAAGATACCGTTGGAAGAGACCTTCAGAGTACCTAATGTTATGCTTCAGAAGGAAACTTCCTTAAATTTATTTAGTTTCTTTGGCATTGAGATAGTGACGAAAATGTTTTAAAAGACGTCATTAATTCTATGTTCTTGGCAGTGATATTTTATATTATTGCAAATAACCATGGAATTATCGTTTAATTGATTAATTAGGTTATAATCTGCTTCTATTTTGACAAGTCAAATAAATTAATTATAATAGAGAATTACCCCATTATCTTCTGTAAATTTAAAAGTTGAGAATAATTTCATAAGTAAGTATATATTAAATATGCATGGCTGAGGTCTTTAGGAAGTTTAAATATTATACTCGTAATTTGAACGCATATCTTTGAAAACAAAAGGCGAATATAGTCAAAATGTTGCAGGCATCTATTGAAAGGTCAGATATGTGAACATCAAAATAATACTTAAGGCGTATAGTATGTATCGTGATTTCTTTCAACCATTTGCCCAGAAGAAAACTTGTCATGTGACGAATAAAAAGTACTCGTCGTCAGAAGGTGAAATGTATGGCAAAAATATTCAGCGGCTTCGTTTCTTTGCGCAGTAAGAGTCACCAAGTGAAAAACATTTATTTCGTTAGAGTGCTTTCATTTATATCATCTATACTCATGTGTTCCTTCTCCAACTACGTTATTTAGGCGGAGCTACTATGTGAACCGTCAACAGGATTGCATCGCAGATGCCGGTGCCGAAGATACTCGACCACACAAACAATTATTGCTAAATGTCCATGTCAGCATTTGCAAGCGAATTGTGGACCGGAAGAGCAAATTAGTAAAACTCAGGACTTCTGCTGATTTTTGCAATCTTGGTAGAAATTTTGAAATTCTCATTAGTCATTTATTCGACTTTACTATAATTATTCACGTTATGCCTTTGCTCAGGCACTACATTACTGGCAATTACTGAAAATGGCTGAATGGGCTCTCTACCAATGAAGTAACCCTCCGCCCCCCTCCGCCACCGGCCCTCACCGCCCGCGCTCGTGTGCACGCGCCCGAGAACAGACTAAGCTGCGCTAGGGATGTCGAAGCAGTTTTTGGCAATGATCGCAATACTAGTAATGAGAAAAATGCACTCACGAAATATTGTGTGCAATGAAAACGAACCCTTTTTTGCGTATGTTATGAGAGCTCACTGATCAGGACGGTTTGTTCTTCCAGGGCTCTTCATGAAATTTTCGAGAATGGTTTTGCAGTAACTTCTAATGATACTAATATTGATGGTAATAATAAGAGTAGTAATAATAACAATAATATATTATGTGTTATTATGCACATGAATTACTCTATCAATTAATTTAATTGACTTACCTTCTTAACCTGCATGAACGAATTACTGTTCATCTCTTTCTAATTTAAACTTTTCAGTTAAGGTAAAATACTCAACATACATGAAATACAAGAAATTAAAACAAGCGAAGAATTCGCCATTCAGACACATTTCTGCCTCTTACAAAAACGGTTATACAAAGTAGTATTTTAAAAAAAACAATAAACATGAGATAAAATAATTTGTGGTAAATTATATCTCAGTTGTTTGATACAAAACATCAGATAAACATATTATCGCACGAAACCATTATTCTTCGTTATACTTTGAGCACATTGTGCGCTTACGTTCCCCATTTTAGTTGGCGCGATCCCCATTTCAGTTGCACCTCTTTCTGGATTTGGAGGGGAAAGAGCGTAGTCAAGGAACGTTGTCCGAGCTTGCAGGGGCACCGAGCGGCCCAGGCAGACAAGTACCACGCTCGGTCGCGCAGTTTGACATGACTGTAGACAGAATGTTTGTAGAACCATTAGAGGTGCATTTGACTGTCCTTGTATGAACGATCTTCATATTGCCGTGCAATTTATAGAATGTGTCACCTCTTTCACATATTCTTTGAACGTCAACATTCCAACAATTCTCATTAATTCAAATCCTAATTACATCCACGAGAGCACATTCTCATACGATATACTCCTGCGTGTCAATTAATTACTAGGACAGGAATTTGGAGATAGCCAGACTAATTTTTTAGGAACATGGTGTAATTTTTTGGTCTTAGAAGGAAACGGCTCAATACATACATTTTGAATCGGAATATTTACAAACTTTGTGTATATTTGAAGAAGAATTCAACCTGTAACATGTTTGTTGAATGCTAATGCGCTGACACGTTGCTGAAACATTACGAAGAAACTTGAAAGTCGGGGAATATTTGAAGGTGATCATATTTCCTGTCTTTGTGCCAAAAGTTAAATCGATGACGCAGTTTATGTTGAATGCGCTGTCTTCTCACATTAAAATATACAAGTTCATCAACCGGATGCAGAGACCCAAATTACAAAGCAGAAGATGATAAAGAAGAAGAATATGATGATGATAATTATGGTGAAGAATAAGAATACATTGTTGGTTTATGCGTCATAGCTTTTTTTATTGTAAAGCTCTTAGTTTTGCTTATCAGACTGAGTTTCCGGAATTGTTATGGTTTCAAACATCGTGCCATTGACCTAAAGTTATAACCCCCAATTAGTATACAAATCAACTATTGCGATAGGTCATTCTCCAATAAATGAAAAAAAATGTTACAGTTAGTTTACAATCTGCGAACGTGAGGGAACATAACTGTTAATGGAGCACGCACATTTGAAATGGACCGGTTCCAATCTTTGAGAAAAGTTTATACCATAGTATACTTTGTATCTACTCTGACTACTCTGTATTTTGATATTTTATTTCTATATAATAAAAGACGCATCTATACATGCAAATTCATTAGGCAACCACGATATTGTAGTGAAGTTTGAAGGAAAGTGTAGTGTTTCTTATTGGACAATTTTTGCGTATTTAATAATTGTAGCTTTAAAACGTACATATTCAGTCTAACGGTACATCAAAATATGAGCCCAGTTATGTCATTAAGAATGTTTCAGGAAGTAATTCTTTGCTGTTTTCAGTCTTGAATAAATATTCAGAAGACTATAACTCCTTGAATTAATGTTTTTGTTTCGTAAGGAAAGCAGAAACTGTTCAATTTGGGCTCCGACATTCTACGTAAATAGCTGAGTCTTCTTACTGTTAAATTGAATAAATAGTGCCTTTCACTATTGCCCTAGAATTCAAAACCATTCACTCATTCCTGGAAACGTCATTTCTGAGAATTCCCAGGTCCCATGGGAACATCACAGTGGCTGATCATACGAAACCTAATTAAGCTCTGGAGGAAAGCGAGACGTTCCATTTGATTTTCTAGGGGATTCAACGATTGATTTACTGTGTGACATCGCAAATCATGCATGCAATCCTTTTTCTTCTCTTTTTTCCCCCTCGTAGTGTTGATGAAGCTTGAGTTCCGTTGCTTCCACGGGTCCCTGCACATGCTACTGATTGAAATGCTTAGTAAATAACGTATGCAAACGAGACACCAAAGATCACTTGGTGAGGTTGAGAAAAACCTTTATCATGGCCCCGGAAACGAACACGCCAGACCTGATGAACCGGAAGATTAGAACGTATAGTACTTCCTTATACGACCCAAAAACCGTAACAGGATATGGATCTTTCGCTAAAGACAGGTGGCGTCTATGGGAAAATGTTCACAGGAGTGAGCCACTATGACTGGAGAAAGTCTGTTCACCTCTAAAATACATATAAATTTTAATAAAGGTTTTATTTAAAGATGTACAAGACTGGAGTTTTCCTCTTTATTGAAATGACCAATGATGTTGATGGTAATTTATGATTTGAAGTTTAAACATCGTGCTTCATAAAACATCATGGTGAAACTAGCATTCAATTTAACATTACAAACTTTAAATGTTCTATGTTGTAAAAATTCAATACGAGCGTAAGAGAACAGCTTGAATTAAGATACCGCATACATCTACATAAAAGAATGTGCCGGAAGCTGTCTGTGTTCTTTAGTTTATTACATGAGCATTACTTTAGATATTCTTTGTGAGGTCCTACACGCATAACCGAAGCTGCAGCAAGGCAGAGAGCGGCCGGTGCCGGAAGCGGGCCCCGGGTTCGTTTCTCAGCGGAGCGACGTCCGTCGGCGGGCCCGCGGGAAGCGACAGCGCGTGAGGGAGCGGGCGGTTGACCCCGGCGACGCGGGGGCAGCGCTGCCGGACTGCGCGGCGGCAACGGAGGCGGCAACGGAGGCGGCAACGGAGGCGGCAACGGAGGCGGCAACGCGGAGGCGCGCAACGGGAGGCGGCAACGGAGGCGGCAACGGAAGGCGGCAACGGCAGGCGCAACGGAGGCGGCAAACGGAGGCGGCAACGGGGCAGCAACGGAGGCGGCAACGTAGGCGCAACGGAGGGGCCAACGGAGGCCGGCCAACCGGAGCGCTGGCAACGGAGGCCAGGCAACGAGGCGGCAACGAGGCGGGCAACGGAGGGCAAACGGAGGCGGCAACGGAGGCGGCAACGAAGGCCGGCAACGGAGGCGCGCAACGAGGCAGCAACGTAGGCGGCAGAGGTGGCGGATTCGGCGTTGGCGAAGGTGGCGCTGGTGGCAGTTTGTGTGCGGCGGGTTTGACGGCGGCGACGTACGCAGCGGGCGGCAAAGGCGGCGGAGACAGAGGGCTGGTGGAGCGGCGAGGATGGAGCGGGGCTGCTGGCGGTGGCGGAAGCAGAGTGGTGGGCAGCTGGTGCGGGCGGCCGGCGGAGCAGCGGGAAGGGCAAAGGGGCCCGGGGAGGCGACTGGAGCGGGGCGTGTGCAATGGTGGCGAGAGTGGCGAGGACGTGGCGAGGGCCGGTGCGGGCTGGTGCGGTGTTGCGCGCCGGGCGGGGGGAAAGGGGCGGGGTGACGGAGTGAACGGCGGCGGCGGAGGCGTCGCGTGAAACGTCTCCAGACGCCACCGGACGCCGACGCGCTTTCTCGGTGGCTGCCAGTCGTCGCCCCCGCTCCGCCTCCACCACCTCCACCTCCATCTCCATCTCCGCCCCGGAGGAAGACGGTTCCCAGGACGTGACAATACGCGCGCGGCAAGAAAGTGTGAAGACTAACGCGTCCTCTCGCCTCCGCCTCCCCCTCCCTCCCACCTGTTCTCTGCGTCATCTCAATTCCAGACTCCACCCGAGCGCATTCCTTATTCCACCTCTTCCTCCATTTACGCTGTTACCTCCGACTCTAGCTCTAACCTATCCATTTTCATTTCTCCTTCGACACCATCAGCACCTCCGCTGCTGCACAGTATCTGCGTCACGTCAATCCTCGACCCCACCCAGAATATATTTTTTATTCCACCTCCCGAACTACGCCGTCACAGCTTCTAATGTCACCTCCTTCATCTCTCCTCCATCTCCGTCCCTTGTCTACCTACACCTCCGCTCGCAACTATTCTCCACTTTGCTGAGATTTCCGACTCTACCGAAAAAAACCCATCGTATGCCACCTCTTCCTTGATCTAATTTGAGTTTAAACTTCCTTCACCTCCTTCTCCTCCTATACTACTTATTTCCTTCTTCACCTCGACCTCCACCTATGATTTCACCTGCTCCTCATACGCGCGTTTTCAGTTATGTCTTCGTCTTCGCCATTACCTCTTCCTTCTCTAGCACTGCAGTCTACATACATTCCTATGGCGACCACCTTCATTAATTTATTCACCTTCATCTTATCGTTTTCATCTCCCCCTCCCTTCGAAGCATCATCTGTTTATAACATTTGTAATAATACCGTTATCTTCTTTCTCTCCTTCTGTTAATAAATGCATATTTCTCCCTCCACTCATTCAAGCTCCTTTTCTTCCTCATTTGTTTTCTTTTTTCTTCTTTATTCTTTTGACGAGATCACCGACTTCTTAGGTTTGTCATCCTTCCACCGTATATTACTTTCAGCACTTTTTTCCTTTCTCTCATTCCCTTTCTCGCGCCAGTTCAACATAAAACTCTCTCACCGATAATGTTCTTTTTTACACCATCTCACCAGTCATCGCATGAACATTTGTAGTCATGACGATCAGTACATTATATTCTTCACTATGCCCACAATAAACCTTCTCCACCAACTCGCTAATCACTGTGACCAGATTTTTTATCGAACAACTCGGAGCAAAAAGGAGAGAGATTTTTTTACGTGGTATCTCTGGGTTTCTTCGTTGACACCTATCGTCTGAGAGATTCGACTAATATTACTTATATTTCGTATGCTTACATTTGTCTCGTCAAAGTTAATGTTAAATTTTAAGTATTATTTTAATTATAAATTATTATTATTATTATTATTATTATTATTATTATTATTTAATTATACATTTTAAGTAAATCCAATACGATTGACACTACGCACCATTTCATAAAATGTTCGACATAACTCCTTATGTGAAAAGTGTAAACGTTTGTCTTTATATCGTGCATGCAATACACTACGTAATGTCACTAAAAATATTGGTGAATAGATGGCTCAATTTTATTGAATTATTATCCATATTATATTTTTTAAACCTCGAGAATTGATTCGCAGTCGAGCGATGTTTTTTTTTTTAAGTTTTCTTTTTTAGCTTCTCCATTTGCGTCTTCCGTCTCGCCGGCACTCCGCTGACGGCGCCAGTGCCATACCCTCCGCCTCCATCACTGCTTCCGTGCCGCCCGCGCCGCCGAGACCTTCTAACGAGCCACCGGTCGCGGATGACGGGCAGTTCCGCGGCTAACCGCCGCGCCACGCCATGCCACGCGGCGTCGCCCTGCCCGATTTCCCTCCGCTGACAGGGGGGCGGGGCAGCGGCTGTCCGGATGCGAAATGCAACGCTTCCACCTGGAAATTAGGGCTCATCGTCCATTCGAGAGCCATTTTCTTTCAGACCATTTGCCCACTTGCTAGGGAGAACATGTCCGCTACTCGTGCACTTGTTTCGGTTGGCAACAGTTTCCTATACTCGTGCGGTGAATTTTGAAATGTACGATTGTCATCGTATGTGATAATAGCTATTGATTTTCCAAGTAGTATATGCCATGTTGAGAAACGGATGTGAGGGGTGGAAAGCGTCATTACTTCATTACGTTATCGACAATTTGAATTTTAAACATTAGTTTTACAAGTTTATTTTTACTACACCTGCATTTAATGTGATATTATTTGGCGTCATAGAATGCTTTATAAACTTGTCATCAAGGTCACCTTGTCAAATACGTGCGTATAATTGCATTATCCGCTTTATTGTTTCATTATTTTAATCTCAAAAAGAATATAGCATTACGTTCAATATTTGTTAGTAATTGCTTGACATTCGAGTGTGCTCTTGTCATGTTATGGACTATGATGAATACGTTTACAAAAGAAGTTATTCACATTTTTAAGAAAAACTTCCTAGTTGGAAACACCACACAAATTTGTAGTGTTTGCGGAGATGAGTAATGCTTTGTAGCTTCCCCGACTACACATCATCAGTTGAAACCATTGTTCTGTTAACGAGTAAACGAAAACTAGCTCACGGAAATTTCGATTTCGTGTGCTATCGGGGGAAGTCGTACGATTTCTCTGTCCCGGCGCATTTTGTTTTTTGTTGACAAGTGAGTGGTGTCACGCGCCCGGTCCCTGCCACCGCTTCGTCACGTCCCTTCGCTTCTCTTGGGATGCCCTACCCGACGCGAGCGGTTTGCGCCCAGATAGCGCCTCCCAAAACAGATCGGAGCGGAGATGAATATCCAAACGGACGCGGGGCTCGGGAGCCGGGGATCCCACCGAAATCATAAGCGGCTTCGACGAGCCGGCAAATGCAGCGTCTAACGGTGCCGAACAAACGTGTTTTGTGTACTCAGGAACTCGGGGCACGTCCCTCTTGCCTATTCCCCGGAAAGGCGTAAAGCGTGAATAACGGATTCGTACACGCGAGTTCAATTGTTCCGACACAATAGATAGTATCTCTGGCGAAGTGGTGTACATGTTTGAAACAAATAAATGTACACCGAGGGAAAGAGAGAGTAATGGGCGTTTGAAGGAGGAGATGGATGAGATAAGAACCGTTGAATACCGCGAACGTACTCTCCGTGCACGTGAGTGCGCTTGTGGGGGAGGCGTCGGAAACTTCAGTGGAGGTGCGAAAGGAAGCTACGGGGGCGTACAGATTGGATAGATCTGGTGGCCAGCATTTACATTTGCTTCTCACAGACACTGCGGATGAGCGTAGCTACTTACTACATATCACACATATTAATCGCTTTCCTTATACACTGTTAGATACCGTGGAAGAGACCTTCAGATACCTTAATGTTATGCTCAGAAGAACTTCCTTAAATTATTTAGTTTCTTTGGCTCTTGAGATGTGACCGAAATGTTTTAAAGACGTCATTAATTTATGTTCTTGGCAGTGATCTTTTATATTATTGGCAAATAACCATGAATATCGTTTAATGATTAATTAGGTTATAATCTGCTTCCAATTTGACAAGTCAAATAAATTAATGTAATAGAGAATTACCCAATTACCTCTGAAAATTTAAAACTTGAGAATAATTCACAAGTAAGTATATATTAAATATGCATGGCTGAGGTTTTAGGAAGTTAAATATTATACTCGTAATTAGAACGCATTTCTTTGAAAACAAAAGGCAATATAGTCAAAATGTATGCGGTATCGATTGAAAGGTCAGATAAGTGAACATCAAAATAATACTTAAGGCGTATAGTATTTTATCGTGATCTTTCAACCATTTGCAGAAACTTGTCATGTGACGAATAAAAAGTACTCTTCGTAGAAGGTGAAAGGTACTGACAAAAATATCAGCTTCGTTTCTTAGTGAGTAAGGGTCACCAAGTGAAAAACATTTATTTCGTTAGAGTGCTTTCATTTATATCATCTATACTCATTGTTCCTTCTCCAATTACGTTATTTAGGCGGAGCTACTATGTGAACGTCAACAGGATGCATCGCAGATGCCGGTGCCGAAGTACTCGACCACACAACAATTATTGCTAAATGTCACTGTCAGCATTTACAAAGCGAATGTGACGGAAGAGCAAATTAGTAAACTCAGGACTTCTGCAGATTTTTGTCATCTTGGTAGAAATTTTGAAATCTCATTAGTCATTTATTCGACTTTATATAATTATTCACGTTGTGCTTTGTCAGGCACTACAATTACTGGCAATTACTGAAAATGGCTGAATGAGCTCCCTACCAATGAAGTAACAGTATGTGAATAAAATCTATTTAAGCCCTTATAATAAGCTCTTAGAAGAGCGGAAGTACACTCTATTTTTTTCTAAAATCCACGTAAACAAAACTTCACATATATATTAAAATTCTTCAAACGGTGCTTTTAAAACATGATAATGAACTAAAAGGAAGACGGGTAGAAAAGTAAATGCTTAGGCGTCAATGATAATTTTATATGCAGAAAATTACAATTTTATTTTAAAACGTGATAGGTGCGTATTTTAATGTTGGCATAACAGAAATTACATTTAATAATTTCTCTTTTACGCAGTCAGGGTAAATCGAAAATTTAATTCAACACAGTTTGCTACAGTGTGAATTTCTAAAGAAATACGCTTTCAAATTTGTTTTTTGTCATTCCAATTACACTTCTGTCATATTAGACATTGAGATGTTGATCAGACATTTTAAGTCTATATAGGTGAAATAAACAATTTGCGACTCGATAGATGTTGTTCATTGTTATCTTGAAACCATGAAATATTTTCATAATTAACCTCAAGTGTGTGTCTTCGTTAGACGAATAAAAGTATAAACATGTTAAACATCCGAAGTTAAGTAATGAACTGTATTTTCTCATTTACTACAACAGAAATTACACTTACCGTCGCTCCTATTCATCCGATTTGGTCGGTTAGCATGGAGTTGAATTTAGAAATCGGTTCACTATCGCGCTCTAAGCGCACATTTTGAAAAAAAATTCTCGGAAGTGAGGAAAGCAATGTGAATAATGATTTTCGGATTTTTTTGGGGGGAAAGGGTCCACAGTGTAAATTCTATTGACCCTATTATTTAAAAACAAATTAAATGACATTTATAGATCGACAATCGCACTATTTGTTCAGACATTATCGGCAATGTAAATTCCCCTGAGATTGTGCTGTAACGTACTGAATTTTTCGGTACATTTCGCCTTGACGTCCCCCACCAGCTGCCCATAGCCGTCGCCGGCGCTTTGTGACATGATGCGTCTGCAGTCGGCCAGGTGCAAGGGGCCTTCCGCCTGAGGGTGACACGGTGACACGCTGCCCGGCGCGGCGCGACGCCGCGGTGACGTCAGCGGCGGGCCGGCTCGGCTCGGCTCAACTCCGCTCCCGCGACTCGCTCCGTCGTTCTTTTGCTCGTCGTGTCGCCCAAGGAGACTCTCTCGCAGAGGTTCCAGTCACTGAGCCAGATGGCTCTGCGGTGACGAGCCACTCTCGCCGAGAATTCACCCGAGCAGCTTTCGTTAGGCTTCGTGAAAGCATGAATATGCGGAATAATCGGCATCTTTCTGGTGTCTTTTTTTTTGTTGCGGTTACTTTCCGTCAGTTTACGCTAAGGTTCATCTTGAGTAGACACTTTGTTGAATGTTCCGCATCGCAGATTGTCATACTCTAATCAGAAAGATGCATCCTTGTTTCTTCGTACGAAATTTGCGTTAGAAAGGTGTTTCTTGCCTACATTCATTATATGATCAGAGCATTTTTTTAAAATAATTAATTGCCTTTCTACATTCAGTTCGTGCTTCATGAAAAGGCAAAAGGTAAAAAAAAACACAAAGGAAGCAAACACGACTCGGAAAGAAATTGTTCTTTCAATTACACCTCACTAGAGAACCGTCGACCAAAAAAAAAAAAGTAAATCGGGATAGATTTTATTAACGACCTCCGGAAACGATGTTTAAACTCCATAGTTATCTCTCGGGAAGGCTGCTCGTCAAACGTGAAGCACACATTCACGGGATAACGAGTTGGCCATCGCGTCACGCCGAAGCCGTTAGGACGTCACTCCGATGCTGCTGCTGCGTCGGCGGCGAAGTGTATCCGGGATAGCGACATCGGAGGACGCGACTGCGGCGGTCACGACGATGCGCCTGCGCGGGGTCACTGACATAACCCAGAGACCCGCATAGCGCCGGAGCCACCGCGCTTCGCCGCCGGGGTCAAACGCAGCCGCCGCCGCCGCCGCCGGCGTTGCCTCAGTCGCGGCTCCTCCCACACCTCGCGCGCTGACACCGATGCTTCGGCGGCCATAAAAACTCTCCCTGACTCCCGATTGGCGCGTTTTTTAACGAACAATTCAGGAGTTTTAACGTACGCGAGCTTACGCAGGATCCCAGGAGATTAAATACATGTATGCGTATGATCCACCCACACCTCCCGCACTGACTTCGGTGGCGATGGAAACCCACCCTGAGACCCGATCCTTTAAGGCTCCCACTGACCGACGCGGAAGATCCGCAGCCTACGCGGAATGTCCGCAGTGGAAATTTCGCGTCACGATTTGCCTTGTGAGCGCGTTCACACCTACACGGCAGGCGAGCGTCGCGGCAGCAAATTGGCAGCGTTTTCTTACCTGCAGATTTTGTCCCGCTGTCGAACGCGTTGCGATCGCTGCCGCTTAAGTTTCGTGGAAGTCCGCCTGTCTTCGGGAGTCTTCGTTCCCCTCTGGATCGAGCTCCCCTTGCTTTTGTTTATCGGATGAGGAAAACTATCACCAAATGCTGAGTCGTCATTGACGCTCCGGTGTGATCGGTGCCGCAGATTCCGCCGCCGCGTCTAGCGCGGAGCGTTCCGCGCCGCACCCGCTGCGGATTTCCCGCGCCGGTTTCTGAGACCCGATTTGCGCGTTTTCTTTTTAACGAACGACTCCGGAATTTTAGCGAACGCGCGCGAGCGTAGAAGCCCAGGAGATAAAATGGGTATGCGTGCGTTTGCTAAAACTCTGGTAGCATTATTTAAAAGGGACTTAGAGTTCCAATTAGGGGTACTTCATTGGGGTTTTGTGGCCTGTTTGTGGCTGGTTTCCCCTGTCTTGTTTATGTTTCATTCCACGATTACACCATTATCCTTTATCTTATATTATTGTTTTGTTTTAATAATTATTGTGTCATTGTCATTTTTATTATTGCTGTGATTATTGTTTATATTATTATTAATGAAATTATTGGCCACGTCTTATTTTCTTTGATTAGTAATACAAATACATCCCATTGGGTCCCATATAATATCATTTACCGACTGTTGCAGTTCTGTCGATCGTTGAAGTCTCCAATGTGTTCGTCGTGCGGTTGATTTGGCACAGAAAGTTTTGTTTATATATCTCCTGTATTGTTGCAACAATCTAACATCGCTAATGTATTCATACATTTGTTCATCTTTTCATCGCCGATATTATTAATTATTATTACGATTTATTTTGAATAAGTAGTTAAAGCTTAACCTTACACTTCGTAAGAGCTACACCAGCGCTACAAACCCATCTTCCCAAACCAATTTCTCAGCTCTTTCTCCCGAAACCTTCAACATCGTCATCATCGACGTTACTGTCCACCAAAACATCTTTCACTTCATCAATATGGCCGCAGTTTCTGCTATTCCCAACCCCGTCATCAGCACTACAACTCCCGTTCTTTTACTAGCGACTTCCGGTAACCATTGACCATCACCATCACCACTTCCATCGCCGTCGCCGCCACCCGCCGCGGGTTTCTCCGCCGGTGAAATCCTATCCCGTTAATTAACCGTGGAGGGCCCTAGTGCGGGCAATTTGCATATACTGCTGCGACTCCCTATAAAACGCGCGCCCGCGGCGACGCGGTGACGGCTACGGCCCGCTCGCGGGGGGTCGCGATAGCCTCTGAGCCACGCGCGCCGGTTTAGAATAGAATAGAATATTTATTCTGCTGCTTAGGAGTGCATAGAATATTTCTAATGGTAGAGTTTTCAAAATAGTCACTACAAAACAGACATTACAACATTTTCATGTTACTTAATACAATTTTACTGAATTAATGTAATAACCCTATCACCCCAAAGCTGACTTATTATAAAATGATAATAATAATAATAATAATAATAATAATAATACAAAACATTGATTTTAATGTTAATATATTCTAAAAAAAATTAAAATTTATTTTGTCTCATTTAAATTTTTTTGTTATTGTGAGGGAAAGTCTCCAGCACTGTCGCAGAAAATTCGTTCCATTTTTGTATTGTTCTGTTATAAATGAGAATGTACCTTCATCTGTGCTCTGTTTTCTTTGCCGAATTTTGGAGCCTTGATCCTTCCACGCGATCTACCTTGGTTTTAATAATCTTGCCCGCACTTCCCCGCACGAACGGTCACTTCGTATTGATATGAATAACGCACTAAGACGCGATTTCTATCTGCGGTTTTCCAAAGGTTCCCAAGATATAAATTCAGAATGAGAATGTCCTCTCCTAACAAATTTCGCGGCATGTTTTTGTACTTTTTCGACAGATTTTATTTACCCTAAACTATATGGGTCCCAACATGTGGAGCCGTATGCCAAGATCGGTCATACTACAGATATGTGTGCCCTAATTCCCTTTATTTTCCACTTCCTGTCCGAAGTACTCTAATTACAAAGTGTAAAGCCTTGCACGCCTTTTCCAATACATAATTAACGTGATCTACAAATTAAAGCGCCCGGCTCTCGCCAGGTTAATTGATCGATTAATTATTGGACGTCAACTGCCACAAACATTTGTTATGTAAGTGTAGGCTTATTTTTATCGCATGATGTGGCGGTGATCTTCCCACGCCGGATGGTGAGATGCGTCGCCTATCTACTAGTATGCTTGCAGGTTTTTTCTTTTGCCATGTATCTCCCACCAGCGGAACACCTACACTGCCGGGACAAACTCTAAGCTCTCGACTAGTCTCCCTGAATGTGTGGTAATGTAGTGCACGTGTGTGTGTGTGTGTGAGTGAGTGAGTGAGTGAGTGAGTGAGAGATAGAGATAGAGATAGAGAGAGAGATAGAGATAGAGAGAGATACAGAGAGAGATACAGAGAGAGATAGAGAGAGATAGAGAGAGAGATAGAGAGAGATAGAGATAGAGAGAGATATAGAGATAGAGAGAGATATAGAGAGAGAGAGAGAGAGATAGAGATAGAGAGAGATAGAGATAGAGATAGAGATAGAGAGAGATACAGAGAGAGATAGAGAGAGATAGAGAGAGAGATAGAGAGAGATAGAGAGAGAGAGATAGAGAGATAGAGAGAGAGATAGAGAAAGAGAGATAGAGAGAAAGAGAGAGAATGGTACAAGGAAGAGGAAGGAAATATTCCGCGCGATCCGTGACCCGTTTGTTAGGGTACTGCTCCGGCATTTGCCTGGTGTTGATCGGAGAAACCATGAAAAAAGTGGTTTCTCCACGGAAAACCCTAGTGTTGAGGACCGCTTCTTGAAGAGGCCTGCACGCTGTAAATGAATAAAGGGCTGGGTTTCAAAACTGACACAGTAAAAGAATCAAAATGAAGATACGACTGGCTAATCTTTGCGTGATTTGCTAATACTAGTGATTATTTGCACGTTCATCAATGTAAGTATTGGTACGGCCATAGAGCACATAATTTGTACTCAGCACTTAGCCACAAATTTCCTTCATTCTCCATGAATTTTTCATTCCCGTCTAAGAATGGAATTACGACATAGTAATTCACGGAGAGAGAGATCCCTACCTCTAAAGCTCAGCCGTTCGTTGTTAGCAGATTTGCCAACTCATTAATTTTTTCGCTTCTTGTTGCATTCTTGCTACGAAAGTATGTTCGTAATGTGTGCTTGTCATTTCGCCGCCATTTACAATTGTGAAACAGTTTCCAAACGAAACATTTATCTGAGAAACCTATGCGTCAGCTACCCAGATCTAATATCTGCATTTTATTTATAACTAAAACCCGGTCAGAATTCTCTGACACCGTTTAAGACCTCCTGGAGACTAATTGATGAGCGTGTTTATATACACTCACTGATTATAAAGAATAGTTTCTTATCGATATTTATATAATGTAATATATAAATTTGTTATAATATTATATGAGCAGGTTATTTTAATGACCTAGTGGATCAAGAGCTCGACTGAGTTTTTCCATAGGCCAGATCACTGACCTAGGTAATGATACCTAGGATACCCTTTTGTATGTATATACATACATACAAAATTTAGTGTTTAGATTATAAAACCTGTTAATAAACGCAAATGGTAACACATCTCCCGCTCACAATCTTTCATTTACAAAAAAATAAATGAAATTTGCTTGAGTCCAAAACTCAGAATCATTTCTAAACGAAAAGACTTACTGTTTTAAATTCTACTTATATTTATACTGTTCTACTTATATTTGCACTGCTGCTTGTAAAAAGTAGTGAATATTTTTATTAGCCAGTATTTTAAAAATGCTTCAAAAGGAATCCAACATTATGTTTTCAACAGGTGTTCCATTTTTTAGAAATCATAAAAATAGACACAATTCTATTTAAACATTCAAATGATAAATAATGTGCTGAGGTAGCTGCAGTGGAGGTACAAAAGCACGTCTATTAAAATATTATGTAGCTTTAGTTTCTTGAGTATTGGTTTGCGTACTGTGTCAATATTCTATGTCAATGTAATATGGCTTATTAAGTCCGTAAACTCATTTAAAATATGACAATAGATTAATTCATTCCTCTTTTGTAAAGTTTCGAGCTAACAAGCACACTAAATGATTCCTAGAACGTACGTTAAACGAGCAAGAGGCCTCTCAGTGACCTAATGAAAAGCAAACAAAGAAGTAAATAAACAATAATAATCAATTATCTAAATTAATGTCGACTGAGGCCCCGATTTTAAAGACGAAATACGAGTATCGGGACGAAATTGTAATATTTTTATTCACTCGGTAGCTATTGGAGATAAAATTGCGACATTACATGTGAATTGGTTATCGAATGTTTACGATACTTTTTCGGAGTTAATTTATTTTCTTTGCGCCTCATACCATTATTGCTCTTGATACATGAACATATAATTATTCTCTCTCTCTCTCTCTCTCTCTCTCTCTCTCTCTCTCTCTCTCTCTCTCTCTCTCACTCTCACTCTCGTTCTCTCGTGTAAGATTATCACTCTGAAATTATCTCGTATGTACCTCGGAAATCTATATTTTAGTAACCCACGTGCAGGAAGGAGTGGGAATCGTGTGAGGTGGCGACGATCTTCCCCCGTCAGAGGACGAGATTCGGCGCCGACCTACAAGTCAGCTTACAGGGTTTCGTCAATCGTAATTAAACGAATAAGGAAGTGAGTTGAAAATCTGCCTGACTCCCCCTCACTCTTTCCTATTTTCTCTCCTTTTCGGTGCGGTGCCACCCCTGATAGCACTGCCCAGGGGCTGGGCTGCACCTAATTTGGCGAAGGGGGACGTGGGACGCTCCCGAGCCGCTCTGGGGCGGTCGGGGCCGTCGATCACGGAAGCTCATCAACTCGTTTCGAGACGGGAACTTTCGACAGACGGCAGATCGCTACCGTTAATGACAGCTAACTGCCCCCACTTTCGGCCGGAGCTGTCACCTCGTCTCCCGTGGATCGCCCCAAATCGGGAAAGGGTCAGGAACGTCTTCCAGCTTATTGCGCCGTATCATCGTTGATGAGACCTTTAAAAACATGAGTTGGGAGAAAATCGCTAGAAAGCTCTCCGCTTACTTTGTAATTATTTATTTGCGTTATGATTTGAGGGAGAGACGCTTTCTGGGAAATTCGAAGCCATCACGAGAAGTGAAATTCGATTTCTTGAGAAACGGCCTAGGTTATTTAGGTGAAATAAACCTTCTGTTCACTTCATTGCGGCAATAACATAAATAAATATCCTTAGAAGTAATTGACATCTTGGGAAGCAAATGTATTTAGTAAATACGTCTTACAAACTTCAACATATCTTTGAGGCTTTAAAACGGTTGTATCTGAAAGCAATCAATATAAGAAGTATTTTATGCAAGATGGTTCAGCTATAATACGATTTGTATTTTGTTTTATATGATTTATTGTTCATCTCTTTAAATCAAAATTTGGTTCACTGAAATCTGTGTAATCGATAGAGTGCTCACTGAATGAAAACACGAAGAGTGAACGAAAACACATATTATGGGAATTTACTTTAATTTATCATATGATTAACATGAATTACAGGTTTCAGAGTGGGACTTAAGACTTCAGTAAGTATTAGCGTCTTTTAATAGATCCAAGGATGCCAATCTCTTCAACTCCCGGAAACCTTTTACGAAAGAGCGCACGCCACTTTTAGCACATTCATTTGCGGGTCTGCCTGCGCGAGTATTAAATTGCGCGCCCTCCTCTTGTTACCCGAGCAGCCCCTGAGCCACCGGACCCACCGCAGCAGCCAGGCCTCGCCGCCGCATTGGCATAACCGTAAATCGCGAGGTGTCGAGAACCCAGTACCTTCATATTCAATACCTCGCGTAGGGCTTCCGTTCATGAATGGAGCTCCCGAGCAAAACGGGTGAACGCGAGGAGTCGAACCCGGGGCTGCGGCGGCGGACGCCCGCACTCTCCCCGCTCCCTCACTCCCCGTCCCGACCCGCCCCGCCCGCGTCCCTCCGCTACCTGCAGCTCGGATGTCGCGGTGTCAGGTGACCGCTTCCGCCGCCGCCGCCCCCACCGGCTTCCGGTCGCCCGCCCGTCGCCCTTTGTTCACGCCCTTCGCCCCCGACCCCGCCCCACTCCCGCCCACGCCGCTCCGCCGGGCGCGGGCGGGCGCCGCGAGCATAGTGCAGGGCGGTGCCTTTGGGCCACCGCGCCGGCCGCCGGCGATTCCTCTGTCGTTGCTTCAAAGGGCAACGCGGCTTTGATCGCCGCCGTCGCGGTCCAGGTAAAGTTAAGGGTTGAATACTTGAATTACTAGTTCTAAGATCTGGGATTTCAGTCGGCAGTGCGGCTCGATTGAGTGAATCAGCCGTCGAATACTAATCTTTTGGTAGTGCGTGTGTCATTCCAATCTCATTTACTTGAATACTCTCAAGCTGTCTCCACAAACTTTCATGCGATCCACCATTATGGAATGGAATTTTGGAAGTTTGTTGATCAGATGTGTTTGATGGACGAGTAAATATGACTAATCTGATTATGTACAGAATTTTAATTCAATATGTAATATAAATGTATGTAAAAATATTTCTGTGTCAGAGAGATTGGAATGATATTCACGCTTCTCCTAAAACTGGAACTCACTTCATTACTTAGAAATATGGTGTTTATGGAAGATTTCGTATATTATATAACTTTCTACGTAATAATTGTGAAATTTACTTCCTAAGTGTCTCATGAATTCTCGTTTCAATTTCAAAATATTCTTATTCTTGAAACGTATTCGGTGTATCGAATTCCGTGCTATTTCAGTCGTAATTTGCGAACCTTTGATCTACATTTCTTGCCGGTGTCTTTTGCGTATCTATGATCTGACTATTCAGTGACTCTCTGTGTTTTAAAACCGTAAATGTTTTACGATTTAATTGTCTCTGCTTCAAATCCTTCATGAAGACTGCAAAACGTTGATACTAGACGACTATACCTTCATGAAGATCTGGTAAAGACTGATCAATGACTGTAGTTTCAGGAAATGAAAAGTAAATAAAAGGTGAACAAAATGTTGACGAGAACTCCTTAATACTGAATACATCCAAAAGTAAAGATTTTACGTACGAATCTCTTGAATATCTTAAAAAAAGGTTTTTAAAATAAACTTCTATCACATGTAACGCAATTTTATCCGAAGACACAACGATTAGAGGCAAGACTAATACCAAATTATGAAAGTTGCGTGCTAACGCAAAGGGATCTGACTGTAGGCAAATTTCTACGCCAATAAACTACGCAATTAGTGTCGTGAGAAAAGCGCAGAGCTCTGCCTGCCGCAAAGACCCTTTGCGCTTTTACTCCCTCTCCCCACCCCTCCCCCTTAGACTGCGCGGCGCTCTTTGTAAAGGCATTCGAAACCGAGCTCTTTTAAGCTAGTCGAACTAGACTTGCGCGCTCTATGCTGCGCGGCGCTTCCCCCGTCCCCACGCGCAGTGCTTTCAACCTGCACCTGAAAAGAGAGCGCCGCCGTGGCGAGGGCAGCGATCCGCCCTGCCAAATAGTGCCCCCGGCGCACAGTGGGTCCGCACTGTTTACAAGCGCACTACGTGTATTATTATTATTATTATTATTATTATTATTATTATTATTATTAATATTTATCATCATCATCATCATCATAGCCCGTTACTATCCTGTAGAGGGCAAGGGCCTCTGATTGTCGGGGGGGTTACGAAATGGTAGAATTCCTTTTCTTTCTTTTATCCCCTCCACAGTAACCCTGTGGAGAAGGGGAATTTATTTCCTTTAAATTATTAACAATAAAATGCAGCCTTGCGGTTTAAGCACCTTGAGGAGGGGCTATTTTTACAACTAAGTTTTACATACTAGTCCTAAAGTTAACTTACATGCACTTTGGCATTACTAACTTACATTAAGATCGGTTCTGATAATACTACAGTTCTACAGAGTTTGTTATTTTACGGGCGAGATATTTTTTTCTTCTTCGTTTCACTACATTCACACATCATTCATCGTAGAATTCCCAATCACCCAATTCGGAAACTTCTCGGGAACTACGTGTGTACTAGGATTTATTTAACCGTGCACTTGACGTAAATCAGTTGTTCGCGGTTTTATCCACTCGGATTCAACCGTGACGTCATTTTAACCAACATATAAGCATCCGATTGAATGAAACCGCCACAGCTGATTTACGTCAAGTGCACGACTAAATAATTCGTACCATAATTTCACTCATGTTGAAGGAACGTAGTGGTGACTCAGGGTATCAATTGGTGTCACAGTGTCTCTGGCCTCAGGTCCTAGGATTTCAGTTCAGTCAGTGGTAGAGTTTTTGACATTAGCTAATATAGGTAGAATTTATTCGCTGTCCGAAGGAGAATTGTATTGGTAGGCTGCCCTGTTCAGCAGATTTCCGTGGTTTCTCCGATCAACACCAGTTGCGAAAGCAATATCCTAGCAAACGGGCCACCGACTTCCAGGAATCGCATTTCTGTACAGAAGTCCACGTCCACAAACGACAGGTAACGTAATAGATTGTATGTCCAGACCCACGAGCAAGAATAAAAAAAGTTGGATCATGATAATAACAGTTGAGTACTGAGAAAATTTATGAGCATAGCAACACAAAATAAAATAAAATATAACATTGATAAATACAATATTAGTCGGGCAATGAAATTAAGTAAGCAAATTAGTGGGAGCAAACAGATATTTCACTAATTTAAAAGTTAATTAAATGAATTAAAAGTTTAAAAATATGAAGAAACATCAGAATAGACTTTCTTCCTTCTTATTTTTCTTTTTTATTTCTTTAATTTTCTTTGTTCTTTTTCCTATATTAAATTATTTTATTTTATTTATATATTTTCTTCTTAATTATATTATAATTTTTTCTTTCTTCCTTTTTCTTCTTTTTCATTCTTTGTGTTTTTTGCGCAAATGTATTCCTGCGCAGTGTGCGGCGCGGGCTGAGATCTGCCCCGCCCCCTTGCGGCGCAGGGGATTCCGGGCGCTGGCCGGCCTCTAGGGCTTCCGCAGCATCCGGTGCGCGGAGGAAGTGCTCGTGTGGCGTCCTCGTGTTTCCCCGCGAGGGGGCGGGGCGGAGCGGATTTTCGGGTTCATTGCCCACGCGCAGTCCGGGACTCGTGTTTATTCTTCTGCTGCTTCCTGTACGGCCTTCGTGCATCTTATGCGGCTCTCTGGGGTTTCTGCGGAAACGAAATTAGAAAGAGTTTGTGGAGTGCGGTGTTAATTCCAGGCCCTGTTGAACGAGAAATAAAGAAAAGGAGTGAATTAGTTTGTTTTGTAACCTATAACTTTCATTTATGGCTTCGTATATGGTTCCGTAGTTTTCTTGTAAAAGTTTCTTTCAATGATCAGTGGTGTGATTTGTACTTCTCAATTTCCTGCTAATGTTAAATGCACATACAATATATAAAGCCAGTATAAAATAAGAGTGTATCTCGCTAATAATTTAATTTTTCTGTAGCCAACATATACCTTTTTACATAACAACAAGGTTCATACTTTAATAAAAATAAAGCGTGTTTCCCACAACAACAGATTAACTAAGCAGATTTTTAACTACTTTTGGAACAAGAAGTCGACAATAGCCTGGATTAAAGAAGTTAGAAAAGATTTAGAAGGAAACAATATAAGTGAAAGAGAAGCAGCAGAAAGAGATATTTTTAAGAAGAAAGTATTAGAAATGGAAGGATTCCAGGGCAGGAAGGAAAAGAAGACAGGATCAAAATGGTCCGAGGAGAGAAAAGTGATACACAGCGAGAAGATGAAAGAGTACTGGAGGAGGAAGAGGGAAGGACAAAGGAAGAAGCAATGAAATTGGTGCGTGGTTCCTAGATGACCCAAACGAAAGAAGAAGAAGAAGAAGAAGAAGAAGAAGAAGAAGAAGAAGAAGAAGAAGAAAGCGTGTTTCCAGTAGTAACTGTGCCAAAGGATGTTAATGTTCAAAAGGTCTCCAGAAATGTATCAATGGAAAGAAAGTACGCCGGTCCGGATGGTCATGATCTTTAAGGCAGTAGTGTCGTAGAATCACGGGTTCGAGTCTTGCCTCGGGCATCGTTGTAGTCGTCCTTTCACCCCCTGTCATCAGCATATCATGTCATCTTCACAGTTACTATACCGTTAAATGCAGTAGTGGTCGCTAATGACCAAGATCTTAATGCGACTTTAAATAACAAAAAAAGGAAAGTGCGTTTTTTTAGTACTATTTCCCTTGGGTATTGCCGTGTGTGCTTACGAGAATACGTTTTTAAGGTTTAGCCCAAAACTGATATTCAGAAATAAAACTGGAAAAGGAAAACCAATATAATTTAATAAAAGGCGTTTAATGTGTTGTGCTCAATTAAAAAAGTGCACATATAAAGTTATTTTTGCAAGAGTGGAGAATCTATTCACTTACGGAAGCGCGCAGCAATTACGAGATTCTTGAACTGTGTCTTGAAGAATTTTAAACGAACAGTCTCTTTCCCATCGTCAACGTCGTCAGATACGAACGCAAAGAGGACATCCTGTCGCAACGCACTTCATCGGACGGTTCACACTCGTAAACTACGGGCCACTGCATCAGAATGTAATTTGTCGGCGCTTCTAATGGATTTGCTGTAAACGTAGCTATGTAGTAATTGTCATCCCATGTGCGAATGAATTAACGAGGCATTTCTCTTCTGTTAATTCCAATAACTGCTTGCAAATGTCAAAGATAAAACTATTGAATTTGAAAAATAATTAAGATAATACTATTCAAATCTGTCTCTTCAAACTCAAAGTACCGCGTACTTCGTAGGATTTATTCATTGCTTCGGTGATTACTTTTAATTAAATTCTGTCCCTTACATTTTTATTGATTTTTTCTTACAGAAGGTAGTTTTCTGGCAAAAACTGGATGTGTTAATCCATATGTCTTATTTATTTTCTGTGAACGTTTATAACAAAACATTTGTTCTCTCATCTCTACATTGTCCGATATAAAAAATGCTGTAAAAGCTGTATAGTAAATTTTTAAATAAGACAGAAATTATCAAAATAACTAGGATAGATGCGAAAAGTATACAACGTTAATAAACCTTGACGTACATTGTGAACAATCTACAGAGCAAAATGCAAACGGGTGTATTTGTGACTGCCTGAAATCCAGGACCTTTACATACTCTCTACCCTTACTGTCCTTACACTTACTACTCACTTTACTTACGTCCTTTACTCTCTACCCTTACAGTCCTTATACTTACTTATTACTCACTTTAATAACCGTCCTTACCCTCTAGATCTGTTAACGCTTATTATTTTATCGAAAAATGAGAATTCTTCATAATAATTTTGATTCAACTTTCAACTGTATATTCACTGATTTTCATGTAGATACTCTAGGTTTGTTTTTAGCTCGTTGAAATTTCTCATTGCAATTGAGAATAATTGTTGAACTGCAATCAGAATGGCATGAACTCAATTGTGACCACTGGACATCGACCCCGACCCCTAAAGGTCATTGACTCTGCTTCTTCCATTCGGGACGAATCTTCCGTGAAGCTCAAGAGCCTCAGATATCTCGAAACAGAGGGAACATAATTTCTCTTTCTTCCCATTCCGGATGGCACCTTATTACTTGTGCTTCTGCCCCAAGAATTTCTCAGTCCCAGCCAAAAATGCAGAGCAAGAATGCATGGTATCTAACGTATCTTCATTCTCGTTATTTCTTAAATATTCCAGCATATGGCTGTGAACTGATGAGGATCTGGCGTAGGATTTACATTTCCTTATCATAGCCTCTATACACAAATTTAAGAGCGTAAACCTGCTCGTTTGACGCACCTACATTCTCTTGGCCCTAGCCTCGCTAATTGGAGTTCCTCGGACCTTCTCCTTGAGTGCTCTCGAAGAGTTGAGCATTCCTGTGCGACTTTAATCGCCCGCATGCATAATCCTCGGCAGTTGGCGAAGAGCACAGACCAAGGGAATCTTCCGCCACTTTGCATCGCATCTTGAGGATCGTTAACGATTACCCTGACGGGGCTTCGATGGCATCGCATAACCCACGCCCGCCTCTTGGAGATATTGAATATTTCACGCGAAAGAAAACAAAACCCGCCCGTCTGGAGGTTCAGCGACCCGCGTTCCCATGGACGGTCCACAAACCCCGGACTGCAGCGACCTCTGACCCGGCGGCTCCGAGATGTCTGTATTTACTCCGTTGCTCGCCGAATCCGTGAGCCGGGGTCCCGGGTTGTAATCCCAGGCTAAGTATCCGGGCCGCCGCTGCAGTATTCCAATTACTTGCGCGCTGTTCCAGAAGGTAATGACGCTCGGAAGCATGTTCGAGAGGCGCGTGGTTACGTGTCGGGAATACGCGGGCGGTGGCTGCGAAGGCCTCGGGCCAGGGGGGCCAACTTCGAGAGGTTGTCGCTGAATTTGGGAAAGTATAACTCTTCTTCAATGAATTCTGCGAGTTTGTTGATGTGAAAAAAATGAAATTATATGACAAAAATCTGGAATAATTGTGTGAATTTCATTAAAAATATTTTTCTTCTACGCAAAGAATTATTCGATTGAAGATTTGGCGGTAAGAATTTCAGTAAAAATATCTATTTGTGATTTACATATCTAGATAAATAAAAACTAGAGATCGAGAAATTAGTTGAACTTGAAGAGTAATTGAAGAACGTATAGAAGTAACACGTTAATTTTGTACTAAACTAAAATAAAGGAGAAAATTTCAAGCTATTAAGTGCAGTATTGCGTTGATTATGACCATCAGTTTATTCGAAATTATTGGATGTTGAAGAAACAGTAACAGATATGCAGTATTTTTCTTTGTTTGGAAAGGAACAAAAACTAGAGTTTGTGAAATTTGTTATTGTAGATGAAAAACGTTTGGAAGTAACGTATAATTCAATACTGCACTGAAATGAAATGGCAAATTTCAAGCTAATAAGCGCGGTTATGTTTGATTATGCTTGTCAATTTATTTGAATTGCTGGATATTGAAGAAACAACAATTGCATTGCAGTTCGTGATTGAAAAATGTGTTCATGCTGTCTCATCTCCTCCCTAGATTCCAAACAAAATTACGTTTTGCTACAGAGTTTCATCCAAATATTCTGAAACGTTCTTCCACGAAACGACGGTAACCTTGAGACTCTGTAGAACTCACGATAACTTCTTGACCACTGAGAAAAGCCATGTATGGCATTTTTAATATCAAATGAAATGTTGGCACAGTTATGAATATTGTTATAACAATAAACATAGTTATGAATAGTTCTGTTAATATTCAACCAATATCTGATGAAATCTTAAAGTGACCTCAAAGCTAGTGCTTCTCTGAGACAGTATCCACCTATGAACGGCAGAGCCGTGAGCGTTCGAAGGGTTGGCAGCGCCCGGCGGCGGGCCCGTCCGAACGGCGCCGCCTGCCTCCGCGCGTGCTTCTGTATCACCGCCAGGAATTCAAATTCGGATTCTCAAATTAAACGAAATTACTAACTGTGGCAGGCTGTGTACGAGCGCCCACAGAGCCCGTAAAATCAACGCGCAATTTGAGCCGAATTACGGCTGCGGTAGAGATGAGCTTTCCCACATCCGCCGCCGCCGCCGCAGTCATGGACTCCACTGCTTTATTTCGCGTCGGGGGAATAAAAAGGCCATCTGATAAGTGGCGGGATGATTCACGCTGAATCCGCGCGCGCGAGTCGGCCGGCCCGAGCTGCCTGACTGCCCGGCTGGCCGGCTGGCCGCGCGGCGAGCTAGGTCTCTCCTCCGAGCCGCATTCCTCAGGGCTGCGTCTGGCTCCTCCGCCCCGCCCCCACCCAAATCCCGCCCCGCAACGCACCGCCACTCCCCCGCTCACTCCGCCGACGAAACCGCCCTCGCTTCGCCCGCCTCGCCAACGCCCCGCCCACCCCCCCCCTCACCCCCGTGCGACCCCTCTCCCCCGCTCCGCCCAGCTCCGCACCGCTCCGGCCCCGCCTGCAAAGTTCCCCTCTCCGCCCCGCTCCTCCCCATCGCATGGCCACTCCAACCCCGCCGCTCCCCATCGCCCCCGCGTCCCCCCCGCCGCCCCCCGCCGCTCCCCATCGCCCGGCGCCCCCCCGCCGCCGCTCCTTCCGCGCTCCGCCCCGCCACGTCCCCACCCCGTCCCGCCCTCCGTCCCCGTCCCACCCCACCGCCTCCCACCCTCGTTCCGCCGCCGCCCAGGCCCCGCCCCCAGCTCCGTCGCCACCCCGCCCTCAACCCATCCGTCCCCTCCTCTGTCCGCCCACGCCGATCCCCATGCCTCTCCATACCGCCCCGCCCCGTCCCGCGACGTCTAGGCGCTGACGGGCGGGGCGTGCGTGGGGCGGCGTTTGCGGCGCAGAGGCAGGCAGATAACGCGTTAGCGCAGCATCGCGTGCGAGCGATCGGAATGAAGAGATACGCGTCCGCCGGGGGACCGGGACGCTCGCCTTCGGAGGTGGTCGCGGGCGCTCGCAGGTGCGCGCTGGCCGAAGGCCTTCGAGAGGTGATGACTCCAGCCGGGGTCACGTGCATTCACTTCGAGGACATGGACGGTTCTGGTAATTCATGACACTCGTTCCTTTTCCAGAACGATACACTAGTTGAATTTTCTCGTATTTTGAGATAAATGTCTGCAAATCTAATAAAAATCTAAAATAAAGATTAAATTACCGAGTTAGGATTTAATGTTTACATGCAGTCTGCTTGAGACGCGTGTTGAGTTTAACGGAACTGTGAGAATGATATTACAGTAATAATCATATATAGTGTTGAAGTTGCATTACGTATTACCCTTTTCTCATTACTTTTATTTCGACTATTTATTTTTCACATGCAATTAAGGACTTTCTTAGTATGATTTTCCTTATAACACATAACTCTAGCATAGCATGTATGTAAATATTTTAGATATTATGATATAATTTAATAAGAGACATAATGCGTCTGTTAAGACAATGGTGGAGACCACACAGAATAGTTATTAAAAAATTCGAAATTCAATTATATTCTTAATTTCAGATTTATATTGCAAAGAAAACTTAGGTTTTTTGCAATTTGCCAATTATTTGGGCGTATAGAATTAAAAATAATACTTATTAACATGCAGTGAATTAAATTTGTTCTGAAGGGTTAATAAAATAATACCAGAATATATGCTATATATTATCATATAGTCAATAATTATATAAAGAGTTTCTCAAAATAATGCTAGGATAGTAAAGGGGCCGTGTGTGAAGTACAATTAAGTGGATTGTGGAAGTACAAGAAAAATATGTTTGCCATTCTAAACATTAGTATTCTAATGATTAATATTTGCTCGTACTTATAAAAAATTAAAGATTTCGAAACTTTTAAAAAGTATGAACAATATGGGGGAATGTCATTAATAATTCATTAATCAATTCATTAATTCAAATTCAATTCATTAATAATTAATACTAAATATCAAACTGTGTTACTTTATTAAGATTTACTCTATTTTCTCAGGGCATATATATCAAAATAGTATATCAATTTGTTCTGGATATTCAAGCACTTTCAACTTATCTTAATACCCTAAACCCTTCTCCTGAGCTTTTCTCTTGTTTTCCCTGTAAAATGATAACTAAAGCTGCTTCTAACAAACGGGCAGGTGATCAATCCTATTCTCTTCACGCGGCGCTGTTCAGGAAGCTGCAAGCTCTATGGCTCCACGTGACGGACCATAACGACCCAAATGGGCCATGCAATGGGCCTGCAATCGACGGGATTAAAGACAGAATAGGGAAGGCAGTAAGATCGTCATAAGTTGATTATCAATTTATACAAATGAATGTACTTATTTCCCCCCTTCCTCTAAAAAGTAAAGAAAGAAACGAAAGGAAAAAATGAAACCAAAAGACCTCAACAGTATGACCTATCTGAAAAATCACACGTATTAATTTCTTCTTCTTCTTCTTCTTCTTCTTCTTATTCTTCTTCTTCTTATTCTTCTCCTTCTTCCTCTTCTATTTATTGTCATTACTTTGAAGCTGCCAGTGAAGGGAAGAGATGCCACACAGAGCAGCTGAAAAATCACAATAGGGCAAATTTTTCGGCCCGGCTCCTCGAATCTTGATTCAAGAGTGAACTGAATGAATGACAACAATGGTGTAAAGAGTAAATGAATAAGAAAATAGAATGTTTCACTTCACTTGTGTTGTTTACTGTACTAATCTGTTGTTTCACTTATGTGCAACTCACTTGTGTTGTATATATTTACAATGATTTGTGGCTCACAAGTCATTCAATATGTAATGATATAATTATATCAGTTGTCGTTGCCAACAATATTGTTTATATCAATAGCAGTTTTGGATGGCTTAACCATCATCATCAGTTTTATAATACAAGGAAATGTTTAATGTCTTGTACTAGAAAACTGATAATATTGGAATTGCTCCGAAAGTTGCTTTTGAAATAAACAATATTGTTGGCAATGACAACTCATATAATTATTTAATTTTAAATGCCAACAACAACTCGCCACTATATTAATATTTAATACATACCGCTTGCAAGGAATCAATTAGTAATTCGGAAGATTATTTTTTGTTTCCAGGATTTTTTAAATACATTCCCTTCAGATGTGTTTATTTTCTTCAGATATGTTTCGTTTATTCAATATGCATATACTTCTTTGGAGTGTTTGTGTTTCTGGAATGCAAATTATTGCATACAAAATCTTCTTTCAATTCATCTTTTCAGTGCTAATTGCGTCGCAGCCATTTAAAATCTCGAAGGAGATCATTAAACAAAATATTCTGAAAATTATCTTATTTTCGAAGTTTCATTGTTTCGTCCCTTGACACCTGTACATCGATTGACCTCATGTCAATGTTCTGAAATAATTAATAGAATTCCGGTGTCTAGGGGTTAGGAAGAGAAGTGCCTGTCACAAACCTGCTGGATAGGATGTTCTGAAATAATAGAATTCCGATTCCAAAAGAGTACGAAAAGAAGTGCCTGTCCCAATCACCCTGGATAGGATGTTGTGGAATTATTAATAGAATTCCGGTTCCAAGGGGGTAAGAAGGGGGCAAGTAAACTGCTGGATAGGCTGTCAACCCGGTCGTCAGCACAAGCAGCGAGGCAGCGAGGAAACCGTCGGGGGCGGAGCGGCGCGCTCAACCTCGCCTCCCACCTGCCCCAGCCCATCCTAGAATCCCGCGTGACGTCACGCCGCCCGCGCGATGGCGGCGGCGCGGCGGCTGCTTTTGCGCAAAAAGTTAATAAATCCCGCAAGATTAAATCACCCCCGCCCCCGCCCCCGCGCTCCGCGCCGCCGCCAGCGCTGCGCCCGAGGTCGCGCGCGCCTCCGCGATGCGCCGGGAATTTCCTGCAGTAATCGCCCGTTTCAGGTGCGACCCCGCGCCGTGGGGTTTGAGGGGGTGCGGGAGCTCCCCAAGGTCCTTTTCGTGTTTTTCTTAATTTTCAAATCACATCAACCAATCTGGTTATTAGTGACCACAATAAAATGTTTCATTAAGTTGAGTTACAGTGTATACGTTGTGTCATTAAATAATATCATGTTGGTTTAGTTCGTTTATAATATTTAAAAAAAATTGTTTGTTGAATTATGTTTTATCATATCATCAGTAATTTTTTATTTTTATAGTGTCTAAAAAAAAAAGGAATACAACGCTCCGCCATGGAGCTTTTCAGTTACGAGTGAGTAATTTCGTATGTTACGTAATGCGAATGGTGTTATGAGTGGTGATAAATATTTTGTAAAACCTCCCTTAAACATTTGTATTAAATGAAGCCTCATGTTAACGGATAGGAGTTTGTTGATTGTTGATGAGAAGATTGTTAATTTCCAGATCTTCGATGTGTCACATTCCGGAGGATGATGACGATTGCATGCGTATTCCAGGTTTTGACGGTCGGTAAAGACCTAGGTTGAAGTGGGATGCTCGGCAATCTCTTGGTAGATTTTGTAAAAAAAAAAAAAATGAATATGAAGTGTTTGTGATACATGTGAGGAGGGGTTCAATGCATTTCTTTTGTGAATACTTTTATTGCTTACGTACCAAGGGACGTTCACTATTATTTTGAGGACTTTGTTCTGGAAGACTTGGATTTTGTTGATAGAAAGCTTCTCGCAGGTGCAGATTTGAGACGGAATGTATATCCGGTTCTCTTTTCATAAATTATATTTATTTGTATTTCCTTCAATTCAAGAACACGAGTCATAAACAATGATGGGTGAAGTCACCAAATCACAATTCTAATCACAAATAGCTATAGGTGAAATACGATTGCCTCATCTTACTAGGTTCAGTTTTCCTAGTTTGTTGACCACAATATATATTGGAGGAAGTTTTGGCGGTGTTCCAACATTTTTTGAGGTTTATTTCTTCTGATTTATATTGTTGTCCCTAATATTTTCATAATTTTTCATCACGTTTTATCTCGTAATCATTGTTTACGAATTGATTTTTATTTTTATGGAGTGCCTTTCTTTGGCAGTAACAGAAAGGCGGTTCTTTCAGGTTAATCGCTTAAGTGGATTGGTGAGTGTCCAGTATCTTTACATTAATTACTAGATTTGTGATTTCGATTGTTTGTCCTGTGAATTAGTTTATTGTTGCATTAAAGTTAGAGTATTTCTTAATTTTTACAGATTAAATAGAACGGCTAAACGCTTTGAAACTCTAGTATTTCAACGAAATATTTGCGTAAACTCCCTAATATACCATTTTATCAATAAAATTCAAAACATAGATCATTCTTCTTAAAGAGCATACAGTGTGTATATTAACATCTATTCTCATTTTCCCCCAAATAATTCGAAGGTCCCCCAAATAATTCTGTGAGGTACTGACAAAAATTACAAGATATTAGCATGTTGGCAGTTTTACCCTTGTAGCCAAGGGGCGAACAGTGTATACACTGCAGTTTCGACAACGTGCTTGTCGCATGACTATGCCCTGAGGCGCTGCGCGTCGTAATAGTCTTTTTCATCCCGCTGGCCTCACAAAGGAAGCAATCTGCTATTAATATCTATCTTCCAGCTGCATCTCGCTTTGTGGCGTGGCGGGGCCGCTGATGGCCGCTGCCATCTTTTGTGAAGTTGCAGGTAGGGTTGCCACCTGTGCCGGTCTGAACCGGACGTCAAGTATTTACGATAGCTCTGTGTTATGCTAGTAATATAATTTGACACTGAACTGGCAGTCAAATCGTTTTTATCCCGTGTAATGTAACAATGGTTTCAACTCGTCTAGTTTAAATTATGACTACGAATCTTGAGAATGTGGTTTGCGTAACGTTTAGTTTCCTGTAGCGAGTGGCTTGATATAGAAAGTAAAGATATATTGTAAACATATTCATTCTTTTTTAAATGAGAATTTTAACAGTTTGCTGTATAAATTAATAGCTGTTAATTTTTCCTTCTAAGATGTAGGATCTCGTCTAGAAGAGTGTGCTTTCAAGTGAACGTTTTTCATTGACATGAGATGGGTGCATATTTTCTTTCAATGAAATAGTTTCCAGAAACGATAATCTAATATGTATTGAGTTCACTCAAAACCATACCACTCGTAACAACATAGAAATATAAACTCGACATGATCTTGAAATGCACTATTACATATTACATACTTGTAGAAAATCTTCAATGTACATTACTGGTTTTAAATATATTCGTAGAGCAAAATAAATGTTAATAAGTGTTATAAATATCACAAAAAATGAAAATGATATCTTGACTATAATATCCAACTCTGAAGAACGTATTAAACTGGAACGCAATTGGAAGCGTTTTCTCATTTTTATACACATCAATTAATTTTTTCGAACGTTTAGTTTCTTGGCCTTTATAATGGTAAAATCGTTAAGTATTTTTTTGGTATGGGCACAGTATTACATTCCAACGCAATTATTAATTATATCCCAAATATTTGAAAATGATATTGCGAAACATATATTCTACTAATTTTCAAATCCTCAATTCCGAGTTGTAAATGACTCTATTTCATTCAATTTACCACAAAAATCGTCTCCGGTTACACAACTCGACTTCCAGTACTCACGTTCTCCACAAAGGCCGAGCACCACGTGCACTCGAATGATGGCATAGCGACGCGTTCCATTTCTCCGCTCCCTGTTAGGGAGCCTTACAACGTGAAATTCGCAGTCACGCCGAAGAGTGACATTAAATTATCGTTCTTTGCTAACAGCAAAATGATACGTTTTAGTCCTAATAGGATGCTGAAACGAACCAATGGCGTGCCTCATCTCTTCTCCCTTCGTCCCCTCCACGGCGCTCCTGCCACGCTCGCGACATGACGATCTCAGATAACCTGGCACTCGTGGAGTTTTTTCTGAACTGCTCATGCTGTCAGTGCGTTGGAACGCCTTTTGCTCAAGGTCATTTATAAGTGCGCACGTCGAGTACTTTTTACATTGTTACATTACATTATTTTAATGGTGTTAGTTACACTCGTTCGTTGCAAGTACTTTTTTTCCTTTGATTTATTCATATTAAACTCACTTTTATTATTTTCTGAATGTTAATTAAGTCGTCTTGCAATGACGTTGTTCTTTCTTTTTACTTTTTTTCTTATTATGTACCTACGTAGTAAAAACAAAGTATTATATTACTGCTCCAAAAAACAGATATTTTTCTACAGAAAAATGCTTATTGCGACACTTAGTTTTCGCAAAAGTGGATAAATCCTTTTTCTATGTGTAGTAAATTACTTTATCTAAGTTGTGAAGACATAATTTTGGGAATCCTTCTTACGGAAAAATTAGTTGATGGGGAAAAGCCTGTCCGCGCTGTCCTGTCCGTGCTAGCGCATAAACTGTTCAGATTTTTTACGAAATTAATATTCATGACAAACTCGAGGCCCTGCAAGTTGTAAACGGATATTTGAATTTTTGAAAGTACTTAACACGAGGCCTCAAAAACATTTAAAAAATTTTCTGAAAAATTGCTCAAACTGTTTTGATTAAATTGTTTTTCTGGAATTATGTGTAAATTACGCTTAAAAATTCGACAGGTCTCGTTTGCGTTGAAATCTCTGAATTTTCCAAATCTGTGGAAGTTCAGTTTTTTCTACGTCTTTCTACAACCGCAAAATTAAAGAAATTATTTTCACCGTAAAAAAGTTTCTCAAATACCTTTGAGTACGATAATGTACCTTCTTTCAAAAATATGAGTATTTTTCGCGTAATTAATTTCTAAAAAAAAATTTTTATTTTGTTTTTATTTTTATTTTTTGTTTTTATTTTTTCCTCGGATAGAGCTCTAGACGCTTAAAGAATTGGCGCAAGTACCATTTTCAATAAAATATCTGTATTTTTGAAAACTGCAAAAAATTAACATAGCAATGCAATGTACGAAGACCATGGAAGAGAAAAAAGAAGAGAACGAGAGACGAGGGGAAGAAGAGACACGCAGAAAGGTAGAACACAGAAATGTTAAAAGATAGAGCGGAAATTGTAGAATGGTAGAGAAATGAAACGAAGAAACCGAGGAGAGAAACGGAGAAAAGAAGAGTAACGGAGAAAGGAAGAAAACAGAAATGGCGGATTGGAGAAAACAAACGGAGAAATTGAGAGGAGAGAAATGGTGAAAGGGAGAGAAGCAGAGCAGAGAAGAGCGGAATGGAGGTAGGCGGGGGCGGAGCGGGGCCGCATCCGGGAGGCGTGGGGCGGCGGCCGATGCGTATCGCGCGCTTCTCTGTATTGTCGCGCGCGGACAGCGCCGCTCTGTGCGCGCGCGCTTCCCGGAACGCCTACCAGGCGCGCTTCTATATATAGGGCGGCCCCGGCCCATTGGGAAGCCTCGCGCGCTCAACACTCTTCGACAAAGACATCCTACTGGCGATGTTTTCTCCATGACGATGATCAATCTACTCGAACCTCGGGCCGCCTTAGGTGGCTCAGGGAATCAGCTGATGTCCGGGTGGTACTAGGTTCGAGACCCGAAGGTGGCAGGATTTTCTACAGTAGCTTGTCAGCTGGGTCGAAATCAGTCGCTGACCGGAGGAGATTTCCAACGGTCGGCTGCTCCTAACGTAAGTTTTTCGTGGGTGTTCTGATCAACACCAGGCGAATGCTGGAGAAGTACTCTAAACAACGGGCCACGGTCTGCGTGATCTTTCCTTCCTCTTCCTTGTCCTATCCCCACCCCTTACACACACACAAACACACATACTAACATGCACTAGTCTGGCCGGTAGTCCGGTCGTGAGCTTAGAGCTTGTCTCGGCTGATGCAGTGCACCGCTGTGAGGAGATACATTAATGGGGAAATCTCCGGCAAGCCGAGGTATACACAGGTGTAGATCGGCGCTGCGTCTCGTCATCCAGCGAAGAAAGAATACTGCCACCTCCCGCGATAAAGAAAATGCAGTACACTCACGGGACTAATTGCCGCAGCAGATGGCGCTCCTGGAGTCACTAATCAACCAAAAGCTCTATCTACTGAGACGCCGCTCATCCGAAACAGCCAAGAATCAATCCGCCTATAATATGTTTATTGCGATCGTATCATTTTCCGATTATTCGTTTTCAAATCGCATACGGCGTCCCCAGCTAGCGAGATTTGAAGCTCATTGAAACAGTAACTGAGATGATTTAATTCAGCCGAGCTTCATCATCTGTACCTTTACATACTGCATGGGCGACATGGCAACTCTCTAATTCAGGTGTTCATCAGCCTCTGTCAGGACCAAAGCCATGACGTATGGGGTAGAACGTCAGCAACCTAATAATACTGTATAGACAATGAGTGAATCACAGGAGGATAAAGACAGAATATGTTAGTTACAACGCAAATAATTATTATGACGCAGCTCTACAGAAATAAGTCATTAGACATCAACATAAATTGGTTGACTACACAATGTACACTACCAAGTCATTTCAAGTACCAATCGAACTAGGTTTATTCCTGTCTGAAAGAAGGCCTGATGAATATGTTTTTACAACTATACTAATACACCGCCTCCTCACAATAACCTACAGAATACAATAAAATTGACAACACAATGGCACAATCAATGAAGCTAACACAGCACCACTTTCTAATGTACCTCATTGTCAGTTCGTTGTTATGCTCACTAATACTCTTTAGAATGAAATTCTCCCACCATCTCCAGTAATTCTCACCCGCGTATCATGCTGTTTCAGGCAAGATGTACTGTACTTTTGCATAAATGTGACCACCATTAATGTTTGGGATAAAAGACGAACAATAAACTTCACACACGTCGAATTACCTTCTGCATTGTTTTATAACGAAAACAATGGAATGTGAAGGAAGTTGCGGTTATGCACTTATTTTTATTCCCTATAATGTCCTGAGCACGTTAAAATTTTCCTCGCATTGCGAACGAAACACGCAGAATGTTTGCTTTTGAAGTGAACAAACGAAGCTCCAGCATCGAAACCTGGGTGTTCGTGTGTTCGACTTGTGGCAGTGTGCAGAATCATGGACTTCTTTCCCGTTATCTTTACATTGCCTCAATAGACATCCGACTCTTTCTTGTCTCGAATGTTGTATGTTAAATCTCTTCTTTCTTTCTTTCTTTCTTTCTTTCGAAGAAACGCCAGTTGCAATACCGTTAAATTACTTGGACATTAATTTTCCAGGATTTCGTGAAAGAGATTCACTTCACTCTCTCATGTACTACGACTGGCTCCGGCACGAACTCACGATTACGCTTAAATATTCCTTAAAGCACGCACATACGATGACTATCAAGACTGAAGTAACCTTTTGGCGGGAACCGAACGCAAGTAGGCGAGGAGCGCACTGTCTCTCCACGGTTCACAAGGCTGCTTGGGCCTGTTTGCCATACAAATGCAGGCGTCCGCGCTGAGTTACATGCGCCCTCTTGGACGCATGTCCGCATTCTCGAATTCACGGAGTAAATATTTAACGCAAGTGGCCGGTTCGTTGCACCGCGCATTCTCAGGCGGCAGACGCGCTTGACAGTTACGACATTCGTACCCAGGCCACGGACGCGGCCCGGCGCATTCCGCGTGGAGGCTGGCGCCCACCGACGCTCGTCCGCGCTCTCGCTTGCGCTCTCGCCTGCGCTCTCGCCTGCGCTCTCACCCGAGTTCTCGCCTGCGCTCTCGCTTGCGCTCTTGCTTGCGCTTTCGCCTGCGCTCTCGCCCGAGCTCTCGCCTGCGCTCTCGCCTGCGCTCTCGCTTGCGCTCTCGCCTGCGCTCTTGCCTGCACTCTCGCCTGCACTCTCGCCGGCGCTCTCGCCCGCGCTCTTGCCTGCGCTCTCGCCCGCCCTCTCGCCCGCGCTCTCGCACGCTCTCCCGCCGACGCACGCCCGCTCTCTCGCTCGCGCCTCGCCCGCTCCGACGCACTGGCACACACTCTCGTCTGCACTCTCGTCTGCGATCTCGCCTGCGATCTCGCCCGCATTCTCACCCGCGCTCTCACCCGCGCTCTCACCTTCGCTCCTCCCGCGCTCTCGCCCACGTTCTCGCCCGCGCTCTCGCACGCACTCTCGCCCGCTCTCCCGCCGGCGCTCTCGCACGCACTCTCGCCCGCGCTCTCGCCCGTCTAAACACTCACTTCTGTAATTGCTATGAGGCAGGAATCGTCTCAATTCAACAAATTCATAGTCATTCAATTAATTGATTGATTGATTTATTCTGTTTTGCCGATTTTGCAAAATGCCAAGGTCATTGGTCCCGAAAGTATAGTGTATGTAATATCTCGGGACGTGGCACTTTAACTGATTACTACTAATGGTTTACATTTAGTGTACCGAAAACAGTTGTGAACTTTCGTCAGGAATACTCCGGAACATGGAAGAGAGAAAGAATATTCAGAATTGTATTAATACTGTATAGTTCCTCATTTAATTTGTGTGTTATATTTCGGGAGGGCTACAATTACTAAGAAGGTTAATAAACGTTACTATGAATGAGGGTGTGTACTCAAGGAAAGACTAATTTAGGAACAAAGCTTCAAATGCTTCAGCTGTATAGGGTCCCAGTTTCTTCTCAAATGAGTACCGCAATCTTTTCAAGGGAGTATATGATGTTGGTAACCCATCTCGTGCCGGAGCTAACCACGTCAATTAAATTTATTTCTTAGTATTTTAGCAATTTGAAGGATTTACTGGTAGCTTGAACGATAAGTTAGCTTGTGTTGAGCAAAAACGTAAGGACAAATTACTACATGAAGTTCCTCTTGAGAAGCATTCCGTCTGCCCGATGCTAATGAAAATGGTTCATATTAATTTAATTAAACTGAACTGAGGTATAGAAAAGCACAAGTCCTTGCAGTTGTTCGTTACCAGAAACCAATTCAATTAGTTATATTTCAATGTTTATTATTGTACACTCAAAACTATCCTGTAATATGTATCTATAACAATGCAAGCATTAAATAATAATAGTAACATTATTCATCAATACGCATCTTCGCCGACAACTGAACAACTATTTACATCAACTATTGTAAACAGCACTGGCATTCATGACCAGCTAGGTGCGAAGTTGATAGTATTTCTCTACGTGACGCGCATTGAAGTTTCCTCGTTTATTTTTCTGCATCCCATTTCCGGGCTAGCAGGTGACACAATACCCAAATGACGCAAGACTTCCTCAATGGCGACACCACTTGACGGGCATCTTTGTTCCCTTTCAGCGGAGGACTAAGCGTATTACCTGTTCCGACCTCTCTCCAGGATGCGAAATTTTAAAGGAGTGGCTAACTCCAGAGTTCCTTTCGCTAGTGGCAATTTAGGATGCGCCGTCAGAAACCTCTTGCAAAAGTAATGAAAGATCATGAGAGAGAGAGAGAGAGAGAGAGAGAGAGAGAGAGAGAGAGAGAGAGAGAGAGAGAGAGAGAGAAGGGGAGAGAGAGAAAAGAATTTGTATCCCGCAACTATAAAGTAGCCATCATCCGAGTCAATGTAACACTTAATTCTCCCTTCGCGCAAATATTATCTGACTTTTTTTTCTGTCCCTTCTCTTCAAAAAGGGATTAACGGTAAAAAATTCAAAATCGATGACTTGATGGACAATATTGAGCCATATCATATTAAACACTTAATAAGATTTTTCTAAAACGCATCGGAATGTAATGGGAGATAGAACCATATGATTGATGGACGGATCACATCAATGGTGTTCGGGAAAAGAGAGTTAAGTGACTTCCTGTGAAGGTATGGTTTTGTTGCTTAAGAAGATATTCATAACAAAATTTATAATCTACATCGCAAATCTATGATGAAAATACGATGTATTTTTGAAATATTTTTTGCACCACAATAGTTGCGCGAATTTTATTTCCACTTTTGTTCAAACTCACTTCTAGCCGAACACAAGCAATATTTTGTATTTAGTAGGTTTGAAAATACTCTATTAAGTTAAATGCGCGACATACGTCGTTTCAAAACAGTTATGAATATGGCATGTTCACTGTTTTTTACTATTAAAAGTGAAGACCTTGTATTACAAGACGAAGCATAGTGAACATCGGAACTCCCACGTTATCCTCAGAGATACGTCATCTCTGCGTAGCAGTAGGTCGGAAGCTCGCGTTTTGCTCTTCAACTACCGCCTGCCCGGGAAGTATGATAAACATGCGCTTATTCCGCTGAGCTCGTATATATATGATGTGCAGTGAGCTGCTTTTCCGAGAATAATTTGCTTCATGTTTCTTTAAAATAGGTTAAGTACTTGAGCCCCGAGGCATAATTCATAACGTCAGCGTTGTTGTACGGGATATATGCGTCTAGGCGAGAGGACAAAATGCGCCGTGTGTGTCTTCCTGCCAGAAGCAACTACGATAATGTTTTTAGATATTACGCATGACAGATTGAAGTTGTACACAATTGTATCATAAAAGAAAAAAATACGAAGAATGTGATCTAAATGAAATATACTAAGCCTGCGAGAATGAATAATATTTTGCATTAAGCTTTTTCTGTACGAAGGGATTTTTATTTGCTTACGAATAATCTTGTAGTAGTATACTACATTGCTCAAACCTTGTTTTTTACGAGACTAATGAAATAACATTGCGATGTTGCTCGAAACAAGAAACATTCACATGTTCACATGCGGAATACTCGTGTGGTCTGATTGAGCAATATAGAAAGTCACCGTAGGATGGGTGAGTGAGTGGTTGGTGGAGAATGTCTTGTAGTTGTGAAAAAGCGAATTCGAGTAGAGTAATGAGTGCATGTAGCAAGCTCTGTTAATAAATTGACAACAATGTACGTTCACTCTCTGCTCTGTTTTTCTTGATCACTGTGGGTTAATAGAGGAGATTTCAGATATTGTGTCAGCAACATCTTCGAATTATCGTTCCACATGTTGTCGCTTAAATAAGTGAATTCGGATCACAGATAAGAACCAATCTCTGTTTCTGTTTTCCCCATGCAAATAATTTGGATTGGCACTCGGAAGCGGACAAGTGTTGTTATCAATTTTTTTTCCAAAACTCTCTTCGTTCAACTTGGTATAGTATAAGGACGGGGGTAAGTGTGTTGGAGCGTAAGAAAATGTGCACAAAGTGTCCTTCTTTCGTATACGATACAAACTTTTAACTACATATAAACGTTAATATGTAAAAAGAAATATATCAAAATGAATCAGTTTTCAGAGTAGCATTCATTTAATTTGAATATTTCAGAGAAGGTAAAGCGGAATAAAATTCATTGAGAACTGTAATTGAAATAATTAGAACTCAGTAGTTCATCTTTTAAAGAATGGTCATGTGCAAGATTACGTGTCTATTTTGAGTAAATCTCCAACAACGATGATCAAAAACGGATTAACTGATTTCGTGTCAGACGGCTACATAATGAAACTTCCATATTTTTTATTACAATATTTAGTGATTCATTATGACCTCCATATCGAATATGAATTATTAGTTACCATAATCGAAGAATCCCAGACTTTCGGAGTGACTTCTCATGTTACAGACACGATACGAGGCTTATTAAAAAAATGATTCGAATCCATTTTTTTTCGAAAACGATTTTCAAATAAAAGGATAAACGAAAAATGATATAAAAAGGTTGTTATAATATAATTTATTTATTCTGCTAGTGAGCTTTCGCTCGATGGCAGTGCTTTTACAGAACATACAAAGACAAAGACAAGTTACGAAGACACATTACAGGGAATATAAACTACTAGTTAGAAACTAAGAAAACATACAACACATACAAAACATTGGCATCACACGCATTTTCGTAGACAACGTGGAAAACAACACGCACTAGAGGGAACTGTTACTAGTACTGCAACAGGTAGATTGGTCCAGTCAGTTATTGTACGGTTATTAAAAGATTTTGATTCCTGCATATTATTTTGGATTGTTGATCACCTCTTCCGAAATATTGAGGGGTTCCCTATCGTAGTTCGACTGTCTTTTAACGCTTTACATAGAGTGTATGCCTTAAAAAGATTTTTACGTACTAGATTTTTTACAAGGATTTATTTGAATGACGTTGAATGACGTGATTCCTGCATTTTATTTTTTATGGATGATCACCTCTTCCGAAATATTGAGAGGTTCCCTATCCTACTTCGACTGTCTTATAACGCTTTACATCCAGTGTTGCCTTAAAAAGATGTTCTAGCCTTTTTACTTACTAGATTTCTTACAAGGATTTATTTGAATGACGATGAACCGAAGAAGACAAGTATTTGCTTCCTGTTTCGCGCTTTCTCACGCGGGGTGACGTGGTGATGTGCGCGGGTGGCGCAATTCCCCCAGGTCAGCGCGACCTCTGGCGCAAGCGTCACCCACCGTGCTCGCCACCACGGCGGTGATTCCCGCGCGTGTGAGCCGCGTGAGATAGGTCCGGGATCATCTACGTGGAGCCGACGATGGACGTGGTCTTTCGTAGAAATGGTGGGATTGAGCGAAGTCATCGGTGTTCACAGTTTTAATCGTTACGTGATTAGCGAGAACATTGTTTTCGTAACTTTCTTATGTTGAAAGAGCTGACACGTTGGGATAGTGTTAGGAGATTAACCGACCAAAGCTGCATATGAAATCAAAATATAAGTTTTCATTTTAAATGAAGTATCACCATCCTAATTACTAGAATGTGTTTATCGATTCCGCAAGTATTTCGCGAGAACACCAGCAACGGGGCGTAATATCTTAGTCTGTATGACAAGAAACGCCAACCGAATCTGTCAGTGAAAATCATCGTAAAACATGAATACTTGATTTGCTTTGCCGGTCTCTTGACACAATTGTGTTCACATCAATTTCTAATAATATCTTTATCATTGTCTATGTAACTTGATGTCACATTAAACAACCTTTTTGTCCTGAAGTAACTGTACTATCTCATCGCTGCAGTACATAAAAATATGCAAATTTTCAAGGTATCGCATTTTTAGGACTCTTGAATTATCCTTGGGAAATAAAATTTCAGGAATAGATTCACTCTAGTTGTTTAATTTTGCATAAAGGGTTTTGCAGCAATAATGCAGTCATCTTCAATGCAACAATAAAATATGAAATTTCATTTTCTAATTCCGAGAATATATAAACCTCACGTCTCTTCCTACTTTCTTGACCTTTGATCTGTAGCTTCAAAAGGAGATAAATTAAGAAAAAATAATGATGAGTAATGAAAATTTTTAATTTGTGTTATGAACAATACCACTTCATATACCCTTTTCACTACAATCAACTTCTGCATTTTCGACTGCTATACAATATTCCGAATTAGAAAACGCTGTTGTTAGAAAAGGCCGAATTAGAAAAGGCGAAAAGTGGTGGAGGTGAAGAAGTTGATAATGGAGGAAAAGATAACGATGGAGTAGGAGGAAGCGATGGAGACCGAGGTGACAAAGAAATTGGTGGCGAAGATAGCGGTGGAAGCAAAGACGGAGGCGGAAGGAGCCGTCGAGAGGAAGATATTGGAAGAGAAGGAAGCGGTGAATAAAAAGGTGGCGAGTAAGCAAATGTGTAGATGAAAGTGCATGTGATCAAGAAGGTGAAGATGGCGGAGGCTAGGTAATGGTGGAAGCAAAGGCAGCGATGGAAGTGAAGGAAGTCGTGAAAGCTAAGGGGGAGGTGGCGAAGGTAGAGATGGAAGCAAAGGTGGCGAAGGAGGCGGAAGAGGCCGTGGAGGCGAAGGTGGCGAGAGAGATGAAAGTGGCGGCGGAGGCGGAGGGAATGATGAAGTTGTGAGTCGCCGATGGCGGTGGAGTTGCCAGCGGAGACGGCTGAGCGTCTGGCGTCTAAGGATTTCATTCAGGCGCGGCGCCGGCCCCGGGCGGGGGCACGGGGGGGGGGAGTTGGGCGCTGACTCAGCCGTGGCCCTGTGCGGCGTCTGCCTCCATGGGAACGGGCTGCAAAAATGCGCGGCGTGCGCGGGCATGTCCGTGCAGGTGAATCTACCTGCGACCGCGCCGGGCCACGCCTTCCGCCTGACGCCTTCTCAACTCGAACCTGTGCTTATGACGAATATAGACTCTTGCAGAAATCTTGCGGTTTTTGTGAACATCGCTTTCTCTTTGTAGTGAAATACTACTCAGGAATAAAATACTGTGGACATTATACAACTCAATATACTGCTACGTTTTATTTCGTACATGGAAGAAGTGTCGTCGGGTAAAAGCAAAAATGATGTTCATTAGTTCATTTTCACTTTTGTATATGCTCTTGTAGTGGAGGGCATAATGATTATCTCTGTATGTACGCATCTGCTTCCTATGTTATGGTCAATTTTTACGATTAATAATTTGCAAAAATTGCATCCATTAGCAAAAATTTGCAAAACGCTAAAACAAACAGGTAAACATTTTTAGGAAGTGTCAAACCGGGATTTTGAATCTAATTCTTTCTGCAATTAAGTGCCAGTGAAGACTAAGGATGTGTATGAATATTTTTGAATTACCTATTTCCCATAAATCTGTTCTCTACCACGCTCTAAGCATTTTGTAAGAGCAATATGTGATTTGTATTTTAGGTATGGGTATTGAAAATAAATTTATCTATATGGATAATGTATTACTCATGAATGGTTTGCTTTCGAGTTCAGTCAGTAAAATCTTAAATCAATGTGTAGCTCTGAAATCGAAGTATTCAGAAACGCAATCCTGAAATAGGAAGTTTTTCGGCATCACGTCCAAATAGAAAACGCAAAAGGAACACAGAAGTGCTTTGTGTGAGAGGCTCACGGAAAATTTCGAATCCTAAACAAGTAGCTCCTGCTTTCGCAGCTACTGCCTGAACAATCGCCTGCTCTGGCATTCCTCCTATTTACGTCACTGGAAGCACGCCCGCTCCTTCGGCACTGCCTTAATTTCATTCCCCGTTAAGTGGGTCATGCATTTTCATAGACTGACGTCGCCGCTTTGTCAACGCGTTCATTCACGGTCGCACACATATTTTATGCAAAACTCTGTTACCGGATGAAGCCTTAGGTGAGAGATGTCTTGTAACGTCTTTCTCATCATCTCTCTTTGACCTTTGTAAGCCGCAATTATACATAGTAATTCATTCTTCACCGCAAATCGTTTGATATACATTTTCTGAATGCGCAGGTTATACCCTGAAACCTGTGTCTGTAATCCTTACTAAACGTATTTATACCATCGATATCTCCTTTCTTGAAATAAAATATCGATTATAATATATTTATGTAAACTTCTTCTTAGATTACTTATATTACTATTATATATTATTATATAATAGTAAAATGCCTCGTCATTGATGTCCAGAATTGATTATTTAAGAATAATGATAATACCGATTGATGATTGACCAGAGTTCAAACCTATGCTCCAGACATCAGGAAAGGAAGTTGTACGAGCTAGTCATGAAGCGTCGCCCACCCTGCATCCGAAGTTTCTTTATCTTGCACGTTCAACGTTTGATGTAACGAATATTTTAATACGATACAAATCTTGATTTTGGTTATCTCTTTAGAATCTAATAAGTAGATGTGAACTATAACGATAATGAGGTGAATGATGGAGGAGAAATGGTGGAATGATGGTTGGAGAAAAGAGAGAAACCATACCGACAGCTCGTTTTGTTCCCATACTCTCATGAATTGGCCGGGGTTCTAACCCGGATCCCAGCAGTGGAAGACGAAAGCGTCACGAGACCCCCTATATATATTCTCACAAAGAGTACATTTTTTTTTGATTTTGAAATATTTGTAGGACGTTTTTTTATCGCAAATATAATTTTACTATTTTAAGATATGTTTTAAAAATATATTTAAGTGTATTTTCGTTAAGGTCTGGAAACCATTACAATTTGTACTATTTTATGAGATTACAAGAAAATTTAAAAATAAAACAGATAAAGTGAATAAGAATATTTATTAATATGATCGGAACTCCAGCAAATATACACAGGCCCGGATTTAAAATAATGTGTTCGTACAATCGTATTTAATTGTCACACGTTTTCTAACACAGTCGAACCAATATGATGAAGCAGAGTTGTTGGCTAGAATTAAATTTCTTTCCTTAATATACAAAAAAAAGGACAACCGAAGTGCTAATCCTTTTTGACTTTTTCTTAATTACAATATTTCTTAGCATGGAGTTAGGGGACTTGTTTTGCAAGAGACATTGTGGCATTGTCCGGAGAAGGCTGTCCCTTTGTAAGCGAATGCGCGCGCTGACTTGCGGGGTGAGTGCCAATGAGACACCGGTCTCGGGGGCGGCGAGGGAGGGGGCAGGG
>BOPP01000029.1:6906673-6918540 GCA_017312745.1 Gryllus bimaculatus
CCATCATCATCACCAAACCCATCACCGTCCCCCCCGCCGTCTCCGCCCGCCCCTCTCCTTCCCGGCCACTGTCACCGCCACTTCCCCCGCTCCCGGCATCGTCACCGCCCCTGCCCCAGACGCCACCGCCGTCATCGCTACCACCTTTACCTCTAGCGCCTCGCCGTCACCACCTCTTCGCCGCGTCTTCAGCGAACGCAAGCGCCATGCAAATCTCGGCGAAACTGCGCCGACGCCGTCCTCTGGTTGTTCCCGCCGCGCCCCACACGCCAGCACCTTGTCGGCCGTTGAAGCTTCTGTGTTCAGCGTCGGCGTCATCGTCCTGTGCTTTGACAGCAACGACTCTGCCGAATCTGGAACAAATTGATCCAATGGGACGTGATACATTTAAACATGCGTTATCTGAAATATGTTTCGTTCTATTCGAGAATTAACAGTTTTATGATGTGTGGATGCAAGAAAATTAATTACTTTAACATGCACACTGAAATAACTGTCGACGTTCTAGGTAGTTCCGGTATTTATTTTGTGGTGATACGAATCTTTACGTGTTGAAATGACTTAACGTAATTCTTTGCAACATTCACATGAGTGTTCTATTTTATATTCAGCAAGAGCATGTTAAGTGGATAAGTCTTTTCATGATAATTTTTTCCAGTAGATGAAAAATATCAGACCGCTCTTAATCATTTATGGCATAGAATACATTCCATTTCTGCAGGTGTATCTCCAGATCTAATAACATTGTGTGTTCTAAGTAACTTTGGCATCGTAAAATGTTTTTCGTAACCACGGATTTTTTATTAAACTTGCTTGAACTTTTAAGCGCTTGCAAAATCTATTATCGTGCACTTTCAAGAGCTTCGCATTAAAACTTATCTGTTCGAGAAACGACTTGGACGAATATTTATTTTAAGCAAAGATAACTGTTAAATAAGACCATCAAGACCATTCTCTTTCATTTCAAGGACTTGGCAATTAAACCGTGGAAATGAGATATTTTAAGAACAAATCTGTATCTTTACTGCCAGAATTTTGAAAGGGTATATAACAGGTAGGGTGTACGAGGGTGGAATTTATTTATTCTGTTGTGAATTATTTATTTACTTATTTTAAATAAAAACAATGAATGAACTGTTTTTGACGTTTAATAAAAGGTTTAAAAGACCATGTGAATTGATAGTCAACAAACTCTAAGAAACTTTATCGCTTTGATAATAATTTCATATATCTCTTTACTTTGTGTTTATCTATGTTTTTTGCCCTAAATGAATTCATCACAACGTTCTAAAGATTTTGTAGTTCGCTTGTGACATTTTGGTCAACGATATTGAACATTTGCTAAGTAATATTATTAATTTTACTGTCGAATTCAATTTCCTCAATATCTTTTAAATTTTTTTAAAATGTTCATAGTTGGTGATACAAAGTAAAATTTTGCAATACTTAATCAAAATTCTTTCGGAAAAGTCGTGATAGATATTAAATTCAAAAACTTTCTAAAAAGAGCCATTCATGCGAAAGAGGAAAAGGCGGGGTGCGAGGGAATGTGGCATATACAATAGGAGACAGACTTACATTAAAACAGCATTCGAATCGGAAAAGAAAACAAAGAGAAATTATGATTTGATCTCTCTGTAATGACATACTGCATTTTTCACTCGCTGTATCAGGATTTGCGTAGGTCTCTCTTTAACGCGCTAATTACCACTAATCCATAGCGAATTTAATTTTTTCACACTTTCTTCTTCTCCTGATTCTTCTTCTTCTTCTTCTTCTTCTTCTTCTTCTTCTTCTTCTTCTTCTTCTTCTTCCTTTTCTTCTTCTTCTTCTTCTTCGTCATATTCTCCTTCCCCTTCATCTACTTCTTCTTGCTTTAATTCTTTTAGCTTTTACTGAACGAACACTGTTTAGGTCAGTCTTTGGGGCATAAAGTATTCCTATACCTAGACTTACTTCGAGAACGTAAAAATCGTATGAAAACACATGGTGCAGGTAAATGTGCAAGTAGATGCATTCTTGCAGGTAAATGTGATACACATTTGGGCAAAAACGTGAAACGCTGTATGCAACACGGTGACCCTTGAGGAGATTGTGGCGGCGGTGGTTGGGGGATGTGGAGGGCTGGAGGAGAGGGGAGGCACGGGCGAGCCCACGGCGGAGGGCGATTGGGGGAGGTAAGGGTGAAGAGTTGCGGATGCAGGGCGAAAGTGGGTTGGGGGAGTTGTGGATGGCGAGTGCCAGGCCTAAGCGGGGGGTTGGAGGTGGGGAGGGGAGTTGGGGGAGAGTTGGACGGGGTTGGTGGGGGGAGTTGCGAGTGCGAGTCAAGGCGAGGAGGGTTTGGTGGAGGGCGGTGACGAGTTGCGGATCCAAGGCGGAAGGGGATGGAGGAGTTAAGGATGGCGAGTGCTGGGACTAAGGGGGGATGGGAGTTGGAGGAGGGGAGTTGGAGGGAGAGGAGTTGTTGGAGGGAGTTGAGAGGAGGAGGAGAGTTGGAGGAGGAGAGTTGGAGGAGGAGAGTTGGAGGAGGAGAGTTGGGAGGGGAGTGAGGAGGGAGTTGGAGGAGGGGAGTTGGAGGAGGGAGTTGGAGGAGGGGAGTTGGAGGAGGGGAGTTGGAGGAGGGGAGTTGGAGGAGGGGAGTTGGAGGAGGGAGTTGGAGGAGGGGTGTTGTTGGAGGGGAGTTGGAGGAGGGGAGATGGAGTACGGAAGTTGTGAGTAGCGGGTCCAAGGCGGAGGAGGGTTGGGGGAGTTGAGAATGGCGAGTGCCAGCCTAAGGCGGGGACGGGAGGCGGTGGGTGGCGCGGCGGAAGGTCGGGGGGCCGCGCGCAGCCTTGGCCGCGGGTCAGCGCGGCTCCCGGATGCTGCGCCGCCCGGCGCACACACAATAAATGGGATACACGCGCCGCGCGCCCGCCGACTCAGCCCGCTCGCGCCGCCCCCGCCCACTGGACGCTGAGGCTGCCTTTGGGTCGGGCAAGTGAAAAACGTCATGAATATTCCGACAGAGGATTGGATGAAGAGTCATGGAAAAAGAAAGGTTTTTTTTTTTTTTTTTGGAAAATTCAATTTGCATGTGTATGATGATTAAATAAAGCTAATGATATCTTCCCCGGCGTATTCAATTTTTGTTCAAGACGTAGTTCATCTTGACTTTTATTTATTTTAACATGAATTTGTTTTGTTTGTATCGCTACCGCTACGAGATGTGTGAATAATTATTTCTTCTCAGATTTCGAAATCTGAGACAAGCTTCTATTAGTAGTGGGAAGTATCATTGCCATTGCTCTCATCAAAAGTTTATATCATTTTTGTTTGCGTGGAGAGTTCTCGATCTGTACAGTTTTACAACAAGCAACTAGTACAATACAAGTAGTGGTTCTGCAACGCTAGAATGAAGACATATTCGTACTATAGTAAAATACCATCGTCATTTTTGAAACATGTTTGTTTACCAGTTGCTTGTGAGCACATTTGCAATAAATTTTGCTTTGCGCATTTCTTCACAAGATATTATATTTATTTGTAAAATACATACATAGTAGTCATTATGTATGTGTCTCTCAAAAATGTAAATGAATCGATTAAGCGAAAATTACAATTTCATTGTAGTTTAGATCATCAAATAATAAGTTTACGCACATGAAGTTATTCTCATCTTTCGTAGTAACTTCTCGTTTTCCTTGATAACTATTTCTTTTTCTAATCATTTTCTAATTTTCTTTGAATAATGACTTTCACCATTATTTTTGCCTAGATATTCTTGATAATAATAATAATAATAATAATAATAATTATTATTATTATTATTATTAAAAAATATCAAAACAAACAGCAACAGATAAATGATACATTATTATTATTATTATTATTATTATTATTATTATTATCATTACATATTTTACCTCTTGCTGTTTGTTTCGATAATTTTATTATGATCAGTGCACCTTGTTTTCCCCCTGTTCTCCAATCCCATAACTCACAGAGCAAATCTCGTAACTTTCCTCGTTCGACTAAAGTATCTTGCTATTGAGTCGCTTACCAGTGTTCTTTTAAGGAAACTTCTGGCCGCGTCCTTGCTTTAGGAAATACATGATCATTCGACTTAAGAGCCAAGGAAATTACAAAAACACTATTGTAACTTTGACCCCCGCTGGTCAATACGCCATCCTTGAATTGTTTGGAATCTCAGCGTCATGCTAAGCACGTAACACTCAATGAGGATGTTCAGACGTGATGAATTAAGCGAAGCGGTGATTTGAGAGAACATAAAAGAGCTCATTATTGTTTTTCTTCTTTGTAATAATCCATTTCATTTGGAATTTCCTTTCTAGTCACGTGCAAAATAATTTGGGTTCAGCCCGGTATCAGTAGCAATCTTGTATTCTTTATGAAGATCAACGTTTGAGATTAATTATATCCTTTCATCAGAACCAACGTTTCTCGCTCATTTCAAGTACAAGCATAATTTCGGTATTTACAAGGATTGTATTGTTTAACCACATTTTGGTTAAACTCAAGGATTTGTTTTCTTATGAAAAACCGACTTCATTAGCTTAGAGCATCAACTTATGACACTACAGCGCCTCGTCTAGGGTTAAAGTACAAACGATGGCGGCATTTTCGCCACTAGCAGAGTCCGCCGATGTCTGGTGGAGAATAGCGGATGGCTGTCGTGGTCGATAGTCTTCTTTGGCTTCTACGATCAATACGGTAGTAGGCAAACGTCGGAGCAGTGCTGTAATGAACGGGCCACGAATCGTGCCGGGATCTTTCCTTCCTCTTCTTTGTCCTTTCCTCACCCCTTTCTAATTCTTACACTTATACGAACTACACTACCTCACATGTCGCATCAGGGAACGATGCGAGTTTTTGGGTTTGTATGGGCTAGCGCGGTGCCTCGCTGTGAGGAGATGCTTGAATGGGGAATATCTACCTTCAGAAAAGGAAGATTACCGACTCGTCTCGGGATGAAAAGAAACAATATTTTCTAACAATGATCACAGCAGTTCACGCGACTGGAAAAACGAAGTAATCAATTTTATTGCAAGAACCATATTTCCAATTTGTTTTCTTAGTTGACATTTCGCTGATTCTTACAAAATGTCTCAAGATTGCTTTAAGAATGATAAATTTCATAGATTCTTTGGACGTTAGTTTCTCGTCTTGCTTTGCTGAACACTGCAAATTATACGCCTCATCTCGCAAAATGATAAAACTGAATCAGATCTAAAAAACATTATGTTTATATGCTAACGTGCAGTTTTCCACAATTACATTTTGATAGAAATCTTTGTTGGGAGTCATACAAGTCATACTTTGTTGGGAGTTGTACATTTAACATAGTGGCTTTTTATGCATTCCTGCAACTGTCCTAAAAATGGAAAGCCAATAACACTGTTTAGTTTTCATAACTCCAAGAGAACCTTTTGAGCCTAGCAATTATTCTCTGATTACTTTCAAATCCTTTAATAAAATCTTCCGTGAATCTCATAGATGCAAATCTCAGTAAATAGTGGCTTGGTCGGACGGATTGATTTCTCCCATCGCAGGCGCGCCAGATGCACACGACGTCCTCCGCGGGGCTGCCGCCTCAGCTGCGTTGGCGCAGTGGCAACATCCGTAACCACTGCAGCATCGTTGACCGGAAGGTCGTAGTTTTTAATTCAACCGTTTGTTTTAAAGGTCATAGGGTCGAATTCACCCGTTGTTTGAAGGAGAGTTATTGCAGCCAGCTGCGCTGTTCGATAGTTTTACGAGTTTTCTCCGATCAGTGCCATTCAGGTGAATGAGGTAGCTGTAACGGACTCCGCGCGATCTTTCCTACCTTTGTTCCCTCTTCTCTGCTTACAAACACACACACACAAACACACACATTTTATCTTACATGGATTACAGCACTACACATGTCGTGAGATTAGTTTGACCCGGTTTAGGTGGCGCCCCGCTGGGGAGAGATACCTGGAGAGAGAAATCCTCTGCACGCCGACATATACGTTTGGCGGCGGCGATGGTGTAATGGCCTGTTATACCTAAGCTGGCGAGTTTAAACATGATCGACATAGTGGATTTTTAAGGGCGAACAAATCCTTCGTTCTTCCCATTGTTAGTAATTTACGAGTACTTGCATATAAAAGATACTCAAGCCTAAATGACGCCTCTGAGCTAAATTCAAATCGCCTGTTTCTCGCCCAAGTAATACCTCCTTTCTCTCCTTGTTGGTGAAAGGAGCATAGCGAAATTTACGGGGTCAGACGGAAGAGCGGGCCCTGATGGCCCGAGTCTCGCCACTTAAAATAAGGCATTAATTCAATTCAATTCAATTCAATTCAATTCAATACGTATGTCAGCGCCAGACCCCACATTCCAGCGGGGCAGAAACACTTCTCGGGACAGAAACTCTTCTCACGGGATATAACATGCCCTGCCGTAACGCATCTAATGACCGTAGTAAATGTCGCGTCCGGAATCAATATTCACTCACGGGCCGCGCCGATGCGCGCTGAGTGGCGTCGCGCCCGTGGCGCGTACGACGTGCAAAGCTGCGCGGCCGCCGTCGGCGCTCGCTGCAAAAATGAAGCCGCCGCCAAATACGGGGTTACGGCTCGTAAAATTACGTTTCCATTACCCTCCCGGTATCATAATCTTTATTAATAGCCCCCTACCGTGTTGAGCCCGGGTAATACAATTACCGCCGCCGCCGATCGCGGCGCGAGAGAGGGCGCAGGGGTTGCGCGCGGCCAAGCGCCGCGGGAGCGCGCTGGGGTGGGAAGAGGCTGACCCCACCGGGAGGCCGTGACGCTCTTCGGTCTACTGGAATCTCGGGTGGCTCAGGGCAGCTGTTGATGTCACTGCGGTACCTCTCACCGGGAGTGTTTGAGTCCCCACGGTGGTGGGATTTTCTAGCTAGATAACTGGTTCTAATCCAGCCGTTATGTGGAGGAGAATTCTAGCTTCTAATGCTTTCTTCGATCAACACCAGATAAACGCCGGAACAGTACTTTAACAAATGGGCCACGGACCGCGAACGATCTTTCCTTCCTCTTCTTTGTTCTATTCCCCTACTTACGTACACTTAGATGCACTACACTACCACACATGTCGGAGACCATTCAGAACTGGGCAGTGCCCCACTTGTGGTAGTTACCTGGTTGGAGAAACCTTGAACGGGAAAGTATGAGTGAAACGGAGATGGCTGAGTTGAGTGATATGAGGTGAGTAGAGTGGGTTGAAGCGAGAGAGTGGAACCGGGTGAACTGAATGGATTGAGTTGAGATTAGTGGAGAGGGTTGAAATGACTGGAATGGGTTGAGTGAGTGGAGTGGGTTGAGTGAGTGGAGTGGGTTGAGTGAGTGGAGTGGGTTGAGTGAGTGGAATGGGTTGAGTGAGTAGTGTGGGTTGAGTGAGTCGAGTGTGCTGAGTGAATGGAGTGTGCTGAGTGAGTGGAGTGGGTTGAGGTGAGGGAGTGAGATTATGAGAGCGGAGTGGGTTGAGACGAGTGAGTGGGCAAGAGCGAGTTGAGTGGAGCGGGCTGAGGCGAGTACAATGGGTTGTGGAGCGAAGTTCAGTGAGGTGAGCCGAGCGAGGTCCGGTGGGGCGGGCGTGGTGAGCAAGGCGGAACGAGATGTGCGGTGCCGGCCGGGGCGTGGGCACGAGGCGTGCGATGCCGCGCCGGCCGCCCTTGTCCACAGGTGCCGCTGTTCTGCCGCCGCCGGCGCCGCCGCCAGATCGCAATTACAGATTCCGTACCGGAGCGCCCCGCTGCGCGGCGGCGATAGTGTTCGCGGCGGCCGCGCGGCTACAGCCGATTTCACGATCCGATCGAGGCGTGTGATTTTCGGCGCCCCCCCCCCCGTCGCCGCCGCCGCCGCCTCGTGGAGCGCGCGCTCGGCATGCGGCGCCGGCCCCCACGGACACACGCACGCTCACACGCGCTGCCCCCACGCCCCCGACCCGCGCCCCCGACCGCCGCCCCTCCCGGCGCAGCCCACCATGCTGCCTTCGCGCCGTTCCCCGCACCATCTCACCCCACGCCACCCACACTTCACCCCACACGCCACCCCTACGCCACCCCAACGCCACTCTCCACGCTACACTCACGCCACCCCCACATCATACCCTCGCCACCCCACGCCATCCGCACGCCACCCCACGTCACCCACACGCCACCCCGTCATACCCTCGCCACCCCACGCCATCCTCACCACCCCCACGTCAAAACCACCCCCCCCCACTCTATCCTCCGCCATCCCCGCGCCACCCCCACGAACTTCCTCGAGCATTTCCCCCGTACCTCTCCGCGTTGTTACACGCACACTTGTCCAGCGCCTTCCGACACTACCTTTCGATTTTCGGCCGCAAAGTACTTTCCGTACTGTACAGTTAAAATATCGTCTTAATACCATCAAATAGAGAAACAAAAATCCACGCATAACGTCCGGCGTCCGTTAAACATTTAACAGTCCACCGTCCGTTAAATACTTTCCCTAATGAAAGTCTGCTAAGATGTCTATAAAACCCAACCCAACAGAGGAATGCAAAGGTAATCGTAATGGAAATTAAGAAACTACGTGATCTTCAAATTATTTGTTATACTTCGAAAACAAATGACAAACAACATAAGTGTCATACACTTACAACATAAATAACTAATACAAAAATAATTTTCAACAGTTTAATTAAATTATTATGTAGCTTTGTATTCTTAGTTTTTAAATTTTAATTTCTCATTGCAATAAATCTGTATATTGAATGAACATTTCTTTTATTTTTATTGCTAATTTCTCGTTCTCCATAAGAAGTCGAGGTCGATGTACTTCAATTTCTTTGTGTCTAGGTAATGCCGGCGATGCTGAGTCACTTAAATATATTCTAACTCTTTCGATTCCTGTAAGAAGATGGTATTAAAAAATATTTAACGACACACAATTGATAACATAAATAACAAGCAAATATCATACACTTCGGCCTAAGTTTATCAACTTCAACTGAATGTGTTATTAGTTTTTTATCGGACTAATGATGTTAATAAATACAACAATTTGCCGTCCATTCACAAATCGAAACAAATAAAATGTTGCTGAAGATGGTGTACTTGTGCTCTAACTCAAAGAAATGATATTTCTTTTATTTTTTGTGATTGTTTTTTCACAGGTCCGAAAGCTACATAATTAAGGGTTCCTTCCGTTTATTGCTCCAGCAATAAACATAGTGTTCAATGATTAATATTATCTAATTTTAATTTTGCTTACATTTTTTAAAGGTTTCTGACTTTTGAACTGCCACTAAAATTAAAACCTTGAGTGACTTGAAAACACTGATCAACATTAATTACAGGAGCTCTCACATGTACTGATGATTACGTATGGTTAAATGGTAGCTTAAGCTGAGTTACAAGTAGTACACATTATACAAGTAGTAAAATATTTTCATTTTAAATTGTTAGCCATATTTGCTTTTATAAATAATGAACTGACATCTTCGCAGACCGAATGAAACTTTCAACTTGATTATTCATGCAATCGACGAAGACTTATGGAGGTAAAGGAGATTAATTGCCCGTCAGATGTATTTTGAACTGTCACGAACTGATTTCGTTATTAATTTCTCTTCTAATACGCTCTGACATACTTATACTTTGCATGCAACCTAAAATAGAAGCGTATTATTTTAATTAATTATTTTTCTATTGCGCAAAAATCTACAATTCATTAGAAAGTCTGAGTGAGTTGTGATTAATTTAAATTATTTGTAATAATGTTGACAACTTCGTGACTTCATCTAGCTGCCGCAAAAATGGGAATGTATGTACACGGATTAGTTTTCGCCTCTAATTAGCATTGGGAATTTTGTACCCCTTCGTTCACTCTAGGTTATTTGCCTCATACTCAACACTTTTGTAACTGAATTCACGAACCTGTTCCTTCATCTTGAGTGAAATGTTAAACAGTTACGTATCACTCAAACTGTGCATCACATGTCTCTCTATTTAGAAGTTAAATAACCGTGAACAAATTATCTTACTTCCCATCCCTATTTTATTTTACTGAATATATACAGCCATTATTCCTACCGAGTTAATAAATGAACATGCTCTCTAATTCGAACTACACGTTTATCATCCTTTCTTTAGAGTATATTTATTAAATTTCACGCTTACTACTTTTGTTTTAATTTTGAATACTACTTTTCTCAATCTTTTTGCGCTATTTCATGTTTGAAAATGCAATCTGTCACACCTCTTTTCTTGTCAACTTAGGTTTGCCTGATTGCATGATTTATTGCCGTGATTTATCTCAGCCTCGTTCCAACCGTTCCGAGCCACGTGTTGTGCTACTCATTGTGCGTCGCCCGGGGAGAAGGGAAACTCGAGTGTAAAGTGGAGGAAACTCGGGGACTGTTACGTAAGGCAGTTGGGGAGACGGCCTCCGAGCCTGAGGCTTCCCCGCGTCTGGATCGGGCAGACAGATGCACTTTTTCCCGCGCCGCCGGCGGCGCCGCCGTCCTCTTCTTTTGTGGCCGGCTGCTGGGAAAAACAACGCTGGGCCAATTCGATTCGTCCGGGTCGGTTGCGGCGGTGATGGTGTCGGTAGGGGATGTGATGGTGATCATGCTTGTGATAATGGTGGCAGTGAAGGTGGTGAAGGAGACGGCAGAAGATGATAGATACGTGTTATATATTTGGTCTTCTATTTGTTCAATTAAATACATCTTTACCTAGATTGTCTACATCTACAGGTATACTATTAACTATTTTCACAATTAATTTTCTATTTTATATATTTTACAATATTTCTTTTAAATTCTGTAATTTTATTGCCATTTTTAATTTCTAAGGTAATTTTTTAATTCATTTAAATCTTTTATCAACTAGTCTATTTGTGCCTGTTCAGTTTGAGTAAAATTAATTATTAAATTTTGTGATTATCCTATTGCTGTTGTTTTGTTTTTCACTCTGTGGTTTTTGTTTCTTATTTTTGGTTGATGTTTAAGTAATTTAAAAATAGTTTATAAATAAATTCTCTGTTTTATTGACTTTCAGAGTTTCTAGCATGTCAAGCACTGTAGGGTATCTATTGCATTGAATTATTTCTCTTACGCTCAATTTTGTTTACTCTGGAATTTTTTAGGCTTCCAATTAATATTGTGGCATTGGGGTGCAATTATGGACGGAGGTGAAGATGATGCGAATGGCGGTAACGGTGGCGACGATGATGATATCAGGGAACTGGCGGTGGTTATGGTGATGATGGTGATGTGGTGAAGACAGCATTTGCAACAGCATAATAGATGGATATTTATCACTTCAGCAGGTAGGTTTATACAACCTGGTGGAAGAACACTAGAAGAGAATAATAATAATAATAATAATAACAACAACATCAATAACAACAACAACAATAATAATAATAATAATAATAATAATAATAATAATAATAATAATAATAATAATAATAATAAAAGCATCTAATCCACATTTTATGGCTGTCCAGCAAAGATATTTTAACTAATAAATACACGACTTTTAAAATACACCGCACTTTACTACACAACACTTACACTTCATATCTCTTTCTACTTCCATATTGCACCACACTTTACAACACGTCACGACACTCATTCAAATACTGCTTTGAATATAATTATATATTTAATAAAGCAATGCATTTAGCAGAAATTATCACAATACCAATAAGAACAATAACAATAGAAAAAAACAGTAACTGTTTAATAAGCCTAACATATTAATTAATACAGTTTAGAAATATTAATGTACTTTTAAACTTTCGTACACCTAGAGGAAAGAGTTCCATGCTGCTTGCAGCGTAAAGACAGTGTGAGGCATCGGCGGCCCTGGTAAAGTACTAGGA
>BOPP01000029.1:6923909-6934394 GCA_017312745.1 Gryllus bimaculatus
CGCAATTATACATTGACTTGGTTAATGTACTAATCTCTATTTTCTCCACTGATTTCAAGCAAAGAGCTGGAAAGCCAAGAGCTTTTCAAAGCAAATTATTCGATTTACAATAACTAAAATGTATGAGTACATCTTGACTGTGAAGATATAGTGTATTAAATGGCAAGAATTATCATGCCTAGCGTATTTTTCCTCCTAGGAAAAATTCGACTATTATTAATTTTTGTCGACGTTCATTTAAGATTTTTCTGAGATTTGCAATTAGTCTTATTACTTCATATTTGATTTTATAATCATGCGAAAATTGGTTGTGAATGTGCGATACGGTGCGAATCCCCCTCAAACGGCATCAAAACCACTTTAATTTGAAGCTCTCAGATATTTAGTTGATTGATATCATTCATGGCGTAGCCCATACCTCATTTGTTAAGGTTCTGCTCAGGTATTCACCTGGTATTGATCGGAAAACTGCGGAAAAATACTGATAAGAACAACTAGAATTCTTCTTCAGACCTACCGTCTAGAGCCGTTTCACAAAGGTTACAAGTTACACGTTATATGTTATTAATACTAATAATCACAAGTACTGGTAAGTTCTGTTTCACAAAGATTTTACAACACTTGTGGATACAAGTGAATACGCTGAGGAATGCCCACAATTAAATTACCCACAATGTAATTCTATTCCCTGGTCCTTTGAACTAAGGAGGTTCATTTCCTTGCTTTGAGCAAAAGCTGAGATGGCCCCTTGTTTAGCTTCTGGACACTAAATGTAACTTCACTCTCTACACTCAAGAAGGTGTGCGCAATTGTATTTCCTCCACATACATCATTTTTGATTCGTTATACACGATTGTAATTCTATTTGTGACGCAATAAAATATTATCATTATTATAATCATTATCATTATCTTTATTATTGTTATTATTATTATTATTATTATTATTATTATTATTATTATTATTATTATTTGAAATAATTAGCACGTTTCCGCTTTCCTTGGAATTGAGTCGCCTATCTGCCTGTTTTTTTTTCATGTCCGTCTCGTTTCTTTGTCTTGTGGTTATTCGTGCGTATGTTTTGTTGTCTCTGTCGTTTATTTGAGCCTTTATTTTTACTACCAATTCTATTTCTTTTTACTTTCCACCCTTTCGATTTTCTTGTTTCAGACTTCTCTTTATAGATTATACATTTTCGGGGGCACGACGCGAGCGCGTCTTGCGGGAGGTGGAGACATCCCACAGCAGCAAACGGCGATCGTGTGGACTTCAACCCTAGGACCCTCCAGCCAACGATGCTGAAGACGCAACGAAGGAACAGTAGGTAAATAATTAGAAATGCTGCTACAACAAATGGGACAGTCGTCCGTATAGCGAAGATCGTTACGGCAGTAGTGCCGTTAAATTAAAAACAAAAACAAAACAAAAAAAAAACTACAAAAAAAACGAATGGGATTATAAAATGAAATGTAAAGAATCGACTAAAAGTGGTGTTATCTACAGCGAATCCTCCTAGTAATCACTGCGCCGCTGCGTGCGCATTGTCGCCGCCGGAGGGGGCGGGTGGGGGCGGGCGTGGGGTCGGTGGGGAAGTCCCGCAGAGCAGCGACTTTTGTGCGCGCGCGTTGACAATGGACGGACGGTGTGGCCGGGCTGCAACCCGCGCGCGTCGGGCCCTGACCCGGTTCTCTTTCTCCGGCGGCGCGCGGGCTTATCTGCTACGCGGACCGTTTCTCCTCGGGGGAAAACCGTTTTGTTGGCGACAATCCGTTTTGACGAGCGGGCGACAATGGGGCTCTGCGAAAGACAGATCTGAACCATGTGATTCGGTTACTGTGGATGAGTGTGAGACACGCGATTTGCCACTTGTGCTATTTTAAACATAGGATTCTCTCGTTAAATGTGTTCAAAGAGTATTCACCCCGACCGTGATTCGAACACAGGCCTCCAGGTTTACGCCCAGTTTCTCTAAGCACTAAGCTATGGAAACAACTTATTCTTTGAACAAGTTATTAAGTCTGATGTATTGCCCGTCTTGATACATATACGTATACGTAAACGCGGCCAAAAATGGTGACAGGGTTGTGACAATTATAGAAGTCTCTGTTCGGGAATACCGTGTCTCTATTGCATTAATGAACGTTCTCTTTCCTTCAAATTGACAAAAATTTCATTCGTTCTTTTAAAGATAAATTTCTGTAGTAGAGAATGTAATTTAGTATATACGAGATTCGACCAAATTTCATTGACCACAACAAATATTGTAATCTATTGAAACAACATAACGGAATATTATCAACGTAACACGACAAACTACTTGTATGAAGAATGAAATGTGTATTTTGGTTTATTTGTTCATTGATGTGATTGCATTTATAACGTAAAATATATGGCAAACCAAACATAGGCGTAGATTTAATAAAATATTTATAAATATACTGAAATGCACATTTTGTTTCTCTTCATAAATATTTTTCAGCGATCGCTTCCAATACCTGCTCGCAGAAATTTTTGCAATTATAATCACATTTGTTTCATATGAAAATTATTTCCAGGACGTGCGTCTGAATGGGAATTTTGTACATAATGCGTAAGTAGTTGTAGTCGAAAATTGGCTGTCATCATCACCACCGTCGTTAACAACTACAGCACGAGTTAAACCAATTGCCTTGTTCCATCTTTAGCAGCTTCGTTTCCCTGCCTTATTGGCCTACACGTATTATTTTTCTCGCGCGAATTGTAGTTGTACCTTAGAGTAATGAACTTCTAGTCTATGGTTGTGCAATGTTTATGGCATTCTCATTATTTTCCGCGTTCTCATTAAAAAGTTATGCGAATTGTTTCGCAGCATAACATTTTTCGTCTCTCTAATGCCCAAGTATCATTTACTGTCAAGTGTATTATAACCTGCCAATGATACTAAAAATATCATTAGAACTGCCATTGTTTTATAAAATTTTAACTTACTGTTTTCCCGAGTTTTCTATTTCAAAGAACTTCGAATTGCACTGCACATTTTTTTGAAATGTCTGAATTTGTGTGAGTTTTATGAGAATAAAATATTGCAGTTAAGGTTGAAGTGGTTTACTGATTTAATATAGTTATAATTAATTAATGTAATTCTTCTTAAGTGATTTTTACTCTAAAATGTTCTGATTTTCGTTTACATATTTGTGGGTTATAGTTTTCTCCTTATTTTTAAAGACGATAGTCCACTATTTGCAGATTATTGTATGAAATACTAAAAACTATCAGACCATTTGTAAATAAAGAAGTATTTTTTAAAACAAAGGTCTTGTATGAGACCGCACATTTTGTGCGTACCTTTGTATAGAAAATGTAAGTTGTACGATTGTATCTGGAAGGTTACATGGAACTTTTCAAGTGCTCCGGCCCCGAGGGTTCCCGCCCATTGATGGTTCTGAGCGGTGAAGCGTAGCTTGTTAGGGCTCTTGGCGCCATCTGCCAAGCGTCGTGATGGTTCCAAAGCCCCGCCAGACGGCGCGCGCCACGCTACAATCAGCTGCTCGCCCTCCGGCAGCCAAGAGGCACCTGACATTGGTTTCAGCAGCGAAACTTGCTCTTGGCTGGTGCAGCGTTGGAGATGTTCATCCTGAATGCTTCACCTGTTGCATGTGCGCCTTATGTGCACTTCCTGTTGTCCAATGTACACTTTTCGCGAAAGACTTTATGGCAAAAATTAAAGAAATTTATGTGGCTTTCATTTAGTATGCTCACTTTATGACAAATTACAAAGGACCTGAAGTAAAAGTATTCATTCAACGAAACTTTACGTATCAAATCATCGTAAGGAGAAAAACGTTTCATTGTTTCACCTATGAGTATTTAACTTTTATTAACACTTATTTAACTTTCAGTACATTTCAAAAAAGTATAACGTTATGGCTAACGATATCGTGTACATTAAAACACGAAAGATTATGAAGGTAAGGTTGCAACAAAAATGGACAGTGCATATCTATTCATTTTAGTACGTAGTCATTTGTAGTGGACACATGAAGTGCTGTAATGATGACTTAGAGGATTTTTTTTAGTTGCAATTTTTCAGCTGTTGGGTAAGCTGTAGCAGCTTTAGCAGGTAAGCGTTACAGTAAAAAAGGTAAGTTTAAATTGTAGTCTGGAGGAGAATTCTGGAAGCCAGCTGCTCTGATCAGTACTTTTCCCTGGTTTCTCCTATCGGCCAGGCGAATGCCCGAGCAGTATTGTAACGAACGGGCCACGAACCGATCGCGGTTTTTTCTATCTCTTCCTTGTTCTATCCTCACTCCTACACACTTACACTGACAGGCATTACACTACCGCATATGCCGAGAGCTTAGAGCCTGTCCCGGGTGGGGTGGTGCCGCGCTGGTCGGAGACACCCGGTTGGCGAAAATCTCGCTAGCCAACAGTACGTCGGCTCTAGAGCTCGCCATCCAACAACGGAAGATCGAGTGAAGAAATGCACTAAACTTACGGTAGCTTAGCAGTTGACGCGCCCGGAGTCACTAACAATCAATCAATCCAACTAGTAGTTGCCTTCGAGGAAATGCTCCTCCGTATCGTCTACCAAGTCCATTCACTGAAGATCATGTTCTGGCAATATGCTTTGCACCGTGTGTGACCCTCCGCAGCCCTTGTTCTATAGTGCCCCCGTCAAGTGCCCTCTGCTTCAGCTCAGCCAGGAGCATATCTCGAGCGCAAACTGACGGATCCCCAACTGGCACACTTTCAGAGGAGCACAGCGCTCTCAGCCGATGGTGGCCAACTGACGCCCCGCCCCACCTTCCCCGCTCGCCTTGCCCCTCGGTCGCTGCACATAGAAATGTTATTAAATCTAATTTAGATTAATGAATAAATGTTTGCAGGAATGTATAAAAGTGAGTGAAAATGACACAGCTGAGAAGCTCTAAGATCGTCATGTATATAATAATATATAATAAAATCAAATCTACTTGAAATTTAAGGTTACGTTTAATATACTTGTACATATTAATATAGATTAATGAATTCATGTACATGAAACGTACCTGTACATTAAAAAATATTATGCTTGTACATTACATTTAATTCATAAGTTAAAATCAGTGCTGATTTAATGTAGAGGCTACCTTGCTCCCCTGCCTCTCATCACTCCTCTCATATATTCATAATCACCAGTCCGTCAAGGTTATTACTTCTAGATATAACCATGAAGATTTGACTATTGCATCCTATGTACGTGTGTACATTAAATTTAATGCGAGTTCATGATACTTACTTTAATCTACATTTTATTAAAGTAATGCAGACATTTCTGACGGCGTAGATTTCGCCGACATTAGTGAAGAACTTATGTTAATATTATTCATCAGTCCGTGAAATCAATGCGATATTTCAATATTCTGAAGTTTTTTATGTTAATTTACATTGCAATAGCATGTAAATTATAGGAAAAAACGTAGCATTTTTTACTTAAATAATTTTGTAGTTTGTGAATAGAATATTTCATAAAATCCTGAGTCGTTTACATATTTAACAATAAGTTTTTATTGGCGTTTTAATCAAGAAAAATAATATTTCTAAGGCAGGCAGAGTTTGCTAGTTACGGCGAAGGGAATACGTCTTGTTCGAGTCTCTCTTACCCTCAAGCGTGGGAATTAAACTAGGCCGAGACATTGGGGACACCGTTGGGTTATGGGCTAAGTCAGACAATCAACTCAAAAGGCCAAATAAAAAAAATATATTTATCAGTGTGTTATATATCTTAACATTTAATTAAGCATTTGAACAGCATTTTAAGCCTTCTTTGTCTTGATGTACCTCCCTCCGTTCACTAATACATGGCATTGTAGCTATAGAACTCTCCTTTATCACCCGTCACTCAAAATACGAAAGGATTCTAACCAAATTCAAGCCTGAAATGAAGATACCTGACCTCCGATAGAAAACGGCTTCGGAAGGTAAAACACAGTAGAAAAAAGAAGATATTCCATATTCAGATTTATTAATTCTGAACACGTGAACTGTCGGCATTTTCTATTTCAAAAATTAGTGAACGCGATATCGTATTTGATTTTCCAAATTGTTTCATTTTTATTGTTTTGAGAATTGCTATTGACACGAATAGTGAGATAAAGCGTTCATTTTCGTTGAAATATAGAAAAATGCTCTTAGTTTCTCACAAAAGCATCACCCAAGTAAATAACGTTAGGCTGAGCATTTCATTTATATAAATAATGTTTTGCTTTTGTTTAATGTAAATTAAATTAAAGTAATTATCATGAATGCATATTGGATTTAATGTACACTTTTACATTAGGATGTAAGAGGACACATCTGTAAGGAAGGAATGATTGATCATGATGGACTGACTGGTGATTACGAATATACGATATGAATGATGAGGGGCAGGGAAAACGAGAGAACCTGAACATTAAATCTACACTGATTTTAACTTGTGAATGTACGAACATATAAATCTCCAATTTTAGTTGGGTTACATTACGTTTTATGTACAATGCATGAATATACATTAGATTTATTGACATTTCTTACAGTAACACAGATGCGCTAAAACGATAATGGCACCTGGCGAAACGTGTAGAGGGCGCCTATCTCATGAGCAGCTACGAGGGCGCTGGTTGGGAGTCTCATCGTAAACAGAGCACTCACGCCGAGCGGCGGCCTGCCGCCGGCGCACGCTCTCCCGCGCGCGCGCTCGCGCTCGCCCTCGCGCACGCCCTTGCGCACGCCAGATGCGCCATCGGCGCCGCACGGCAGCACGCGGCTCGGCGCACGCCGCGCCTCTCAACTCCTTCTCCCCCCAACCCCGCCGGCTCCCCCCAACTAGCCTGGAGCGGCGCCCTACGCCTCCATTCAGAGTTCTCCAAGGACCCGAAGATTCTCTCGTACCTTCAACATTTGGCCAGCTTAAAAAAAAGAAGAAAAAAAAGAGGAAAAAAAAAAGAAAAAGAAAAAACGCCTGCCTAGACGTCAATATAAACTACCGGGACAGGTGGCTCAGGGAATCAACTGATGTCGCGCAATCTTTCCTTCCTCTTCCTTGTCCTATCCTCACCCTTACACACTCTTACACTTACATGCACTACACTATCACACATGCCAGGGGACCGGTCAGGAGCTTAGAGAATGTCCCGGTTGAAACGGCGCTCCGCTGGTGGGAGATACCTGGTTGGAGAAAACTCTGCTAGCTGACACTACGTCGGCACAGGATATCGCCATCCAGCGGACCAAGCATCACCATCATCTCCCGCCCAAAAAACATGCATTACGCTTACTGGACTCATGATCTAGTAGTTGACGCGTGCGGATTCCGTAGTAATCAATCAATCAATCAATCAATATAATCTGTGCAATAGTCACAATCATGTACATGATATTGTGATTTGTTCAGATTTTTCTTGCCAGTTCACATTTATTCACTTTTACTATGACATTTAAAACATTCAAGAAATTCAAAAATTAAAATTTATAAATAATTCTAAATTCAACATTGAACGATAAAAATCACAATTACATATTTTTATTTCATTACTAGCATCTCAAGATGATTAGCCTCACGCATGCGGGATCGTCCCAAAATTTTATTTGATAATCCCTGTAAGACAAGACGTTTAACAGAAAGTATAAATAATAAAAAACAACCGTAACAAACAAAATAATTACTGAATTATATAATCAATTGCGTCAAATGAATGAACGACTCTCACTACGACTAGGTCAATAGCAGAGAGCGACGGTGTTGCTGCCGCCCTGAGCGAGTAGCGTCGTATGATGGAGGAGTTGGGTGCGACACTCTCATCTGCAAACTCATGACTCTCAGTCTCATTTGATTCATTTTTCTGATTTCAATATCACCGTGTCGATAATCAGGCGACCTTCGAGAGTAATAGAGGTCCGTTGGAGTGAAAACATTCTTGAGAAAACATTCCCCGCAAAAGTAAGTCAGTTCTTGTTCCATTAAGCTTTGATAACATTTTTTGTTCCTTTAAATAATAAGATTCTTTAGAAATGAAAAAAATATTACAATTCCAATATTAGGGAGAAAAAATTAGAATATGTCCTTCAATCGCTGTGCTGAAAGCACATGTTCTTCACAGCCCTAGATGCTATTTAATATTCTCTCCTCCAAGATTAAATATCTACTGTTCTGTCACTATCTTTCACACTACGTAGAATGAAATTTATAATTATCTTCATTTGAACAGTCTTTAAAATTAACTCATTGATGGGTACATCCGTGACATTGAAATAAAAATCTCAGACATAACTACTTTTTTTTCACTGTACTTATTCAGTAAAAGATAATCTTAATTTCCTTTTTTGTGGACTTAAACCCAACCTCTGAGACGGCAGACCATAAAGATCGCACAAAATGGGTTTTCTTTCCAAAGAACACAATATTGAACACCGTATTTCAGTGTATCGTTTCAGTACAAACTACAACCGTCTACGACCGAACCGGAGAACACGCTTTAACGAACACGGCCGCAAGAACCGCAGGATGAGATCCCACAACTTCATGGAATCCTCTTGTAAAATCCTCCAAATGGGCGAGCGCCATCATCAGATACACGACGGTGCGCCGCCGACCAAGGCAGCGGAATCACCGCCCTCTACTGACCACCCCGCCTCCTCCATTGCCTGCTCTTCCTCCGCGCCTTCGATCTCGCTCGATCGTCTTCGTTGCACCGTCTGCACCAACTCTCGCCCACTCATCCGTGAATACGCTCATCTTCACAGGTTAGAATTTACCACATCTTGTTCTTAAATGAATGTGTGTGTGTGTGAGAGAGAGAGAGAGAGATGTGTATTTGAGTTTATTTGAGTGTGACTTTATTTGTGTTTATAAGTGTATTCGAGTTTGTGTGTTTATAAATGTATGTGTTTGTGTGTAAAAAAGCGAGAGAAGCAGAAGCTCCTTGAACAATCAGATTGTGAAATGTAAGTTGCACAGTGTAAATATTATAAATAGTGTTCGTATAAGTTAGGAAGTAAGTCTAAGTAGATTCGGATTAGTTTGTAATTATCTATTTTCTAAGCTAGCCCGTAAGAGTTCAATGTAAACAGCATCTAAGAATAAATATGATGATATATTTCATTGTTTCATCTTCATTAGTTCACCGTACACTTCGATGTTTGCATCCACTCTCACCCACTCTTCCCTGAATACGCTCATCTTCACAGATTGGCAACTGTCTTATCTTGTTCCTTATCCGGCACTAAGTGTATGTGTTTGTGCTTGAAAAGCGAGGTGACGTAGAAGCGCCTCGAACACTCAAACTGTAAAGTTTAAGTTGCACAGTGTAAATAATGTAAATAGTGGTCGGCGATAAAATAAGTTAGGAAGTAAGATAAAGTAGATTTAGATTAGTTCGTAAGTATCTAATTTGTTAAATGTGATACATTAAAAGTGTTGTCTGGTATCAAAAATTTATTTTAATTCTGAGTATGATTGCTACGCGATCGAAACGATTAGCAAAATAAATGTTTGATCCCAGACACCTTTAATTTACCATATTTAATTATCAGAAGGTTTCTACCTCACCAGCGATCTATTTAATATCTAATTTGTAAGCTGTAAGTGTTCAATGTTTCATCGTCTCTAGACAGGACTGTCGTATCTTGTTCTTTCTGCGTCACCTTCATTTTTTCACTTCTTGAACTTTCTCCCATTTTTTTTCTGGATTTTCGCCTACATTATCGTAAACATCGTATTTCCGTTCTCATTGAACGTTATCTTTTCCCTTCCATCTTCTGCGTTTAGTACACCCAATCCGTCATCTTTAATCCCTAACCTACCACTTTTTATTACCTCGGAGTAGACATTTTCCTTTTCGACCCGTCATTTCGTTTCTTTCTCGCTCTTTCTTGTATTTTATATACGTACACAGAAATGGAACTCCTCCTTCGTTTATTTTCATCTCTTCCATAACTGATATATTTTACATTAATTCTAAAAATGATTTGTTGAAATGGTTGAAAATTATTTTCAACAACGTTTGACACATGTTGAATTATCACATCTTCTTGTGTCACTCTCATATTTAACATTCGGTCTTCGTACTCTGCGATAATTTTACAGGTTTTTTTTTGTTTTTGTGAATTCTTCTCTCCAATTCGCCCATCTTTTGTTCTATCGACTTTAGCATTATAATGGCATTCCTTGTTCATCTCTGCCTTCGCCTCTTGGAATCTTGACTCTCACCTTGTCCACCTGTGAGAGCCCAAAGGTATAGCCTCCTCTTGTCTTCAGCTCTGTCACCAACAACATCTTAATTCACTCCACATCGACGCCTCCGCCTGTTTCGTAGGCCGCACTGCCGCGTTCAAATATTCCATCGTCTTCATAAGTGCCTGGGGCCTTCCCAGCTCAACGATCATCTCCTCGCTTTCTGTCTGCCACAGAGGCGGGCATCCCGCTCGCCGCCTCCTCCATCACCACCACCATTGCCGCCGCCGTCGCTGTCTCTGTCACCACCG